>OY740765.1:135093326-135486292 GCA_963513935.1 Aphrophora alni | reverse complement strand
ATCACAGTTCTAGCCTTTAGGCTTAACAGTTTTCTATTGAATATCAAATACTTTATTAAAAGAATGGGATGAATATGAATATCTCAGAATGGATTCATCTCACCAGATTAACAAGTTTTATTTTTGCTTTTTTTCTCTTGTAGAATTCTAATCGTTCAAACAAACACTACTTATTACAACTGCACTATTTAAAGTCTCTTCTGACCAACTAGTATGGATGAAATTAACGGATGATGTGGCCATCTGGATTTTTAAAAACCTCTGATCTGCTTCAGGCCTGCCTCAACAAACCCTTTTTCTCTTCCTTTTTCATATCAAGTTACCCCAGTGCTTGAAACTTGAGCCTTCTGAATTAAATGTGATTTTGGGTTGTATGACGATTATTCTTCTATGGGTATGAATAGATGCAATAAATTTTGATATAATATTTTAGAATGGGAAATTCAAATTTTTTTGTTTTTATTAATTATACTGACAATTATACTGATTATTCTTCTATGGGTATAAATAGATGCAATAAATTTTGATATAATATTTTAGAATGGGAAATTCAAATTTTTTTGTTTTTATTAATTATACTGACAATTATAATTCTTCTCTTAATAATACTATAATTAATTATCTAATTTGTATATTTCTTTGAGCGTATTAAGCAGAAGAACTAATTGAAAAGTACGAAATTGTAAGGACCAATCGAAAAGTGTGCTGGCAGATAAGTGTGGCATTACATCATGAATTAGAAGTAATGTCCGGTCTTTTTCTTATAAACACATTGAACACTGACTTTATATTTCATAATTAATTGTACATATTATGTATTTAAGATTTTGTGCAAAATAATAATTTGGATATGGAAATATATGGTCTGTTTAAGAATATTATTTTTCTTGTTGATCTATAAATATTTCATAATCTTCTAAAATGTTGTGTAGGCCAAGGTTATTTTTTACAATAAGTCATTTTTATGCCGATATTTAAATTTACATTTCCGTGTTATAAAATGGTTTTGTGAATTTTGATTACCTTTTCTAGATAGATGGATTTGTTTGAAAATATTTTGTAATTTTGTCAGTAAATGAATTGAAATTTGGTGATTTGCTAGTATGGTACTTTTCTTGGTTACCGCTAGATGTCATGGAGTTCGTTGGTTTAAACTTCAAGGCTCTATAAAAGAATGTTTGAATTTATTTTAATTGTGACTCATTTCGAATTGTTATAATTAGGGAGTGAAATGCGTTGGTTCCATTAAGTCAATCGTCGTAAAATCTTCAACTCATGCAGACGTATAAGAGGAACAATGTTAAATATGAACAGACATACTAGTAAAGGTAAGTTTAAACATTCACAAACTTGATGTTATGTGAAGCAATAATAAAAGAAAAGTGATTTGTGTATCAATAAAAAAATAATAAGTTTTTAATAAAGTTGAAATATTTATATGGACAAAGTGAATAAATCGTAAATAAAACGTAATATACTTATCGTTATCATTGTTAGAAGGACTATGAACAGTTAAATAAATTACTTTCATATTAATATCTGAATGGACATTTAGTAGTAGTAAAGATATGTTGTAGTAAGTTGATAAGTTGTTTGATAATAATTTATATATTGTTTTAGTTTAATAAAGACAGTGAATTAAAAATTAAAATGTATTAAACAGTAATTTAGAATAGGCTTACCTATATTCCGATTTCATTGCATGATTTGGTGTGCAAAGTACAATAAGTGAAGGTAAGAACTCACAACCAAACTCTTAGATAGTACATTCAGTACACTTACAAAATGATGCCCAACTTTCATTCACTTATAAGTTCACTTTATCTCTGTTAATGGCTTTGGTTGATTAGGTATTCTATTTGTTTAATATTTAGATGTATAGTTTGTTGTTGATTGAAATTTGAGGTAAAAAGCAAATAATGATACGATTTTCTTAAAAATAACATGTTGAAATGAACATTTTGCTTTAGTGTTAATAATTTAATGTAAACTTAACACAGAACTGACCTAATGAGTCAGTTTGGATCAACTTGGCCTCTTTAGATTAAGACAATTTCTTTTTTTACAGTTTTATTTATAAAAGAAAGACCATATCTTTAATTAATTTTTCACATAATTTCCACCAAAATTAAGACATTTATTTGTCTTAGCTTGAAAAAAATACCCTTTTCATAGAATGATAGCAACTTTGAAAACAATCATTGTAACACAACTTTTTTTACATTGTTTTTATAGCGCTGACACACAAGGAACCTTTCAAAGGCAGCAACAAATCAAAGTGACATGGCACTAAGTTTTGGCTATTTGGTGGATTGCTCTTTTGTTCCCAGCCAAATGACATGATAAGGTGTTGGGTTTGAACAGCAGCGTGTCGATAAGCATTATTGTCAAGCAACACAACACACAGTCATGCCTCAGCCTTTGTTTTTTGTGGTCAGGGTTCACTTTTGTTTTTAACAATTAATCCTGAACTTGTAATATTTTTATACTTGCCATTTTCCATATGAGTTTTGGGTCATTAATATTCAAAAATTTCATTCGGTAGAACTGATTTTGAAAAATTTGATTTTATTACTACTCCATGTGGATTTTTTTGTTCATAACTCACTAACCAATATGTTCTTGAAAATGGTGACCAATTTGATTTTTTATTTTATTTTTTTTAGGTCATTAGAGACTACACACGCGCAAAATTTGATTATAATCATTAGTACTGATTTTAAGAAAATCGTTATTTCTTTTCTTATAGCAGCTACCCCCAAATCTTGAATATCAAAAACTGTCCCGAGTTATTGCCAAAATATGCCCACATATAAAATTTGATTAAAATTGGTGCATAGATTTGTGCTGTAGAGCGCTGCATAGACGACAGACACCATATAGCTTTGTTCCTAACACTTGTTTTATAACTAGGGAACCACAAATTCTTTTTATCTGCAATAAGTTGACATATTTTTGACCCATTACATAAATCCTATAAAAACAAACCGTAAACAACTACTGCTGTAATGATGTCTATTTTCAGATAATATATGAAGTATCTCAGTACAAAATCGCGCTAAGACAACCGAAGCACTCTAGCAGCCACATTTGCAAATGGTACTTACTTTTCAAACACACTTCATATTTACAGTTTGGTGTGTTTTCAGTCATTCATTTCATATTTCACCAAAATTTAATTAAAATCGTTTAGCCAATTTTAACTAATTCTATTTCTAAACCCAATGTCCATTGGTCTTATTTTAACTGATAACTTCAAACTCAGAACTTATCGTTTTGTTGTTTTGTGTGTAGCGGACGACAGTATGATATGTAGATTCACATCTGAGGCAAAGGATAAACCCATGGGGTGTGGAATTTTAGTCACTACGTATTCCATGATCACACATTCACAGAAACGATCATGGGAAGCGGACCAAACCATGAGATGGTTGCAAGAACAGGAATGGGGAATCATGGTACTCGATGGTAAGTACTTGAAAATGTATAGTAAATTGTATCGATAATTAATGCTATTATGATTCCTTTCTGTGTATTTTTTTATATTATCCAACTTTCCCCGTCCGAATCCCTCGGCCAGTATCTTGGCTCTCCTGACCAAACACCTTTACTCATTTTTTTATATATTTTTTTTATTGCACTGTTTTTTATTAGCAACTTTTAAAACTAGTAATAGATCATTTTTGTTGACAGTCTCAAACAGCCTAGAGTCTGTTCAAGTTATAAAAGTTAAGAAATTTTGTAAAACTCATAAGTACTTTAACATGTTGAAAGTTAAGAGAGTCAGGGTCTAAACATATAACTGCAAACCTGAAAGCAATGGCAAATTTAATTTTAATAAAATGTTGTTTTGATTATTTTCTATTAATAATTAAATCTGATCATAAATAGAAATAGTAAAAGATTTAAATTTTAAAAGTCATATTGAAAATTGTCACATTTAAGGATGGGACATCATCCAACCAGTAATAAATTAATAAATAGTAATTTAATTTAATAATAATAATATTTTAATTCAAAAGTAATTGTAATTTAATTAAATAATAACAATGTAAATTAAATGTAATGTTAATAATGTGAACTTTCGGTAAAAACTTTTTGTGGGAAAACGAGTATAGAAAAAATGTTCTAGAAAAAAGGAGGGACTTAACATCGCATGATGTAGTTATGAGGGGTGAGACATTTCCAAATATGGTAATACAAGTGATGATTCTGAGAATTGAACTTGTGGAGCAAGGGTGTCACGGTTCCCATGAGGAGAGTCTTGTCTTCGGTATAAAATAGACATATGTTACGTCTGGACTGAACAATATTTAAACAACATTAAAAAAGTTATGTTATTTTACAAAGAAATTTAAAATGAATTAAAGTGAATAATATCAATAATATGAGAATTTAATAATGTGAATAAATAAACTTCGATAAGTCTTTTCATAACGAATCAGAGATGTAAATAAAGTGACAATACAAGTAGACACTTGGACAATATAAGTAGAGTGAAAACATCATGATAACAACATTCTATAAACGATAATATTTGTTTTAATTTCTGAAATATTTAAGTTAAGGGTATACAAGACTTTTTTCTTCTATTATAGAGATACTTATATAAAATTTTTAGGTTAAGATGTGTCTTTGTTTCGTTGTTTTAGTCAAATACATAGTTGTACTAAAAATGATTTTCAAAACAAATTATTTAAGAACATCTGTTTTGTTCGAGTCTTTGGTGTTTGCGAATGTAGAAGTACGGCAGAGTCAAGTAAGAGTTCACAACTCGAAGTTTTTTTTAATAAAAATGCTTAAACTTAAATTAAAAGAAATACACTTTATTTTTTTAACGCTTCTTGTTATAAATGATGCCAAAGGTAGAAAAAAGAAAAAAAAAAAAAAAAGGAAAAAAAAAATTGTAACACTTCTCGTTCACACTTAAGGAAAATCTAAAATTTACATAAAGTACACATTTAAAAAATATGAACTATGGGAGATATACTAATGAACTAAAATGGGATAAGAATAGTTATTAAAAATATTTTAACAAGTGGTGATTTTCATGAAACAAAGCCATTCTTGAGGAGTTTTTTGTACTTAAAATGTGTTTAGTAAAAATGGGTTCAAATTTTAATTGTTTCAGTTGATAGAGATCCATAAGACCTATAAAATAACAAAGTGTTATCAATTTTAGACGAATAGTTTTTGAAATATGTTAAAGTAAAGGAAAATAACCAAATACTTAAAAATACTAGTAAAATATGTCCAACTATAAATTATCATGATATTGTGTAAGACAATGTGAGAACTAGATTAAATAGCAATTTAGGATCATAAAAGGTATTAAACCATTTTAACAAAAATTTGTATAACTTCGCCAGAAATATAAATTTTCAATTCTACATAAAGATACATTTATTGTGAAACAAAAAGGAAATAATCCAGTAAAAAGAGATGAAACAATTGACATAAAAAATAATTAAGAGAGAGGAACAATAGGATTCTTCAAAAGACCAACTTCTATTGTTTTCCAGCTACAGCTACCATTCAAGTTTTAAAGTGAGTTTAATAGGGCATATAGCAGATTGAGAAAGTGAACAGTGTTTTTTACACTCTACTGGTTAAGAAAATCTGTTTACAAAATATTTCAGAACTTAAGTGTTTTATTGTGCGTTTTCCTATTTGTGTACTATTAGGTAATGTCAAGGATCACTTTCCAAGGTAACCTTATGTCTCCTATCCATACAAAATCATACTGTCATATCTTCAGTTGGTCCCAACCTATTGTGGGATAGACAGCAGGTATGATTGCATGGTCAACGTCGAACATACACCCGGTTTCAGAATCTCTGTACCCTTTGAGTCAGAGTAACTGTGGAGTACTCTCGGTCTTGAAAGAGAGTGAATAGCGAGTTGGACATCTGCATTCAAAAGAAAGCACCTTTATGAAGTTCTAAAAAAACCAGCAGATTTTGCCATATAACCAAGAATCTCTCATCGCACGACAATGTTTGCTACAAGACCCGGACATTAGAGTTGTGCCCGTTATCGAGTAACAGCTAACTGTCAATGTTAACCATCGTCAACTGTCAATGCAGTTGACGAAGAAGTGTATTACCTGCTAACCTTTGATCATTTGCTTAGTGCTTGCAGATGACTCATGACTCATCAGTGGTTGTTTGTTAGCGCCAGCGGCCCACTCGATGCATACGCACCCAGCTACACGTATGCCTCTAAGTCGTCTGATAGTTTAGTTGAGCAACTAAAGTGAATCAATTAACTTCAACATTTATTCATCAACTGAATCAACGTATGTTTCTGCTGTAGCCTACTATTTTACTGTTTGTTTTTTACTAAATCTAAAACTGTATAAAACGACGACTGGATAATACGAAAATAGTATGGTGTAAATAACCAATGTGATTTTATTTCATCACGCATTAGAATTATTGTAATAATTTATTATAGTAACTGATTAATTAACTAGTAAATAGTAATACAAATAACTCCAAAACTTATTCCTCTGTAAATAATCAGTTTTTATTTATCTAATAAACAGGCGACAGTCGATTGATGACTAGAGCCTTCTCACTTCTCACTGAGCATGTGCACTGCACACTGCACACTTAACAAACAAAGACGCTTGATCTTCTGTTCTGTCGGTCATGTTAACGTTAGCAGTTTTTTTTCAACAGTTAATCAGGCTCAACGTTAACGGGTATTGACGTTGACCATTGTTAGCATTAATGCCCACCACTACCGGACATATAGAATGACTCAGAAGTATTTATTCCGGTTTCATCTAAGTGGCACTTCTTCCTCCTTGGCTTGTGGATCAAAGGTGGAATCAACGGACCATTTCCTTCTGAAGTGAACACCATCAAATAATGCACAAGATATTTTAAAAGGATAGGCACAAGGGGAAATACATCAGATTTTATCTGACGACATTTGTGGGCTCATGAGGCAGCAACATATTATGGACATCAAGCTATCAGTGTCAACTGATGGTGAAAGCTTGAATTAGAAGTAAGAATAAAAAGATAATTTAATTTGATTAATTGGTGTTGCCCAATTCTTATTTTGTATTCAAAAGTTATGAAACAGTTTCCATACTTTTCAAATAGTTTGAAATTAAAAAATATTTGTATTTTATGTTTGTTTTATTTTAGAGGTACATACGATCCCAGCGAAGATGTTCCGTCGTGTATTGACCATCGTACAATCTCATTGTAAACTTGGACTTACTGCAACATTATTAAGAGAAGATGATAAGATAGCAGACCTTAACTTTTTAATTGGACCAAAATTGTACGAAGCGAACTGGTTAGAACTGCAGAAGCGTGGGTTTATTGCCAAAGTTCAATGTGCGGAGGTTTGGTGTCCAATGACTCCAGAGTTCTATAGAGAATATCTTGTATGCAGGACTTGTAAGAAACTGGTGAGATATATTATTATTTTTTATTCTAAAGGACATATAGTTCCCTTTAGGGGCTGATATAAAGCATAATAATTAAACTGCATAAGCCACTAATTAGCTTGTCTGCAGTGGTATCTATAAATATGTATCTATTAACGCAAGAAGTAACACAGCAATTTCAACATATCACCTGGTGTTCTATCAAGCTTTAACTCTTGACATACTGTTAAGTTATTTAAAAAAAACTTTAATAAAAATCCCCCAAAACATAAAAACTAAATTAATTTCATAAAATATTAATTATAATTAAAACAAGGATTCTCCGATTTACAAAAACAAGAAACAAAACTAAGACTGTAATAAATCCAATATATTTATTATAAAAACCTTATATGCATTTCGATGACATAGTCATCATCCTGAGAGGTTTACAGCTAAACTGATTTTGAAAGTACTAATTGCTTAATATTTTTTGTTTACAGTTATTGTATGTAATGAATCCCAACAAATTCCGAGCAACTCAGTTTCTAATCCGTTACCATGAGCGTCGTGGAGACAAAACCATTGTATTCTCTGATAATGTGTTTGCTTTGAAGCATTATGCAGTTAAGATGAATAAACCATACATTTATGGTCCCACTTCTCAGGTAAGAATTACTTTCTCTATGTATATCCGAGTTGTACGGTATGTTTGTAACATGCACTGAAAAACTTATAAAATATGAAATTATGCAATTTTTGTTTTTAGTGTTTTCTTTTCTATTAGAATTTATTTTCTTCTGGTTTATTAAGATATAAAGAAAAAATAGTAAAATCAGTTTTTGTCTATTGTTTATATTTTTTTACTTTAAAAACATATTAGTCTTACATTTGTATAAATAGTGCAAAAACATGTTTTATCTCTTCTAATATAGAGGACTACAAATTTTTTCCTGGAAATAGCTATTTACTTGGTGATCAAAAAACTGAAATTTTTAAAAAAATATATGTAATAATACAAAATCCCTTTCAAACACTGCATTATTTGGCATACTTTGTAAAAAATGAGCAAAAACAACATTGCTAATCAATAGTTTTGTTTTATCTCTTACTTACTAATTATGAAAAAAGTTACTACGAAATAAAAATACAAAGGAAATTTAGTGTGTGTGGTGAAATTTCCCCTTTTACAAATTAAAAAAAAATTTAAGAATAAGGAAACCATTTTAGGAGCGGGTGGTGAGTTTACAATTCACTTCATATTATTTCCTTGTTTTTACAGAGTGAAAGAATCCAAATCCTTCAGAATTTCAAATTCAACCCGAAAGTGAACACTATTTTTGTAAGTAAAGTAGCCGACACATCGTTTGATCTTCCAGAAGCCAACGTTCTTATACAGATCTCTTCACATGGTGGATCACGTCGACAAGAAGCTCAGCGTCTTGGTAGAATTCTACGAGCGAAGAAAGGTTAATAGTTAGGCCTATAGTTTTGTTAATTCTATTGCTATTACAGTAAACTTTTCTTCTTTTTTTTAAATTTAGTTGTAAAGAATGTGTTACATTAATTTTACACAGTATAAAACGGTAGCCAGCACACACTTATATGAAATCATTAATCAATTTATTTCACAGTAGCCCAAACCACTATTCATCACGAATTAACATTCCCTTGCTACACAAGCTAAACACGCTAACTCTGATTATCTATGAGAAAATCTATAAATAAACATATTAGTCATTGGTTTAAATTTATCATTGTTTACAAGCATAAATATTATGGTTCATGTTATCGACAACAGTGACAAGCTGTGTGCCCAAAACATATGATCACTGAACAACCATAATGTTATGGAAATACAATGTGCATCACAGAGCTGTCAGTTCGTGACATCACGAGCTCGCATAGTGGTCCGAGCTACTGTGAAATAAATTGATGAATGATTTCATATAACGGTGTGCGAGTCCAAATTTTTTTATTTGAGCTGAGTTTGAGCTTTAATCGAGCTTAAGATTTTTATGAGCTTGAACTATCTACCTGGAGCTTTAAATAAACGAACTTTTATCAAGCTCAAGCATTAAATGAGGGTGAACTTTTATTAAGTCTTTTTTTAACAAGCTCAAGCTGATATTGAGTTCAATTTTTTTTTTAAGCTCCCGATAAATTTTAGTTTGAAATATATTCATTATAATCTTGTTTTTTTTTTTTTTTTGTTTTAAAATGGGCAATATGGAAAAACCAGTGTAGAGGGAAAGGCAAAGTAGCTGTAATTGACAGAAAATAGACTCTCTTGATCTCACTAAAACAACTTCCTTTGGTGTGAAATTATATTACAAATCCATTTCATTCACTTATTTTCTTAACAATTACATATTTTGTTACAGACAAATAATTATGATTTGTGGATAAAGATTTTTTTAGTTCGGTTCAAGTAAAAATCGAACCAAATAAAAGAAAAAAACATTTGATTTCGTAAATAATAGTAATAGAATGCACAAATATATTAACTTACTGAATGCAAATTTTGGTAAACTATTATATACAAAATTAAATATATAATATCAGAATTAACAACAACAAAATATTGTCTAAGAGTAATACCGTAAGTTTAGACAACAAGATGTTATCACAATGACCAGTGTTGAGGTGAGAGAACTAGTTGGCCTTAAATGGGTCTTTTTTATCATTTGTTAAAAGTCCACCAAAAACTTCTCATATATACACATTTTACCGTCTCCTGTAGTGGGAGAAAGTACAATTTACATAAATACAAAAAAATAAAACTCTTGATACTGCTCATAATTCGACACATCAGTCTAGTTGAATTGCAGTACCAATCGGGTAGTGAGAAGTTCTAAAGTAGAGAGAGAGAGTCAAAACATGACTTCTCTCACCTCAAGTAGATGAGCAAGTATTCTTTCCAAAATTTCAACTAAACCTCTCCAGATCTGAAAGTATTGGTATTAGTTGTCTGTTAGCCAATTGGAATTGCTAATTACCGATTATCCCAGATGTGACCGAAGTTGTCAGCGCACTAGACACTGCACTAACACGAATACCATTATTTACGTAATTTAATCTTTTTATAGCAATTACATATAATTATTCCTTAAGTGCCAAGTACTGTTGAACATATTTTCTACTCATACAATCTATTCAGCCGTTTGTCTGCAACATTAACCAAACTTGAAAACTTGTTCGTCCGTCTATACCGTATAATGATAGGTGATTGTGACATCTGTATAACGTACGCCATATTTAGTTACACCTCACCTACCGAACAAGATACTAACCCGACATTAAACCCAAAATGTGGAATGTTACAGAGCCCCCTGAAACAGGATGTGACGATTAGAACAACTGATTGCACATACTATTTCATCATCAACTTCCAATCATTTTATTTTTTTTATTTTTAACATTCTTTCTAGCTTTTGAATTGTAGTTCAATTTTATCCTAAACCTGACAAGATTCATACATAGGGTATTCAAAGGTAACTGTTTTTAATAGCCCTCCCCCCTGAAAGTATATTTCTAAGTGACGTTATTAAGACTGACTATTACATAATGTTAACAAATTTTATTTTTATTTATTAGTAGATGCAGTTTTTACCCAGTAGCTAATTGGATAGTTTCTTTTGGAGTGACGTCTTTATATTCGTCGCCGCAGCAGATGAGATATCTGTAATTAACAGGAAATAGACTTGCTTCATTCATCCTGTGTTGCCTTCAACATGTTACAACGAGCTCACCCTTCACTCACCACACTCACCGATTTTGACCAACCTTACCAAAAGTGTTTCCCTTTATCCCCTTTATCATTTGTTGTTTTTACTATCCTCGAAACTTTTTTACATTTTCTTATATTTGAGAAAAATGTCTCAAGAGCGATCTTTGACGGTGTTTTTCCTCAAAGAAATCTTTTTCAATTCAAAATTTTGTTTGCAAAATGAATTTATCCCTACTAAGTTTTATTATACCATGTTTGTTTTTTGGAATTTCTTATTTTTTGGTTTTTGATCTCTCGGTTTTTTAATTCTAACTTTTAAACTAACAATGAAACTAAAATTCTTTTAATACAGTTAACTATATTTAGGTACTCTTAACATTTATAATCCAAAGTAATTTCAAATTTTTACAAAAAATTAATTTTACTATGTTGTCTTATTTACTAGAATGATTCATCTCTCCTGTACAGACAGCTCAGTTAATTAACAAATCCCTGGAGACTTGAGCAGTTTGGGTATTATACTAAATAGTCTCAATATGTCAAATAAAAATTTTGAAACAAAAGAAAATACTGTGCATTTTAAAGAACACACTGCACTACAGTCTCTGAATAGGCAAGATTTTATACGATCTACTTCTGTTGTTATAAATCAAGGTAAACACTTGTTAAACTTGTGATTTAAAGAACATTTATGTAATTAAATCAAAAATGTAAAAAGTAGACCAAATTCTATATTTAATTATCTTAACAAAATAAAGTATAATTGTAGAATGTTTGCAGGGAATTTGCACGTATTTAGATGGTAGAATGTATTCCTTCGAAGAAGTTTGTACTAGAACAATGAAATTTGTATAATCACTCCAGCAAAGCTTTAAATCTATTCAATAGTTTTAACAGAATAATATACTCTACAGTAAATATAAATGTAGTTACATATGTTCCATTTTCTTTACATTCTTCTAATTAAATATTAAATTATAAAAGACAGGTGATGAAGAAAAGCATCAAACATATGCCTACGTAACAAAGGATAGACAGCAATATTATGTTGACAGTTGGACTAAGGCTAGCCGAGGTAACTAGCTGACCTTGAACTGATTATTGTACTTTTATTGATACATGGGCACTAAAATTCAAATTTACACTTATATATTTATCTTTTTCTTAAATTTGTAGTATTTAGAAGGTATTGTGTACAACTTTATAGTACTAACTGACTTAATGAATAACAGTTTCTTAGTTAATATGTGTAACAATTCGAAATGAGTTATAAATTAAATAAATTCAAACATTCTTTTACAGAGTCTTGAAGTTAAAACCAACAAACTTCCCGACTTCTAGCGGTAGCCAAGAAAAATACTATACTAACAAATCGCCTAATTTCAATTCATTTCCCGACAAAATCTTTCAAAATATTTTCAAACAAATCCATCTATCTAGAAAAGGTAATCAAAATTTGCAAAACCATTTTATAACACAGGAATATCAATTTGAAAATTGGCATACAAATTACTCATTGTAAAAATAACCTTGTCCTACACCACATTTTAGAAGATTATGAAATATTTATAGAACAACAGGGAAAAAGGCTTAACATTCTTAAACAGACTATATATTTCTATATCCAAATTATTTCGCACAAAATCTTAATACATATGTATAATACAATACAAAGTCGGTTTGTTGTGTTTTATAATGAAAGAATTTAAATAAAAAAGGGGTTTGAAGTTAACTGCTTTTGCAACATAATTGCCACACGTTAATGTGACAATTGAAAGAATTTAAATATCTAAAGTTTAAAATTGAAAATAACAAATGCACAGCTTTATGGGCGCCAGGTAGCGTTAGCTTACCAATTTTGAAAAAGAAGTTAATTGTTAAATATATCTCAGGGTCGCAAATCCTTTTAAAAGTGTACTCACAGTGGTTCTTGGTGAAATAAAGAAACCTTAATTGTTGTGCTGAAACTTACATGTTTTATTAAAATGAAAATATTTATACAAGGTTATACATACATATTCATAATACATATCTTACTACTATTTGATATCTCAATGTTTTTTTTAAATTTTAAAATTATTCTGCCTTGAAGAGGCTTAACTCCTTTTTTATGACTCTATGTTAATAGTTGCAACTTTAAAGAAATATTTAATAGTGAGTTTTCATATTCTCACGTAGCAAAGATTATATTTATATTAAAATGAAATTATGTTCTTTAAATTTAATAGTTACTATACAAAAATTATTCATTAGCTCAAATTTAAAATGTTCATACAAAAGGTTCTTTTTTATACAAAATTATTATGAAACTGTCTATGATTCTTTGTTACCGCATAACCGTTCCTGTAGGCTGAGTGTCTCCTCGTGGTGAGTTCCTCTCATCTTTTATTGCAATCACCTTGTAGACTCAATTTACACACCCGACGATCAATTGTCCTTTTAAGTTCACAGTGTTATACAAGAAATTCATCACTTTATTGAGAGTTATTGTCCAATACTCTCTTCAAACACAAACTACGTCCTACCACGTCAAAAACGGTCTCTAAACTCGTTAAATTATCACCATCCAATGTTCTAAAACTTCTTTTAGACAAAAACATCTCTCACTGACTCGAATGTCACATTAGGACTCTACTTTAACAATTTTCGCTACATTTTGAAAAAGTTTCTCTACACAAGAATACGTCTGATCACCTCAGATGCTCCCTTAAGACTGGGCTTTAACATTTTCTCTACATTTTGTAAAACTTTATATACACAAGAATATGTCTGATCACGCCAGACTCCCTCTTAAGACTGGTTTAACATTTCACTACTTTTTGTAAATGTTTCTTTTAACAGAAAACACGTCTGACCAACTCGGCTGTCCCCGTAAGACTGGGCTTTAACATTTCACTACATTTTGTAAATGTTTCTTTGAACAGAAAACACGTCTGACCAACTCGGTTGTCCCCTTAAGATTCTACTAGAAACACATCTAACTACCTTGAACGTTCCATTCAGACTAGTCCAAACCACATGTGTGTATTTCTCACATCCTGTGCTCCAGGGTTTACCTTATTAGCTGAACGGACTCTATTCAAATTATTTGCCTGACAACAAGCTTTGTCTATTTTCCACAACACTAATATTACCTAAATATTTATTACAACTTATAATTAATATTTTATACATGACATCAGTATTTTGGAAACCTATATTTAAATTTTATATACCCTAGTTTTAATATTCACTTTCAGTCATCCATTTGACTCTTTAGTTCCCCCACCAATTCAATTTCAACGTTCCCGGGTTACTTTTATGATTCAAATCTTAATATAACCATTTTTTTGGTTATCTAAGTTAAAATTACCATTTTTGGTATTACAATAAGTAAAAGACTGGACGTTACATTTAACTCGTGATGTAATGCCACACATCAGCTCGCTTTCCAATTGGTCCTTGCAATTTCGTACATTTCAGTTAGTTCTTCTGCTTAACACGCTCAAAGAAATGTGCAAATTAGGTAATTAATTATAATATTATTAAGAGAAATTATACAATTGTCATTATAATTAATAAAAAAAAAAAAAATTGAATTTCCTATTCTGATATATTATATCAAAATTTATTGCATCTATGAGGGGCATTCAATAAGTAAAGAGACAAATAGGCGTAGAGTTAAAATGTTATTATATTTAGATAAAACTTTTCTATTTTTCAATATCCCCCCCCCCTACATTTATACACTTTTCCCATCGTCATATCAGCTTTTTTATGCCTTCAGCAAAAAATTCTTTACTTTGGTGTCGCAAAAGTTCCTTACCTTTAAAGTCCCCAAAAATAGTAAGCATGACTTTTCCCGTTTTTGGTTGGATTTTGAATTTTTTTCCTTACAGGAGAAGACACATGTTTCCACACTCCATGCTTTGGCGCTTAGACTCGGGCTGAAAGTGATGTATCAGAGTTTCTATTCGGTTTTTCATCAAACCATTTTAAACCTTGTCGTCCTGGACGTTGCACATATCTTGTTTGCACGGTTTATACAACTTTTCCCATATTGTCTTTTCATTCTTGAATAAAGTTCAGATGGTTTTGTTCCTTCAGAAAACAAAAATCTAATAACAGCTCGTTGCTCTTCCAAAGAGAGTGCAATCTTCAAGAGAGCTTGCCATTTTCAAAACATTGCAAAAATAAACAAACGTTCAACAATGACAAAACAGCTGTATTAGATAGAATGTTGACAGTTTTGGCAACTCACAATATTGATAGTTATAAAATTTTCCAGGTGATTGTTTTTGAACCTGGAAAGGTTTGTCTCTATACTTATTGAATGCCCCTCGTATTCATACACATAGAAGAATAATCGTCATACAAACAAAAATTACAAATTAATCATATTTAATTTAGAGGGCTCAAGTTTCAAGCACAGGATAATTTGATATGGAAAATAAATAAAGGAGGATTGTTGAGGAACGCTTTGTTTGGAACAGACATATTTTTCTAATTGCTGAATGTAAGAGTTGAAATTTTGAAGAATAAATCCATATATATATATCCTCAACAAAATCGTCTTCAACAAGAAAAGGCGGTGTGGTTATGAATAGAAATTACCTTTTATTATGAATATATCGAAGAATAAAGAAAAACCAATAAAAAACAGATCAGACAAAACTGGTGAGATCTATCCATATTTTCATCATCATACTCACGTAGATATATTTTGTATTTATTTTTATCTTTCGAAACCTTTTATTATAGTATTGTGTTGACATTTTCTTTAACCAACAAGAAAACTGTGATCAGAACTAATAGAGTTTTGAACCATCAATAGAGTTTTTATAAATCGAGCTATAACCGGGACTTATTTCTTAATAGCCAAGAGCAATGAATATTTATTAATTTGATGCAAGTCACAATTTAAATAACTATTATTTCTTTCATTTGAGTTATATATATAATCGGTTTCGAACTTATTAAAAAAATTAAATTATAATGATTTGGTAATTATTTTACCTAAACCGAATTTTTTTTTGTTTTAATGTAAAGTGAAATAATATCAAATAATTTTGAATTACATAAATTAAAAATTTTTTTTTTAAATATTTTGATATTTTACCAATTTCTTTTGAGTGTAATTTGTTAAAATATAATTGCTTAGAAGTTCTCATAATAAATAAAATATTAACATATTATCCAAATTTATGTTTTGTTATATATGGTATAGAACACGAAACTATTTAACTGGAGAAAATGGCAATTATTTCGCAATCGGAAATAATTAAGGACTGTCAAACTGAAAATGTCTTGACTTTTGTTTTACCATATTTCAATGTAGACCTACAGAACTGAATAACATAACATATTCTCAATAAACATTGACCGTGAACTGGTTTATTTTAACCACATAACACCAACTCAAAATCAGTATAGTAGTGTATTTCGTCATTTATTTATTTTTACAGGACATCATATACAAAAAACTGAAAAATATTTGACGTCGATTTTAGGAAATTGTAATATGTCAAACGTAGATTTTATGTTCCACTGAGAACTGCTATGTGTTCGTCCATAATGAATCGAACGTAGGCCTAGCACTGATTAGTGCGCCTGCTCAGTCAGAATTTTACAACTCTTAGATTATCAGCGGATCTTTGGTTGAATCGCCAGACATTTATAAATATAAATAATTACAATGGGAAACAATTGACGTTTAGTTTACTTAACCCTCTAACTGCCTACTATAAAGTAGGGGCCATTTTTCTCCTTTTTAATAGTTTTTTTTTTAATTCATAAAAAATAATAGTATTATGCAAAACACAACTTGTATCTCCATCATAGAATCAATTTTTTTAGGTCTTTTATAAATATTATAACTTCACCATACTATTTCACACTTCATTCTAAAACTCGCTATAAATTTGTCATAAAAATTCGTAGAAACTTCATTTTTCACAGTAACCTCTTTTAAAAAGATCAATCCAACACTCCAGTTTTTTAATACCACTAATCATTTATTGTACAAAAAACCTTTTCCTTAATCTTGTTATTTATTATAGCTTCTTCCCTCATCAATTTATTAACTTTTAACTAATTTTCCACAAATATTTTTCTCTCGTTTTGTTATTTTTTTTAATCCAACATTTACTTTGATTTTAATCATATTATCTGTACTACAACAAAATTCAAATCTCTTTTTGAACTTCAAAACTCTCTACTTCTTCATTAACAAAACAAAAATCTTCATTAATTATTGGAAAAAATATCCATTTTTAGTAATACAGTTGAACTTGGATAATTCGAAGCTGAAAGGACCAATGAAAAAATTCGAATTATCCAAAAATTCGAATTATAAAAGTTAAATTTTTTTTCAAGTTTAGGCTCTCAAAATGCTTGAAATAATAATAATATGTGTTAGGTTAATTACCTTGTATAACCTAACCTAACCTAACACATATTATTCTTAATATACAATCCAGGAAGCTGCACATACATTATGTCTAAGTTGAAATAACAATTAAAGTGTATATGTTTATTATACAAGCTTTATTTTTACAAATCAAAAGTAAATGAAGCTCTTTTATTACAGTATATACAGTAAGTTTCTAGGCATATATATATAGCCTACACTAAATTAAAGTTTGACAAAGTATTGTGAAATGTCCGATTGCCTTGCAGAATTAATTTTTTTAAGGTTTGCAAAATCCTCAAGTATGTTTAAAGAATGAAAAACAGCTTCACTTACATTGGTTTGTCCTTCAATGTACCGCCAAAACTCACGTAATTGTTGAAGAGCCTCTGATGTTGTAGGGATTGGAGACTCTTCAACTTCAGCTTGCTGTTCTTCTAAATGGACAATTCGGCACTATTTTTGTTTTTCACTTCTGCTATAATGTCTTGATCAGAAAGTTCTCCACACATTTCTACTTGTTCGTCTAAATTAACGTACTCCTCAAAGGTGAGGTGCGTATTGCCTTCCCATCCGACAGGTAAAGGGGGAACATCTTCGCCTAAAAGTTCATTTAAAAGCTGGTCAGATTTCTTAATGAATCCAGCTTTTTTAAAACAATTCGCTATTGTTGTTTTAGTAACTTGGGACCATGCATTGTGACACATTCTTGCTGCTTGAAGGACATCGATCTTTTTGTTGCTGTTATCCAATGAATCTGTCAAGAGCGTTTGTACAATAAGTCAACGGTAAAAATGCTTAAAAATTTTTATAATGCCCTGATCCATTGGTTGTACAACTGAAGTCATGTTAGGGGGGATAAAAATAACCTTAACATTGTTTATTAGTGAGATAGAGTTATGAGCGGTACAAAATTGTCAATAAACAAGATGATTTTTCTGTTCTGTTTACGGAAGGTTTTATCGAGATTTAACAGCCAATCTTTAAACAGCTCTGCTGTCATCCAAGCTTTTTTATTTGATCTGTACTCGAGTGGTTTGGACTTTATGTTTTTAAAACATCTAGGATTAACAGATTTTCCTATCATTAGTAAAGGCAACTTTTCGATGCCATCCATGTTGGCACAACCAATAAAGTCAGTCTTTCCTTACTGTTTTTTCCCCCACTGTAGCGATCTCCTTTAAAAATTAACGTTTTGTCCGGAGTACATTTAAAAAACAAACCCGTTTCGTCTACGTTAAAAATGTCTTTTGCCGGGGTTTCTTCAATCATTAGAAAAACATCGCCTTTCCAAACATTTGCAACTTCTTGATTCACACTCGTACTTTCACCACACACAGATTTAAAAGTAATGTTGTTTCTTTCCTTAAAACCATCCAACCAACCAGTACTCGCCTTGAAACCACTTTTCTTCAAACCAACAGCAAACTCTTCTGCCTTTGTTCGAACAAGGGGCCCAGATAATGGAATGTTTTTGTCCCGAGCTTGCTTAAACCACTTTAGCATACATTCATCCACTTCGGGATTATCTGGTTCTCTGGCTCTTTTGCGGTCCTTTCCATTTCCACTCAAAGCACTGTTTAATATTTTCTCCTTATTTTTCAAAAAAGTAGACACTATGGTGGGTGCTATCCCGTACTCCTTAGCAATGTCACATTTCTTCTTAAGACCCTTCTCCACCTCACGAATAACAGCGACTTTTTCACAAAATGTTAATGCCTTGTACTGAACGTGTGGTTTACTCAAAAACATTGTGATCACTTGCATAAAACAAAACTCTCAAAACACAAATGATTGACAAGAAGAGGCACACTACTGTAACAATGAACCGAAACTCAGCAGAACATCGATAATTTTATTTTTTAATTGTCTGCAGTAAGGCTCCGCCTACAGTCGGACAAAGGCTAATTCACAGTCGGGCAAAGGCTAGTTCACTCAGACTGGCAGCACGACACTAACTGTGTAACAGAGGTACCGACCGCATCTCCTGACTGCATGTGAATCGGGGTGGTTTGACCGCAATAAATGCGTCAGTCAGAAGGCTCCTATTGGCTGGGGTAAAGTTGCACATTCCATTTTTACTGCAGACACTCCATAGATAATTCTCGGAAGGCGATAGCGTTCCTGGGAATTCAAACACTTGTCGAAACAATAGCGGCTAGGCTTTGATCCTCCCGCAGTGTACTATTTCAGTGTACAAAATAATTCTTGGAAGTCGGTCCCTTTGCTACAAAAACTTCGAATTAAAGAAGTTGACTTCGAATTATCCATAATTTTTTTACATTGATATCATATAAAGTTCAAAGGACCAACACAAAACTTCGAATTAAAGGCAATTTCGAATTAAAGACGTTCGAATTATCCAAGTTCTACTGTAACAATATTTTGACCTAGCAATATTCTGTCAATTTTTTTATTAAAATTTTTGATTTCAATTAATGTCAAATTCATCAAGGAACATGTATTCAAAGTAGTAAGTGATGTAATCATGTATTTGAAAATATCTAATAGGTTACAACGATAATTGTAGTGTCAAATTCCATGTACATCAGGATTCGTGCTACACACATTCTAAAAATCTTGTGTCAGCATTCCTTGCATAACCTTGCTATCTTAACTAATTAGAATTACAACCAAAGAATGACTTATGACACATAATGTTTGTTACAATCGTCTCAACTACTAAATTCACCAAGATCAAAAATAAACCCCCGTGAAGCCTTTACAAGTCATTTACTGGGAAGACTGATTCGTAGGAAAGAAGAAGCAAATTGACTTTAAGATTTAGTATACGGAAATAAAGAATGAAACTCCAAGGAATTTCCCTACTCAGCATGTAATCTAATCTCCACACAACACTTCTTTCATAATAAACCTGACATAAGTATTTTTTGTCCCCATTCACTTTATTGCTTGTGAAACACAAAAGACTAACATAAAATTGACCGCTGACAATATTAAATATTTCAAAATGCATTACAACAATGCCTATATATTAAAAAATGATTAATTAAAACTGTACAATAAATAAATAATTGTTAAATCAACAGATTAAACAAATTTACATAAAAGAAATTAATAATCTCTAAAATAACAAAAATTTGACAACCTAAAAGAGTAAAACAAATTGAATAGTAAGTTTACATCAAAACATAAAATATTTCTCAAAGTTTATAAATAACTAATTAGAAATCAACTTTCAAACACAATTCAACAAATTAACCAATTAATATAAAAAAGAAACTTAAAATTTTTTAAAACAAAATTTAAAAATAACGAAGCAACAATTAAAGATAAATTAATTGTCTACAACAAATTTTTCAATTAACGTTTATCAAGTAAATGAACTTCAAGTCTTCAATCAATCAATAAAATTAACAAATAATAAAATAAAGCAATAAAGTGTTTAATAAATACTAAACCCATGGCCGATAATAATTCAACAAAACTCAACAATAATTTTCAATGTTACTAATTTTTCAACCAGTTAAAAAAAAACATTTTGAGTAAAAATGCTTAATATTTATCTGTTATTTTTAGTAAAAACTAAAAGCACAGCCGATGCACCATTTGTTAGGATTGGTTCCTTTTAACTGCCTGGGTCCTTTATTTTCAATATTATAATCAAATCAGTGGCTCAGTACTCAATTAATCTTTATTAACAATTATTATTAAGAATTACTATCTCCTATCTTATTACAATACTACAATAACCCTATTATAACTATTAATCCATAATGAGTCTAATTGTTATGACTCACAGATCTGATTCTACGTTTTAATTTATAATGATTTGTCTCTGAAATAATTACAAGCTTTATACACAAAGTTTGCTCACCTTTCTTACCACTCATGGATGCTCGTCTGAAGAAGTTCCAATACTCCTAGGTCGCTCTTACTTGCCATGTCAGTCTGGGTATCTTCAAAAATTATACTCCCAGGAAGCTCTTACTCGCATAGTACGTCTGACTTTCTTCAAGAATTCTTGCAGCACTTTCCCTTGATCAATCTTGGCCTACTGACCAAGTTCCTCCCTCCTAAGGAGCTTCAATGAGTAGCATCAATGACGTCTGCCTTGCTTGCAAGGTAAGCAATTTCATCAGTTTTCCAGGTCTGTCACAATAATTGTTTCATTCTAGCTTCTTAAAAATAACTTGAACTATATTCCTAACTAAAGCTATCCTAATTCCTAACAGTAGAATCTGTAGGACTATAAAAGACACATAAACGTAATCATAATTGTAAAATAATTGTAAAAGCTCCTACTCACAGGGAGCTTTACTCAAAGGGCTAGTTGCGGCAAATTAAGAGGCAATACCTGAGGTCATGAATAGTGTTGTAATGTTGCACCCTAAAAATAATTTTATTGTGTTAATAAACATCAGTCGTATTTATATTTTATCCATTTCGTTTATTTATAACTAACATAAATATTATGCACAACACTAAAACTCCACAAGAAAAGAAATATATAGACATTGGACACTCACAAAGATTTCACAAGAGAGAACGTGGCAGGTGGCATGAATTGTGTTGTATGAAACGGAATTTGTACAACCCAGTGCTTGCAAAATGTTAGGCCTACTATAAAATATTGTCATCTTATGGTATTTGGACAAGTATTAACATTTACAAAAACTATATGGACAATGAGGTCATATTTTCAAGTTTTGCGATGTTCTGTCACATGCTACTCCCTCGCAGCGAAACACACCAACTTTATCAAATTATTATATTTTTACGTTTCGTCATATGGCATTTAGGTTATATAACTATAAAAGTTCGAAATATAACTATAACAGTTAGAACAATTTAGAAAGCATAGATTGTAAGATGATGAAATCTTCTATACAATACTGTACTGTAGATTAGTTGAACGACTTTCGTAAGTTAGACAAAGAATGACGTAATTTTATATTTTACTACAACGAATATTGCCACATTACAAAATATAAAAACTTTACCAATTAATTAACAAATTTTTATAGCGTTTTTGGATTTTTGGTTAAATAAGTATGGATGTTTGGATCATTACCTTTACAACGGTATATAAATTATAGCGGTAGGATGATTTTTAGTAGGTGAAATGTTGAATTGGAAAAAAAAGTTATTACCGCTCCACAACACGAGAGGGTAAAAATTAAAACTTTGAAATTGTATTTTCGTTATTTGGAATTTTGTTTATAAAAACAATTAAAACTGGAAAATTTTCTGCTGAACTTTAATTTTCGAACAGTTGATCCCGAAAAACCATCATTCAGGGGACGTTGAATGCTTTAAAATTGAGATTTCCTATTTTCTTCCTATCTCTCTCACACACAAACACCTGACTGCCCTTTTTGAAACATCTTTCTTATCAAATTATATAACCAAAGCGATATTAAAATAGGGAATAAAATAAGATGCAAATAGAGAGCATATTCTTAAATAAATATCGTTAAAATCAAAATTTTTTTTAATGTGATAAGACGATATACATTTTTTGCAACAACAAAACTACTCGATTTTAACCACAATATTTTCAGGATGGTTCGTTATGTAGCAAACTTTCTAATAATCTTAGATAAAGTCACTACTTGCAGGCTCTGAATGATTTGTAATCCATTTATATAATTGCTAATGTCTGTTTCCTGCTTATAATTTATTATCTCTCCTTCACGATCGCTGCTTTACCTGGGTTATTCGGTTCCTGGATGATACACTTTTTTCCCTTTTTTTATTGCGTCTTTTCTAATAGTTTAAGGTTCTATTATTTAATACTGTATAAAAATGTTGAATAATAAAAATCCTCTTTTCGATAGATTATTTGATTCAATAATGCACTTTCATTAATATAGGCGCATGTTAACCAATAAGACAGTATAACTAAATAAACAGCATGAATTATAGAATTTCTCCATTTTTGTTTAATTTATCACAATGCAAATAAATGCAATTTTTCTATGAGTTATAATTTTTAAATAGGATTTTCTTTATTTGGCTGTTGTTTAAAATAAACTATTAAAACAGGAATATTTTGGTTTCCGTATATTGTCAGTGATGTGTGTTGACATAAGTAGTCACATTTGAAGCGAAAAAGTGGGGACACAACTAAGACAGCTTATACTTCCTTTCTTCTGCTAACTTCCTCCGATTTCCACATGTTAATAAAAATTTGTTTTTATCTCATAAGAAGGACAACAAATATCATATCTGTTCGTTCCATATAAGAATATTAATTATAACTGTTTTTTTCTTCTCTTTTTCAAACTTTTGTTGCAGTTTTATTCCATTAGTTTGGGCTTTCTTTGGAAAGGAAGCCAAGCTTGTAAAAACAAGTTGTGCTCAAAACATCTTGTTGAGTTTAAAAAATCAAACCGGGCTCTATAATTTTATGGCCACTGTTTGAAGTTCAGGCTTGGCTCAAAATTAAGAGGGCCCTAATTTCATCGTCCATAACGAAAGTGACAATGCTAGAAATTAACAAATAAAATAACATACTTTAAAGGTTTTTAAAACTAATGTACTAATATCATTGTTCGAACAGGTGCCATCGCAGAAGAGTATAATGCTTTCTTTTACACGCTTGTGTCGCAGGACACTCTAGAAATGAGTTACTCACGTAAACGTCAACGTTTCCTCATTAACCAAGGCTACAGCTATAAAGTGATTACCAAACTTGCAGGAATGGTCGAGGTAATTTAGAGGTTATATTTATTGTTTGGAAAATAATTAGTAATTTTATTTATTTCTGTTTATAAATTTCCAGCTTTTTAGATATACGAGGTGCTATCAGAATGTTCCCGAACTGTACTCTTCACAATTGTTGGACATGACTGTACAAGCCGACATGCCAGCATCCAATTAAATAATACCTAATAAGTCAGTGTACTGAGTTTTGTTGCATTTTCCATGCCTGGAAAGTGTCAAAAAAAATCCTTTTCCTGAAGGCTATCAAGCATCTCCTGTATTTTTAATTATCTTGTACAGTGTCTAAATGGTGACCTTTCATGTGAATTTTCACTCTCAAGAACACAGCAACGTCACAGGAGGCTAAATCGTGAATATGGAGGGTGTGGGATGGTGGCCATATTGTTTCTTTTTTTTCAAAAACTGTATTGTTTTCATTGAAGCATGAGCAGGTTGCATTGTCGTGATGCACCAGCCAGATTTGGTCTTTCCACAATTTGGACCTTTCTCATTGTATATATTCTCTCAGCTGCCTCAAAACATCACAATACAAATCTGAATTCACTGTAACACCAGCTGGCAAGAACTCACGAAAGACAATCCCTTTGATGTCGAAAAACACGATGACCATGGTTTTTGTTGCACTTCTGACCTGCCGTGGCTTTTCAGTCTCAGTGATCATGGACTTTTCCACTATGACTACTGCTGTTTTGTTTCTGGTGCCATAAAACCACCCATTCTATTTCAAGAATAATCTGGGGAAGTTATAATAATTTCTAACCATAAACAACAAAGTTATGACTTTGTTTCCAATTTTCAGCAAAACTGGGTAAAATTATTATGTGTATACTTTAATAAATATAACTTTTTCTTGTTTTCTGTTTATTTTTGTGATTTACAATACAATGTAACTTATACACAATGGTCTAGAAATTTTTTAATTTTTTTATTACAGTTTATATTTTATAAATTTGTAAATATATGTTAGGTAAGAAATATATTATGAACTATGTAAGTTGAAATATGGCAACAGTGTTTGTGTTTTCCTTCTAAGTTATATTATATACTATGTAAATTTAAACATGGCAACAGTGTTTGTGTGCTTCCTTTGTGATGTGAGAACACACCCTTTTGAAAATGTAGTTAGTTATGTAGAGTTGGGTGTTAAGAGTCAAAAGTTGGTTTTTAGTAGAAATCAGTCAGTAATCGGTAGAGGTTGTCTGTAGTTGGGAGTCTAGGAAACTAGTAGTTGGATTTGTAATAATTAATTGTGATTGAAAGTTTAGGAAGATGTTTTTAAAAAGAGGTCTTCTGTAGAACAGTGGGACAATTAGTACAAAAGTGTTCAAAGCAACTTTGGTATCGTTGCATTTACATAAATTATACATTTGATAGATAATTATCTAAAGACTATTTGAGATAATCCTTTAATAATGACAACCATACCAAAGAATAAATTGGTTATAAATAAATTTATTAATGTATAAAAGAAATTAACAAATGTAGTACAGTAAACACTCTCTGATACGGATCTCTGATATCCGGAAACTCTGATATCCGGCCGTCGTATGCCATCGTATAAAAAATAATAAAAATACAATTTTCTATACAAAAATAATATTTTCGGGCCGAATAATAGTGAACGATGTTTTTGAGCTGGGCACTGGGCAGTAGTGCGGTTCTGATTCCAAGAATGTCTAAGAAAGCGGTAGAGGTGTGCGTAAACAAGGTCAGATGGCAGGTGCATTGTCTGTCATGGAGTCCGTTCTGTTGTGTTTGTGTGTAGCGTAACTTCGGCTGTCCTTTCGCTTTGTCTTAAGACTTGTTTTCGGTGTGTGATTAAGTGTATAGTTTATTACTGTAATTCTTTTTAGTCGTCTTTAATAGTTTACATATGTAGTTTGTTATAATTAGATTTTAAGATTTGTATTTGCTGTAAATATTTGTTTATAAAATGTCCGAGAAACGGAAGAAAACTATGTTTTCCGTTGAGGAAAAACTCAGTGCAATTAGGCGCTTAGATGCGGGAGAGACTGCTAAAAAGATAGCTAATGTGATGGGTGTAGGAACTAGTACAGTGAGTGACTGGAAGAAATCCTGTGAAAAATTGGAAAAGTGGTGCTCTAACAGTTAAAACGTAATGTCTATATATTACAGTAATTTGAAAAACCATAGATAATTTTTAGAATGCTGTGGTAAAGCTACAATTTATCATAAGCGCAACGCATTTTATCGCTAAAAACGTAAATTTGCTACGTTTTGTTCATGTTTAAAACCACTTTAACTATATAAAAATAGCCACCCCGAGATCCGGATTTTTTGATATCCGGATCGGCTGGCGCCACATTAATCCAGATTAGAGAGTTTTTACTGTATATTTTATTTTGGAGATAAAATAATTTAAAATTTATTGTGTATGATAAATAACAGCATATAATAAACTAACTATGCATTAAATTTCAGCATATAATAAAACAAACTACGTATGTATTTTAGCAACTGGCTCTTGTCTTCATGATTTCTCCGTGAGTATACTTTTCAAAAGAATCCATTCCCAGAGATAAAATTAAATGAAATGAGTGCAATTCACAAGAATCTTGCTGGTGCCCTTTTTAATTTATAAAATATAATAATAATAAGTAATGATCATGTTTGGGTAAATAAAAAATACAGAGAATCCAAACATGAGTCTTGGTAATCAATTTAGAGTCTTAACTTTGTAATGCATTAATAAAAGAGCAAACAACTTTGAGAATAGAATAAATTATTACAATTGGCATGCCAAACGGGCTTAATTGAGTGTGTTTTTTTTAATCAAAGTTGAAGAAATATGAAAACAGGGTCCTGGAAAAGGTAAGAGTATTTTTTTAAATTAATTATAAATGTTTCTAATAAATGGATATATATATATATATATATATATATATATTAATGATTAAGCTGACAAGGTTAGGAGTAAATTGTATGTTATAAATGTTTAAATTTTAAGAATAATGGTTTAAATAAAACATTTAAATGGAAAATATAGAAAATCAGCAAACTAGTTTAAATCTATAATTAAATGAGGCTTTATTTTCTCAAGATTGACAATGAATAGAATTACCAGAAATTGTAATGGAGGATAATAGAGTATATAAATTTTGAAAGTAGGCCTATTTCTATTATTAGTAATGAAGATCAGAGGTTTAGAGGATGGTAGTGTAGTTATAAAAGGGGAAAGTAGAAAAAGATGAGAGTATTTCTGATAGAAAGTAATAAACAAGACAAATCAGAACTAAAAAATAAACAAAATGGGTTAAATTAAATGAAAAATTTGATCAAAACAAATTTGATTTAAACAAGATAAAATAGATTTAATGAAAAATATTGATCAAAAATGTGAACAAAATTAATTGGAGAATAAACAATATAAAATAGATTTAATGAAAAATATTTATCAAAAATTTGAACAAAATAATTTGAAATTAGAACAAAGTTTGAAACATGTAGGCGGAGTCACTAGAATCAAAAGAAAGGTTACTTGAAAAAATGAATAAAATTGAGGGGGAAATTTCAGTTAAAAATGAAGGATTGGAAATAAAATTAAACAAAGTAGAAATAGATTTTAAGGAAAAATTATAAAACTCAAGTATAATTGAATACTGAAATAAAAGATTTAGAACGAAAAAGTAATACAAATGTAGAGTGTAGGCTAGTGGAAATTCAAGATAGCGTGAATAATAGGCTAGGTAGAGTAGAAATGCAAGTAGAGAATAATGATGGGAAATTAACACAATTAAATGTCGTAATGGAGAATCAAACAGAATTGGAAAAGGATGAAATTCTAAATTTTAAAAATTGCATAGACAAACAAATTAATGATGTTAGAGAATAGTACTTTACGAGAAGAATTAGAAAAAAACAAATTTAGGAAAACATTAAATGATTTTAGACAATTTTTTTTCAGATAAGGCAGGTAAAATGTTAGGTTATAAGGCAAAATTAAATGTAAAAAAAGTTGATAAATTTATTATGCAATACCACACTCAAAAAAGGAAGCTTTAAAAAAAGAAATTGACCAGAACTTGTACCATCAAGGGTGATCCAAGCCCAGAACTGTAGGTGTTCTTCTGTTCTGTAATATGTTGGTAAGGATAATATTACCAAATGGTAAGTTCATAAAATTGATTTTAAGAAAACTAAAATCTCTCAACAAAATATAGTGAAAAAACTGCCAGGTGTAAAGGGCCTGGCGAAGAATTGTAAAACTATTGTTGATTCTTGGAAACTCTTTTTTCCAGATTTAATGGTTGAGAATATTTTCAAATTTACAAATGATCAAATAAATGAATTAAACTCTAACTACTATCAAGGTAAACAATATTGTTCTAGTACAAATACTGATGAGCTACTAGGATTTTTCAGTATCCTTTACATGTTAGGGATCAAAAAACAATCACATAAACACTGTAGAAATGTGACTAAGCGATGGAACAAGTCCTGAATTTTTCAGAGCTTTAATGTCACAAAAGAGGTTCCATCAGTTAGTCAGAGCAATCAGATTTGACAATCAAAGCACTAAAAATGATCGTAAGAAAACTGACGATTTGGCTCCGATTAGAGAAGTTTTTTAAGCTTTTGTTCAGTGCTGTAAGGACCACTACACCCCAAGAGAGTACGTCACAATTGGTGAAATGCTGGAAGCACTTCGTGACAAATGTTAATTCCAGCAGTATTTGAGCAACAAACCGGACAAATATATAATTGAGATTTATGCAATATCCGACTCATGAACATGGAAGTGTATGGAGGCAAACAACCTCAGGAACCTTATTAAGTAGATAACTCTGTGAGTAGTGTAGTCAAGATAATAATAGACAGATCAGGAAGAAACATTACCATTGATAATTATTACACTTCAGTACACACACCATAAAATCACAGAAGGTGTCATAGATATTGTAGATATGAATAATAAGTACTACAGTTTAAAACATATTAGCAACAAATGGCCTTTGACAATTTTCTGCAGCCTTCTTGATCTGGCTACAATAAATGCTCAGATAATTTACAACCTGAACACGAGTGACAAATTGCAAAGGAGGATATTTATTATGAGCCTAACAAAGGACTTAGTGAAGCCGCACTTATTACAACACGCTTCTATTCAGACCCTCTCACTTCCAGTTGCCAGCCAAGACCCAGTACAGTTGCAAATAAACCACCACCAGGTACAGATTTATATTTTGTTACTGATAAATTCTTTTTCTATAAATTACAACTAGATCTCATAGATATCTTGTTTAGTTTTTATTTTGTGATAAACTACATTAATATATATATTACCTATTAATATATAGTTGTTCAAGGACGAAAACCAAGATGCCAATATTGCCCTATCATGAAGAATAGGTATACACCTTTCAAATTGTGAAAGATTCTGTAAAAGGAGCACACATCAAAAACATAGTACTGGTGCCACAATTGCTCAAAAACTAATAATTCCATTAATTAAAATTAAAAACCATTTTTTTAAAGTTTCACTTGTATTTTTTATGGCAATAAAAACCATTTGTTTAAACAAATAATTAAAATGTTTTTACTACCAATTTCTTTAGTATAAAAATTACTTTAGTTGGAAAAAAAATGTTATTAACCCATTAACCTTTTCGGGACTGTCGACGCGTTGACGCGACTGGAGTAAACTGTCCGCACAGACTACGGTCGCGTATACACGTTTTAGAACTTTAACGTTTGAGTACTATCATCGCTTTAACGCGACCAATATAATTCTTTTACTGACATGTACTGCAATCTATTAGCTTTAAAATGAACTATTTGCACTATCGATAGGAGGCGGCTAACAGTAGAAAATAGAGAGAATAAAATCATGTTACTGTACCAGCATTTAGTAGGTTTTGTAAAGAGTGTTAGTAAACATGGCCGATTCTTTGCAGTCGAGTTCAGGATTTATTTCTTCTAAGTGTGTGGATAAATCGCGGAAATTGTATTCTAGTGATATTAGTGAAATTTTGCTAAACGAAGAGTCAGGTGATGAATTTGATAGTGATTGTTCTAGTTATAGTTTTGATGATGATACCACGTGTGGAAATGAGGTTAGTTTTAGTGATTCTGTTGTTAGTGAAGAAACTGCAGCTACTTCCAATAATCAACAACAAGAAATAGAATCTGAAATCCCAATTACAATTACAAGTGAACCATGTCCACCAAATAAAAAACAAAAAATAACAAATACATCAGATAATAATCAAATAGGCCTACCAATTTTTTTAAATTGGACAGACAGTAAATTCAATCCCATCATCCATGATTTTGATATTTCTAATTCCGGCATAAAGCAATCAATTTCAAATGATGAATCTGATTTTTGCAGTTATTTTAAAGCTCTAATAACGCCCAAAATTGTTGAACATATTGTGAATGAAACAAACACATACTATAACCAAGTAACTGAACAAATTGATCTTGCAAATTATTCAAATTTACATCGGTGGAAACCAACCAACGTAGATGAAATATATACATTTTTGAGTTTGACTATGCTTATGCCTAGAAATAAAAAAAATTCAATAAAAGAGTATTGGTCTACCGACAGGCTATTACATTCCCCAATGTTTTCCGAAACGATGGCTAGAGACAGATATTTGAACATTCTTAGTATGCTTCATTTTGCCAATAATAAAGATCAACCACCCAGCTTCCGTCTATTCAAAATTCAAAATTTATTAGATATGTTGAAAACTAATTTCTCAAGTTTGTTTTATCCTTTCCAAAATTTAGTAATTGATGAGTCCTTAGTCTTATTCAAAGGAAGGCTTAGTTTCAAGCAATATATAAAAACTAAACGGCATCGTTTCGGAATAAAGCTATTTGTTTTATGTGATTGTGAAACTGGATATGTCCTAGATTTTATTGTTTATACTGGTGGTGATACTCAAATAGATAATGTTCCACAGTTAGGCATATCTGGAAGTATAGTAACGACTCTACTGAAACCGTACATAAACAAAGGCCACACTCTTTATACTGACAACTGGTATACCAGCCTAACTCTGTCACTATATCTTCATAAATTTAAAACAAATTCTTGTGGGACTGTTCGACAGAACCGAAAATTGATGCCACTTCTCCCGAAAAAAATGAAGAAAGGTGAAAGAGTTAGCAAGTCTTGTGACAATGTTATGGTGGTGAAATGGATGGACAAAAGAGATGTTACAATGCTTACTACTATACATAATGACATAATGTTGACCAGTGATAAAAAAGACAGACAGACTAACACCAATATACAAAACCCAGCTTGCATTATTGACTATAACGACAACATGGGGTCTGTCGACAGAAGTGACATGATGCTTAGTTCGGTAGAATGTGTACGAAAAACAATAAAATGGTACAAAAAATTATTTTTTCATACAATTGATATTGCTTTGTTGAATGCACATACTTTATACATGGTAAACACAGGGAACAAAATAAGTTTGGCAGATTTTCAACTAGGGGTCATTCGTCAGCTGTTAGAACAACATCACATCGCCAGAGTTTTTCAACGTGGAGGACGTCCATCAAAAAATGAGCCACCACTTCGGCTAACAGAGAGACACTTCCCTTCACTTGTACCTGAAACCCCTAACAGGAAAAATGCTATGAGAAAATGCCATGTGTGTACTCATACACAATTGGAGCAAAAGAAGAGAAAAGAATCACGTTACATGTGTGTTCAATGTAATGTAGGATTATGTGTTTCTCCGTGCTTTGGTATTTATCACACAAAAACCAAATTTTAGAATTGACTACAATAAAAACTATTTATTTACCTTTTTTTTATTAGATAATCTAGAGATACCGGTAATGTGAAAGTTTTTAAAAAAATTTTAAGTGTCTGTAAAATTGTGTAAAAAAATAACAATATATAATATAACAATAACAATAACAATATATATATAAAAATAACAATAACAATATATATAAAAATAAACAACATTTATTCCTAAAGTTTGAAAAGTGATAAACAATAGAAAAGAATGACTGCATGAAGGTAAGTGACATAAATACAGCTAAATAAAATAACCTAGTCTGAGCATGAAGTAGGGTTTAGAGTATGTTAGTTCCGAAAAGGTTAAGGAGTAAGGCAAATTATCGTGAAAAGAGTAATGCCGTTCCGGAACGGCACCAATAAAAAGTGCTTAAAGGAGTACTGCTGTTCTGGAACGTTTTACGAATTAATTCATTTTTATTAATTTCTATGCTTATAAATCAACAAAAAAGTGTACAAAAAGATGTTATGTGGCTTAGTAGTATTGTTTGTATGATGAAAAACGAGTTGTGATATAATACATTGTACTAAAAAGACGTGCTACCAAACAGCGTAATGTAAAGTGGTGCAATAAACCTTGTGTGACTATGTTATCAAAAGTCCACAAACATGAAATGGTCAATGGAACAAGGCACAGGGATGTTGTACAGAAACCTATAAGTGTAGTAGAGTATAACAAGAAAATTGGAGGTAGATAAGCCAGATATGATGATTTCTTTCAATAACTCTGCAAATAAATCAAAGAAATGGTTTCGTAAGTTGTTTTTCCACATTTTTGTTATTGTTGTTTTGAATTCATTTCATATGTTTCAAGTCCACCATCAGAAAAAAGTTCCACTTCTTGATTTTAGAATGAATTTAATCAGACAAATCTTTGAAACACACAGCGTGCCTAGAGAAACTGCCATTGTGCCTCAGCCTATAGCGGTCCTTCTATGTCTCACTGCATGTCACTTCCCTCTGTCTACTCCAACGTCAGAAGGGCAGAAGCGGAAGGCCCAAAGAAGATTGTTGAGTGTGCAAACACGTCAAACTGAACAAAAAAGAGGAAAGACAGTACATTTGACTTTGCATCTACCCCTGTTTTGAAGAGTACCATACAAAAAAAAATTTTAAGCCTACTTGTAAAAAAACTTTTTTAAATTTGTAACATTTAATAAAATTATTTTTTCATTTTTTGCTGCATTTTATGGTAAATAATTAATAACAAACCCAGTTTCAACAGTTTTTGCACTGTTTTTTTTTTCTTACTCCTTATGACGTTTTTTGGAATTTTGTTTATTTGGATGTATTCTCAAAATTTATTACATTATACAAAGTTAGAAAAGCGGTTGGAGTAGTGTTGGCAAATAAAATTGTAAATGATCATGTAGGTGAAAATAGGGAGGCCGAAAATAATTTTATGTGATCATGGTAGCCAATTTCAATCAAAAGCATAAAAAGAAATTTTGAGATGGGAAAATATAAAAATAATGCATACATCTATGTATCATCTACAAATTTATCCAAGTGAGCGCTATATGCGAGAGTTAGGCAGAATGTTTAAAACTTATGTTCATGATAGGCATACAAAATGGCAACATCATGTTAAATTCATAGAACTTTGTATTAATTATTCCATTCATGATTCAACCAATAATATTCCTTACGAAATAATGTTTAAAAAAGAATGTCCAAGTATATACAGGGAATTATGTAATTTTAAACCAGGTGAATTAATAAATTTTGAAGAAAAAATAATATTGGCTAGGAAAACGTTAAAGGTAAAACCGAATCAAAGAAAGAAATGATATGATAAAAAGTTAAAACCACTTCAATATAATGAAGGAGATTTAGTTCTAGTTAGGAATCATTTCTTATCTTCAAATTAAAAAATTTCTTCTTACTATATGAAGGACCATATAGAGTTTTAGAAATTAAATTATAAAACACATTCGTAATTGGGAAAATTGAAAGTAATGAAATTAAAGGTACTTATAATGCAACATAATTAAGAAAATACTATTCACGAGACAGCATGTAAAATAAATAAATAAAATTTTCAATTAATAATACTTAAACTAAGAAGAAAAAAAGGTGAGGATGGGTTACATTAGTCGAAAAATGTTTCGGTAAAATTAAACATTGAAAGGATAGTGTAGCTAGACGGCATGTAATAGGCTTTAGTTTGAACTGAGTAAGGTTATAGCATAACTGTTGCATGTAAGAAGACTATATTATTTACTCTAATGAGAGAGTCTAACAGGTGACCAGAAGGGCACACATAAATTTTAGTTATCAAGAAATGTTAAAGTGGGAGATAGGAGAAGGATGGTTAAGTGAAAGGTTAAAACATCGACGAAATTAGTTAAATTTAAAGTAATTAATAATAATAGGATATATAAGGGAATTGAAGTGATATTAATCTTTACACAAGTTATAATTTGAGGTGTTGTACATATCTCCGGGTCAGAATCTCGTAAAAATATATGTGATGGTCACTCATCACTAAATCCCCAGTTGATTTTATAATAAATCATGTTTATTCAGTGTCCAACTCCTTTATTGTAAAAAGTTGTAATGTTATTATAGAATAACAATTGAATCAAAAGAGTACAAGATCATGCATCACATGAAGTGTAGAAGTGTAAATGACAAGCCAGAGTGTGACGTCACAATCACAAAAAAACTAGTTATACGTCATCGAAAAAAAGAAGAATTTTACAATAATGAGGAATTATCTAAAATAAAATCCTATCTCAAATGAGTGAAAGTAATTACCAAATTGATGAGGTAAAAAGTCCTTGTTTGAAAAAACTTCAACAATTAGCTGCAGCAGAGAAAGATCTAAACTTTCTGTCATGGTGACATGTCTTTATGATGTCATAAATCATTGTGTAACTGATTCACGAATTGTGCCGAGGAAAACTGTGGTAATTGTGTGAATCAGTGATATCTGTTTGCTGGTGTCAAAGAACCTTCAACTGTCGATATATTACAATATGTAAGTAATACATAGAAACCTTGTATTAAATATTAAAATAGGTTAAATAAGCTGTATACAAATTTGTTATTAACACTTTGAAGCCTAAGCCCGAGTATAGGTCGGGCAGTGCAACAGCGCTTGCCACCGAAGCCCGAGTATACATCGGGCTGCGCTAAATAATTCTATACAATCGTGATGTCGGCATATAATCAAGTTTCGACACTTTTGCTTAGCTAATTGGTTATTTATCTTTGCATGTCTTTGATTTTCGAATAGTCTGTGCTGTTGATATGGACGAAATATAAATATTATAAAGCTGATGCTAGGCAACGTAACACATCTATGAGGAACGTAGCAGACGTTTGTTTAGTTCAAAGTTAGTGACTGAGTAATCAAGATACGTTATGTTTGTTTGTTGTTTTTCTTGAATACTCAATATTTTTTGAGTTATGGTGGTGCCCAGAATGTTCAGTACCCCTTTGTGTACCTGAATGTTTCAAATTGTATCATACAAAGGCCAATTATGTTTAGTGAAGTGCTGTGAAGCTATTATTGTTTGTGTGTGTGTATTTTACCCTTTTTCAAGACTAAGGAATGTTGACTGTGAGTAAAATATCTATTTACATGTATATATATTTAAAAAGGTAATTTCTTTAGGTTTAAAATTATATATAATAAGTCATATATGATAAATATAACAAATACCACAATTTTTAAAAAACATGTCCAAAACCTCCAGGCACAGTAGGGAAAGCAGCGTGTTAGAGTGTTAGGCTTCAAAGTGTTAAGTAAGAGGATACAAACAGCTTAAAATTTTGAAATGAAAACAGAAAAAATATCATAAAAGTATAAATAACATAGATAAAGTAATAAAAAATTTAATAAATTTAAATAAAGGTTTTGTAAGAAAAGATATTTAAAGTATGCATTTTAAGCATCTAAGAGAATAATACAGATGTTTTCTTTAGAATATGTTTGTGAGTTATAATAGTGCTAGGTCAAGAAATAGTGAAAGTGATGAGAATATATATTTCTTTTTTAATTACTGGTATCAGTACAAGGGTTATTAGTATGAAGTAGCTTATTTTTAAGAAGAAATTTGAGTTTTTGTAATACACAAGATTGTTAAATCAAAGTCATTGATGATTGAAGAATTAAGAAAAAAATATTTGTAAAAGATTTGTTGAGTAGTATATTATGGTATTTAGATTAAGGAAGAAGTTATAAGGTTTTTTTTTAAAATAGGAAATGTTTAGGATAAATGAGGATTCAACGAATTTTTGAAGTATTCTGCTATTTATTAATTTTTTTTAATTTCATTTCACTGCATTACACCTGATTGGATAACATTGAGACTGATGCAGGTAGGCAGCTTGTCCTCAATTAATGCATAATTACAGTACTTTAACATTACATGACTAAGAATAAAATTAGTCACAATAGATCATATCAGTCCAATAATCATTTCTACAATTTTTTTAGTTTGTTCAAGAAATAAATAATAAATATCTTTAAAAATACACATACATACAGATGAGCACATTGTATTCAACAGTAACAAAGTATACATGATTGATAATTTCTCAGATTTTACCTATAAAATACATTACACACTACAAAAGATTCATATCTTGGATGACATCATTTGTGTTATAATATATTTTCTCCAGCAACAATTTATTTTTTTTAGTGATATTTCTAGTATTTTAAATGTAGAATTTAACTGATTGTAAAATTTGATGCTCTTATATAAACGACTCCTTTCCAGCAGGATAACCCTTTGAATCGGGTTGCTTCCCTGTTCCTTGTGCCATAATTGTGGTGCACACAATTTTCTGCAAACAACTGCTTGTGACAGTGCTCAAAACATAAAACTTCAAACAAATAAAGAGATGGTAATGTTAAAATTTCGAAATCTTTAAATAATCCTTTACAAGAGTGAAATTTAGGTTTATTTAACGTGATTCTAAGATTTTTTTTTTTTTTTTATTATTTTTTTTTTTAATCATAAAAATATTCTTCCTAGAGTCTTCCCAGAGTATATTTCCATATTTAATTTGCAAAAAGAAAAAAATAGTACACAGTTTTTTTGGTTTTAATATCTATGATATATATTTTTTTTAATTTTCATTTTAAAACAGGCTATATTTAATTTAATTTAATTAGAATCTTTATATATGTTTTCCAATTTATATGGTAATCAATCTGTATGCCCAAAAATCTAGCATCAGTTTTTTCCAATTAATAAGTTATTTTTAAATTGTACATTTAACAAATCAACTTTCGATGTTGAAGTATTAAAATTTGTTATGTTTGTCTTATTAATATTCAATTTTAAAACATTAAGAGATAGCCAATCATCTATCTCATTTTTACAAACTTCAACTTCATATATTAATTTTTCCTTATTTTCCGATTTTATCAAATCTGTTGTATCATCTGCAAAGGGATATATACAACCTTGTACACTATCTGCCAAGTCATTTATGTACATTAAAAGCAATGTTGGACCCAACACAGATCCCTGAGGTACATCATTTTTACAGATTTCCAAGTCGGTGCAAACACTCCACCTATATCTTTAATTTCGGTTTTTTGTTTCCTCTCACACAAATAGTACTTAAACCAATTTAAGTTATTTCCTTTGATGCCCAACGTTTCCCCCTACTATTATTGTTTCTTATGAAAAAATAATGACTACAGTGAGATAAATGAGGTTAATTTTTTTTTAAATAAAGATTTACGATGATTTTTAAGATTTTAAGTGTTTGAATTAAGTTTGTTCTTTGCAACTAATTTTTCAAGAACCTAAAAGGGTAATTCTACGATAAAAAATACTATGATTTTGTATGCAAGTTAGTTAGTGAATTTGGGGTCCAAGACTATACAGCCTCTTGTTACTGTGACCCAAATGGATATTTTGTGACTACCCTACTAAATGTTTTAGTCCCAGCCAAGATTAAGAATCTTAAAATGGTTCTGGGTGACATTGTGATTACCTCTGCAGCCGTGGGGAGAGGAATGTTGAGGTAAAGTGGCTTTTTGCGCTCACACAACCAATGTTCGGCTGTCTCTGTGTATTAGGCAGAAGCGGCACGAATACACTTCTGCTTTGCCCATGTGTTTCAGATGGTAATTCACTGGACAGTGTCCAATAATCAGACAGCTCCTTTCTACTGAGCTTCAGTATTTTTTTCCTTTGCTTTAGAGTAAACTAAACTTTTTGGCTCGTCTTAGACCATGGTAGGTGGACCAATACTTGATCTTTTGGATCTTGTTCCCAGGTTTCCATGATATTAAGAAGATATGTTTTAGGCTGCCCAAAAAATGGTTCAGGCCCAACAAAATCAGCCTTTGGCAAGGCAATCTGCTTCTTCATTTCCTGGTATGTCCTGGCACCCAAAATAAGGACACTGTTTTTTGTTGCCAGTTGATTAATTACTTGTAGACATTCCCAGACCAATCTCGACTCAAAAGTGTATGAACTTAGAGTCTTTAGAGCTCTCTGACATGATATGATTTCTCTGCCTTTGAGACAGTTTTTAATATTCTCCCTAACTCAAAGCTCTATTGCGTGTATCTCAGCCTGAAATATAGATGGGATTTTACCTAGGGATTTACTAAGGCTAAAATTTGGGCCATTTATCCCCACTCCCAACCTACCTTTCATTCTGGATCCATCAGTGTACCATTGGAGGTATCCCTCCTTTAGTTTTTGTCCACCTTCCTTCCAAACATGTCATTCAGGGAAAAAGGTTTGAAATTCTTTTCAAAATTTGTCGTCTTAATCATTAAGTCCGAAACTGTTTTGGCTGAGTGGTAACCTATTTTAGCAGGTTTCCCAGTTTACCAACCAATATTTTTGACATTGTGATGTCCACCACTGCCTGAAAGCAACACTGTATGCACACCTTTTCACCTCTAGGTTCAAAGGCAGCAAATGCACAGCTGCTTCCATGGCAGTGGTTGGACAGATTTCATAGCACCTGTAATACTTAGGCAAGCCTGCCCTTGATGGTTTTTTTGTTATGGATTTTTGTTCCGTCTTTGGCCACCATATTTCCAAAGCATAGGTGACCAAGGGTCTAATTATAGCCAGGTATGACCAGTAGACCATCTGTGGCCTAAGTCCCCAAGTTTTACCAAATAGGTGTCTGCACGCCCACATCACCATGCTCCCTCTTTTAATGCTTTTATCAATGTGTTTATTCCAGGTGAGTCTTTGATTTAGAACTACACCTAGATATTTTGTTTCCCTCGAGGGAGTGATTTCCACACCATCTATCGTCAAAGGCTGAAGAGTAAACTTCCTCCTTCTTGCAAAAGGAATATTGGTTGTCTTATTAGAGCTAATGCTAAGACCCTCTTTTTGACACCACCTCCAGACCAATAGAAGAGCACTCTTGCATGAGATCAGACACTGTCTAACCATGCTTACCTTTAACGATAATTACCACATTGTCAGCATATGCTATTACTTTAAAGCTGCTAGACTCAAGTAGTTCATCCATCATCAGCTTCCACAAGAGAGGAGACAGTGCCCCTCCCTGGGGACAGCTAACGACTGCTGGTACTGATCTAGACTCCCCTCCCAAGCAGACTTTTATTCTACGACTCATAACATAGATCTGATCCATTTAATTATCTGGGGTTCAATTTCTTTAGCCCTAGACGCTCTTTCAATAGAATTATAGGAAAAACTCCTCCAATGTCCAAGAAGACACATAGAGCTATATCCTTAACCTCTATTGACTTACCAACCTCTGAAACCAGACGTTGTAGTACATTCATTAGAGGTCAATTTGCCAGTTTGGTAGGCATACTGAGCAATATGGAGTGGGTCCTTTTCAAGGGTTTCACTCTGTATGTACTTGTCTAGTATTTTTTCCATTGTTTTAAGAAAGAAGGATGTCAGGCTGATTGGTCTGTATGACCTAGAGGCTCCGCAGTATCTTTTACCTCCCTCCATATTTTTGGAATATACGCTACAGAAAAGCTAGCCCTAAACAAGACCAGTAGTGGCAGTATTTCCTCCAATCCCTGCTGCAAGAAAGCTGGGAAAATCCCATCTCCACCTGGCGACTCATATGGTTTGTAGCTCCCCACTCCCCACCTAACCTTGTTATTATTAAAAATCATGGATGCTAACCTCCTTCTCCAACTAAGAGAGTGAGGCATAAGATGATCCTCAATAGTAGTTTGTGTGGGAGCAAACACGGTAGAGCCATATAAATGAGTGTCTAACAATAGACTCATTGTCTCCTCCACACTCTCCGTATTCGATCCATCTACTTTCTTTAAGAACCCTATAGGGTTCGAGTGATTTTTGCTTAATGCCTTTTGGAGTCGAGCCGCTGTTGGAATATTATTTATCCCTTCACAGAAGCTCTTCTATATCCTTTTTAGACTTTCTCAATTCTTTATTATAATCTGTGAGAGCTGTTTTATAAACCTCCCAGTTACCATTAACATGTTCTCTGCGACAGAATATGGCGTAACTTGTACAAATACTTTTTTTTTTAATACTTACCATTTGAGGTTGGTATTCATAATATGCATCAAAAATAATCAATTTGTTACAAAATGATGTCACAGTATAGCGCATGTATACATGTGATGTGCGCTGACATTGGTCCGCCCGATGAACACTGTTCACATTATCACTCAATCTCAGAAAAATAATCAAATCAATATTATTCTTGACACACAAATTATTTATATACATTTAGAGTGTTTTACAATGTTTTTAACCTTTTTTCTGGATTCTCAGTATTGTATAAAAACCATGAATTCGACATGACCATTTGTAGGGTGTGAATGAAAATCTTCTTGTACCATCTTATCGTCTTGCATTTGCAAGGGTAATAGGCCATCATCTGGTCTGACCTATCAACACCTTTCATATTGGCTTTATATTTGACAATGGGTAATGGTTTTTCCCTTGGCTCTCCATGTTTGTTGGTTATTGTGGTCTTTGTATTTTCATATTCTGTTGATATATTTAACAGACTGAGTGTTTGTCCCTCCACTGTCCAACCATTATGCCTTCTGCATAACATGCCGCGTTTCCTTTGGTTTGAGTTTGGCCTTTGTGACTTCCCTTTGTAAATATTTTTGATCATTCCAGTGGGTCCCAGTGAGGTATTTTTTTTTTTTTTTTTTTTTCACAGGAGATTTGCAGCTAATGGGATACCGTTATAAAAATTCTCCATAAATAAAGAATGTCCAACATTAAGCCTCCCATGCATTAGGTGTAAAACAACATTAGCTGCATGGTCTTTTCCACCCAGATCATTGAGTACGCCAAAATATACCATGAAACGCAAAACCAAACCTTGGGGTTCCATCAAACAATATAGCTTGATGCCACATTTATGGCGTATATTTTTAATGTACTGGCGAAGCAAAAGTCTGCCTCACCATAAGACCATTGCTTCATCAATGGACAGTTCCTTTCCTGGCTGGTAAATTAATCTCATTTTATTATTAAAATAGTCAATGATGGGCCTAACTTTATTTAGACGATTTTCACATTGACCGCAATTTGTAGAAAATCGGAGGTACCTGAGAATGAGAAGAAAACGGTCATTGCTCATATGTTTTCTAAAAAAAACTAAATCAAACAGGAGGCTGGTTTTTCAATAATCAGATAACCTGTTTATTCTTATTATTCCTGTATGCAGCAACAAACTTTAAATTCTGCTACTGTCAAGTCCTTCCAGCCAGTTACTCAAAAGTGTTCAGTTGTATTTGGTCCACAAAATAATTGAAGGGTATAGGTGTTAATCTCAGCAACATTAGTGTCAAGAAACACTTCATCTAATAATTATTATTTTAAGAAATCAATGGGCCTTTTTTTCAGGTACTTTGGTACAAGCATTTTATTTTCTATTCATTGCAAATGTGCCCAAGTCACGATTAAAATAACTAGAATGCATTTCCGTCTCTGTGACTTATTAATTATGTAGTAATTCTACTTACATTTACGCGTTTCGGAAAAAATTTTTTCCATCCTCAGAATATCTCGCTCATTTGAGGTCGTCACAATAAATAAGATTTCAACATACAACACAAAACACACTAACACATATTAAAACACATACGTATCACACGCTAACGTGTGCACACACGGACATATATCAGTCAACTCATATACGTCCGGTTGACTGATATACGTCCGTGTGTGCACACGTTAGCGTGCGATACGTGTGTGTTTTGTGTTGAAATCTTATTTATTGTGACGACCTCAAATGAGCGAGATATTCTGAGGATGGAAAAAAATATTTCCGAAACGCGTAAATGTAAGTAGATTACTACATAATTAATAAGTCACAGAGACGGAAATGCATTCTAGTTATTTTATTTTCTTTGTTATAGACTATTATAAACTGTCCTTCTTTTTTTTAATTGATAATTTAATATATTTGTATTTCAATATCTATGTATATCTTGTGATATATATGTATCTGAAGGATACACAACTAAACTTATATACTGTACTAGAGATAAATTAAATGAATATTACATTTAATATGTTAGCAATATTAAATTCCGTTACAGTAATTAAATTGGACATTTATTGTATCATGGCATCAAGGTTTAAATAATTAAATTTTGATATTTTGGGGATAGGCACTCGGCCGGTCATGAACAAACTTGTAATTGACGCTTTCATAATTTGAATTTAGAAAATTGTTCAAAGTTATATATATTATTTGTTATGGTTATTGTTCACTGCATTTATCTTATTGACAGAATATACCAAGTTCTGTTAACACTGAGTTTACTATTTTATTCACTTTAAATAAAACATTTTAACTTGGAGTAACGCTTCTTCAACTGCAGTCTTCAAACATCGAGACACCACTGTAAAGGCCGCTATCTTGTACTATTCAAATCTTGGCTCCTTCCCCCCCCCCTTCTTCTATCTTTGATGTTGTTTGCATACTGGTCGTTTTGTATTTCAGTTGGTTAGCTAAAATCACGTAACTCAAGTCGATATTATGATAGATTCTTATAAAGTTTTTCTTTTTATTAATTCTTATGTATTAAACAATTGCTTAATATATAAATTTCTATTTATTTATCTAATGTTGAAATATTATTTACTTATAAAATTCTGTTAATTACCGACCATTGAATAACTCTGGGTTCAAGATATCATTGCATATGGCGGAGTTCTGTTGTCTGATATACAGTTCTAACATTGACTTATTCTAGTAATTACATACTGATATCTCTGACGTGAAATAATAGTGATTTACTGATAATTTAATTGTGATAAACATATTTTTATTGTAGTCCAGCGCCTACGATTAAATTTTAATAATAATTTGACTGTTGTCACTAACTTGATTTCTGATGACATGTATTCATGATGGCTGGTTTGTTTACATCCCATTTATGTTTGGAAATATCAACTTGTGTTTACAGTGAAATAAAGATTAATTAAATAAATAATGATATATCTAGTCACCACTTCTGCGGTGGTTATTATTACATCTTTGTAATAAGTTAAGTTCTGTTTAGGTTAATTATGTTGTTGTTTACACTATTTGGACTAAATTTACATATGTAATCATCTGAATACATTAAAGACATCTGGTTATTTACCAAAATCAGTTTCTTTCATACTTGTAAATATTGGATTTACATGTATTTTAACCGAGGCTTTATTGGTACTTCTAATAGAGGTTATGTTTGTTAGCCTACTCATACAATAGTTTGTTTACATTGGTATGTTTAGGTATGTTATATGACTTTGAGTTATAGGCTATTTACTTTAATTTCAGATGGGATTTGTACCATTATAAAACAAACTGTCTAAGGCCATGTGTAAATTTACACCATTGAAGTTCAGGCTCTTCAAGCTCGCCACAGTCAGCACTTTCCTCACTATCACTATCATCAGTGTCATTATTGGAAGTGTCTATTTAGTCTTCATCACTTACATACAAAACATTTTGGGAACAACTAGTCATATTATAATAGTTATAATATTAACTATAACAGTAAAAAAATTAACACAATAAAAGTGAAAACGAATAAAAAAAATATGACAAAACTCGTTAAAATTAAAATGCTGAAAACTAATAAGGAATCAAATCACTACATTCAATCTAAAACAATCTCAGAACTAGTAGCAACTTCAAATTAAAAAACAATAGTAAAAAGCATATAAAGAAAACAACAAAAACTGAACACGAATATAAAACTGTCAAAATTTGTGAAATTGAAAACTCAGGAAATAAGTTGCTACACTCAATCTAAGGACACTGACAGCAATAGAATATTTCTCACTCCACGCTGAGATCACAATAAGGCCTTGAATGTTGCAACGCAATAGCATATGTATATATGTGATGTGCATGTAACTTCCTCCAACATGTGTATTCATGCTTTCAGCAGTAAACATGCTAAGCTTTGCCTTGTTAAAGAATCTGTGCAGCAGCTTTCAACTTTGACAGCTTGTGTATACAAGTTAGATTTAGTTAATTCCACAAATGATTTTTCTCAAAAATGTAATTATGTACTTTGATTATGAAGTCTTATTGTGATTTTGTTTTTATGGAAAGAAAAAAAGAAAAAAAGAAGTGATTTTGAAGTAAATAAAAGGGAGATTAATGAGTAAAGAATGGTTAAAGAAATGTTTGGAATTGATAAAAGAAAGAAATGAAAATATAGTTGACCTAGCCATGAATCATAAAATTAAATAAAGTAAGTGTGAAAACGGATGTTTTTATAAAAGAATTTTTAAACTAAAGTAAAAATAATGGGAGAAAATAAATAAATGAATATTAAAAGAAAAGTGGGGTTAGTATTAATAAATTAACAAATAAATAAATAACTATATTAAAGGAAAGGTGAGAGTACCTATAATGTTTCAGATAAAGGATATTGTGAAAAGAATAACTTGGTAAAAGTAATAATTGAATAAATTTTGTTAATGTAAAAGTTTTGTAAATACTATAAAATGTTAAGTGATATAAAACTATGCAGTTTGACATACATATAAATTGTTATTTACAAATAATAGAAAAACTCTGTAAGTATTATAATAATAATGTATTTTGTATATAGTAAGTTTTAGAATAAGAGGGGGGGGGGGGGAAAAGAAAGAAAAAAAAAGTATTTAGTTCAACAGGTTTAGTAAATCATGAAATAGAAGTCAGGCTTGCAAGCTGTGTAACAAACAATGTAGCCATCACAGGCAACAATCTGTCTATTTAGCTGCAAGTTATAAACAAAGGATCTCTCAGAACTATGACACTTGCTGAGGTTGCTAGTTCCACACTTTGAGCTGAGATAAGAATTGTATAGATTACATGTCAAGGATTAGCTATGATCAACAAATTATAGGCAATGAACCTATTCAATAAATTCCAAACAAAGACGTTATTGAATTAAGTTCTCTTTATGAGATAAATGTTCTACACCTTCTGTGAACTAATGTAACATTATATTCTATTTCGTTACTATGATAGTATCACAGTGATCATGGACTTTTCCACTATGACTACTGCTGTTTTGTTCCTGGTGCCATAAAACCACCTATTCTATTTCTAGAATAATCTGTGGAAGTTATAATAATTTCTAACCATAAACAACAAAGTTATAAATTTGTTTCCAATTTTCAGCAAAACGGTAAAATAAATTATGTGTATACTTTAATAAATATATTTTTTTCTAGTTTTCTGTTTATTTTTGTAATTTACAATACAATGTAACTTATACACAATGGTCTAGAAAATTTTTTATTGAAAATACATTATTTAATTTTTTTATTACAATTTATATTTTATAAATTTGTAAATATATGTTAGGTAAGAAATATATTATGAACTATGTAAGTTGAAATATGGCAACAGTGTTTGTGTTTTCCTTCTAAGGTATATTATAATCTATGTAAATTTAAGCATGGCAACAGTGTTTGTGTGCTTCCTTTCTGTTGTGGCGAGGGGAGCAGTGAGAACACACACTTTAGAAAATGTAGTTAGTTATGTAGAGTTGGGTGTTAAGAGTCAAAAGTTGGTTTTTAGTAGAAATCAGTCAGTAATCGGTAGAGGTTGTCTGTAGTTGGGAGTCTAGGAAACTAGTAGTTGGATTTGTAATAATTAATTGTGATTGAAAGTTTAGGAAGATGTTTTTAGAGGTCTTCTGTAGAACAGTGGGACAATTGGTACAAAAGTGTTCAAAGCAACTTTGGTATCGTTGCATTTACATAAATTATACATTTGATATATATTGTTATCTAAAGACTATTTGAGGTAATTCTGTAATAATGAAAACCATACCAAAGAATAAATTGGTAATAAGCAAATTGGCAACAGTTGTAATAAATTAAAAATCTAGGTTAAGAAAAAAATATTATTACATTTATTATTATTATTTTAAATTTTTTTATTTATTTTACTTTAGATGAATTTAAACCTTGGGTCGTGAATTACAGGAAAATGTACTTGATACTGAAAATGATCATGAAAACCTCAGAAATAAAACATACATTTATTAAAAAGTTCTAATTACATATCAAACATACAACATTTCTTAGCTTTTTATAATATACGTAGTGAATAGTAAGTAGCCTACTAATTATTAGACATTAGATTCATAAAAATTAAATATTAGTTCTTGTTACAAGTACTCACAATATTAAATTCAAAAATAATGTTCAAATAGTTCATGTTACAAAAAATCTCCACGATCAAATTCAAATCAAAAACTCAAACAATTCAGATAGCTATCATTAACCAATGTTTTCATTACATTACGACGCCATAGTTTAGACGGGTTAATTCTAGTTTTTATAAGACATTAATTACCAATTAATTGTAATGTACTATTTACGCTATACCAAGGCGTAACTTTGCACTGAATTTAATTTTAGACACAACTTAATAAAGTATCAAACCATAGAATATGCACTGTTCGATGCACTAGATATTTTAGGCAATCAGCCTACTCTTGATTTAATCGTCTACATGACACTCTGTTCCTCTATCATAATGGCGAGAGACTCCTCATTCTTGTTGGGAACCACTTGTGTATTCCCCCACTACTTCTATCTATCTTTTAATTTAACTATAGTGCACAGTCCATTTATGACAACTCATTCAAATGCATTTCCACATAACCATTTCTCATTTTCATTAAACATACCGATTTAGTTAATTTTGTTATAATTATTATATTATTTATGGAATTCTAAACTAATATTTTTTTTTTTAATAAATTTTCTAAATAACACACATACTTTGTTCTATAAGTTTAACCATTCTGAAATCCTGTCTGTTTGTCTATATTCAACTTTTTATTATCGTTCTTTGAACACAAATAAACCATGCAATAAAATCTTTTACAATTTTACTACATTTATGGATTACTCACATTACTTGTAATTCATTTCATTTCTCTCAATCAAATGTATCTTAACATAAAGATATCAAAATTGTGAACGTTACACAGTGTTTGTGTTTTCCTTTTACGTTATATTATATACTTATGTAAATTTAAATATGGCAAGAGTGTTTGTGTGCTTCCTTTCTGATGTGGGAAGGGGACCAGTGAGAACACACACTTTTGAAAATGTAGTTAGTTGTAATTTAGAGTTGAGGATTACGAGTCAAAAGTTGGCTGTTAAGGAAGTTGGGAGTCTAGGAATGAATTGTGATTGAAAGTATAGGAAGATATTATTGTTTGTTTGGTCATTTGCTATCATTTGTGTAGAAGAATGATGGCAAATGTCTGAACAAACAATAATATTAATACAAATATTCCATCATTAAGTAATAATTTTAAAAATAGTATAGGAAGATGTTTTTAAAAAGAGGTCTTCTGTAGAACAGTGGGACAAGTTGTACAAAAGTGTTCAAATCAGTGTTCAAAGCAACTTTGGTTTCCTTGCATTTACATAAATTATACATTTGATATATAATTATCTAAAGACTATTTGAGATAATTCTTTAATAATGATAAAAATACCAAGAATAAATTGGTTATAAATAAATTTATTAACGTATAAGAAAAATTAACAGTTGAAATATATTTTATTTTGGAGATAAAATATTCTAAAATTTATTGTGTATGATAAATAACAGCATATAATAAACTAACTATGTATATAATTTCAGCATATAATAAAACTAATATGTATTTTATGTATTTTAGCATCTGGCTCTGCCTTCATGATTTCGGCTTGAGTACACTTTTAGAAAGAATCCATTCCCTGAGATAAAATTTAATTAAATGAGTGCAAGATACAAAAAACTTGTTGGTGTCCTTTTTAATTTACTAAATAAAATAATAAGTAATGGTCATATTTGAGTAAATAAAAAATACAGAGAATCCAAACATGAGTCTTGGTAATCAATTTAGAGTCTTAACTTTGTAATGCATTAATAAAAGAGCAAACAACTTTGAGAATAGAATAAATTATTACAGACGTCTTCCTATAGAAGGTTCTGATACATCTGTGCTTAGGAACCAGGTTTACCTTCTTAGACCAAGCTTATGACAACATAATTTAACACATTGAAATCTGAATGAATAAACATTATCTTTGAGACATATATAATTACACTGGAACTGTATAAGTTGAAAAAAAACTTAATACTTTAATAATGAATTAGAAAATGTTTGACCGAATTGAGAAAAATGCACTCCTGAAATGAATGCACAAAACAGTCATACTTGATGGCTAAAGAAAATATTGCAGCAACTGATTCTCTTTTTTTTTAGGGGGAGATCTTTGTTTATATAAATTTGAAATGTTTTCATATAACCACACATAATTCTTTACAATTTTGAAATTAATTTCGATGGTTTGTATCAGAGTGCTTATAGCACATGATTTTTTATATTTTTACAGTGCAGACATTGAATCCACAAGGATTAATATGTTGCTGTCCATTATTTTAGAGTACCAATGACCTGAAAGACTGAAGCGTTTGAATTTAGTGCAAAATAATTCAAAACAGCTCACTGTATATCCCTCATCTTGTTTCTCCCTTCTAGTTGCCACTAGCTTATCTAAATCTTTGAATAATTTAAAAACTACAGACCTATATATTGCTTATATAGATGTTGTTATTTAGAATGTTTGTTTTTTTTTTTTGTTTGTTTTTTTATATATAGTTTACCATTACTTGCTGCAACCTCATTAAAATGGGGAACCTGCCTCACTCTTTTGTTAAACAAAATTATGTAATCCACATTTTATTGCAAAAACCGTGCATTTTGATTTCAAAATGGCAGATTGAAAATTTGTTTAATTGGTAATGTATGTTTTTTATGATATTGTTAACTAAATTATAATGCAGAATCCATATAACCGATACATTTGTAAATAATTGTTAAAATACCTAAATTCAAACCCTAAGTGGTTTGTAATCTTTCTCACTACTCTGGCCAATGAATTTACTGATTGACGATTATTTACTTTACTATACTTTTGTACCTTCTTACTCTTACTATTTCAATTTAAAAGATAGTGCACCAACATGTGATTGAGCACTTGTACTCTTTAAACAAAATTATAGTTAATCTCGGGGCTCAAATTCTTTTGAAGAATGTACTTAAATTAAAACACATTCATGATATCTGAAATGCATACATTTATTATGACTTAGAACAGAAAAGATTAAGAACAACATTAATCCATCCTGAATCACGTGTGTGTGTGTGTATATATATATATATATATATATTAGTTTTAAGCAAAAACCATTTCGGTCATTATCGCTTTCAAAAAATTGGGCAAGAAGATGCTCCACTTTAAAAACTTACAAATAACACATTAAAAACAATTCTAAAACAAAAATTAAATAACCAACATAATATTGTGCAAGGCTGTAAAATGGCCCTGCAACAAGTTAACAATTACAAACTATGGTAAATTACAATTAACATCAATTAAAATAATTATTACATGGCTGTAAAAGGGCCCTACAATGAGTTATGAAAGATAGAATTTTAACCAAAAAAATAATTTACTTGTATAACACAAAATATTACACCACTGTAAAAGGGCTAATTGAATCGAAAATTTGATTTTAATTTTTATCAAAAATTTTCAGACTGTGCAAAAAGAACAATACCCGATCAAGGATCTGAGCATTATCCCCCAACATCGCCTGAATAGAATTAGGTAGGGCAAAAGTTTGTTACACACCTTGACAAAATGGCCATTGTGGCGTATTCGCCTGTTCCACCAAACATCCATGAGTGATCATGAAATGACCGATACGAACACGGGTAACCACCACTTCCTCTCGACGACTGGCACGAATGGACGAATTCCTTTTTTTCTTTAGTCGACAGAAGTGATACAAAAGATTTAGTCTGCATAGTCTTCTCAGATCTTTTTTTTTATGATTCAAATTAGCAGATTGTCAAATTTACCATATTATTAACTTTAAACTTTTTAATCTTAATTTTTTTTTATAATTAGATAAATGTTACTGACCATTTCATGTAAAAATAGTTAATTTTATGTGATCTATATTTCTCGCTTTGAATATCTCACTTCTTGTCCTGTATAAGTTATCAACCCAAAGTCTAATATGTCGCCAATAAGCCTATATAACCACAGATGAACCTCTCAAAATTTCTCGATTGCAACCGGGATTATATCACTAGTTACTCACGTCACAATCTGCAATTATCAGACGATTTCTATTAAATTTTGTCTTAGATGTTGAAAACGATAAGCGCAAAAATATGAAATATAGAGTGATTGTATTAGGATAGTCCCATGCTATTTAAATGGACCAAAAATCAAATTAATTCTCTTGTGCTTAAATTATATATATGCATATTAGGTCATCCTAAGCTTTTTGCAATTTTCGAAAAATTATCATTGGTCTAAAATGGATTAAAAAACCCCATAACTGGAAAACCTCTCTAAGTTCTATCCTTAGAAGGGTTTGTACAGGTCAGTCATCTAATCCTGTGCGAAAACTGAGCATAAATATATAATACTTCTGTGTAATTAATATTTTTTTGTAGATATGGTGATATCAAAAACTCAATTTACTTTATTTCCTAAATATGCAGTTTGAGAAAACTCATCACTCACATGTTTGTGTGTTAAAAAAATTGGGGGGTAAAGTACATGCTACTAGTGATAAAATGGAGGATATTAAAATTTGTTAATCCAAACACCATTGGTTTAAAAAATTGATTTAGGTTTTTTTCTAAATATGTACTTTCTAAAGACCACTGAAAATAATACTCGGTGATAAATGCATGTTCATCTTTGGAAAGCGATATTACCAACACAACACAAAAGAATATATGCTTGTGTTAAACTATAGTATATGACAAGCTTATTTCAGTGGTTAGGGACTATCAACTTAGAGTACAGTATAGCCACCACATACAAATTATGACTATAATATACCTCTGTATAAACTGAATTATCATATTTATTTGCAAGGTTGTGTTTTTATTAAAACATTCATGAGTATAAAGCAATGTTTATTTTAGGAACCTGACATGATGTATAAGACTAGAGAGGAACAAGGTTTACTATTGCAACAAGTATTAGCAGCGAGTGAAACAGACGCAGATGAAGAAAAAGTACCTGGTGAAGGTATTGGTATCAGAGGAGGACCTTCAAGTATTCGTAGGAATGGCAACTTGGCGTCAATGTCTGGAGCAGATGATGCCGTCTATTTGGAATATAGAAGACAACATTATGCTAATATTAAACATCCTCTATTTAAGAAATTTAGAGGTTGAAATGTAATATATTTTTCATTTGTATTATTTTATGAGTAATTTAATATGTACGTGTTTATACTACTGCAGTTATTATATAATATGTTTATAAAACTTTGCCAAGTAATCGTAAATGACTTTTATTGTAAGAAAAAACCTGAAATTTTATTTATCCTATATTGTGTAGTTTTCTAAGAATATTTTAATGTAACAACAGATATTTCTTGTTGAAACTCCATATTCAAGGATTAAATAAAGCTAAATTTTCAAAATTATTTTAATAATATAGATATGATAGTTACGACCAATACTCTTGGTCAACCGACAAGCAGAAGCTGTCACTGTTGGTCCTTTCAATAATGACTAACCAATGCCCTTGGTCATGGTGGGTTTATATACCTTCCTAGGTGAGTGACCCAAGATATTTGGCTAGAGCCAGCTATTGTGACACTTGCTGATATATTTCATAATAATAGGCTGGCTTCTGTGTATTGTCTTGGGACTTAGAATTATATTTGATATTTTTAACAATTTTCCTAACAGTATGTTTTAGTGGTTGAGTATGTGAAGTTTTTGAATATATTTTTTTAATAAATGCATAATAATTAAATAATTTTGAAAAGTTCCTTCATTCTTAAACTAGAGGTTATAACCTTTGATCCTCCAAGTTTTATTGCTTGTATTATAAATAAGCTTAGAGGATAATTCATGATTTTTTTAAGGTTCACTATATTGAGTACGGGCTTGGTAATCATGAGGGAACCTAGCTATTGTAGTTTTTGTTAGATACTTCTCTTCTATCTTTCCTGTCAGGTATCTGACCAACTCTTGTACTCTTCCGACTTTGACATTATTACAATAATCTGGGACTAGGGGTCTTTATTGCATATTCTTTTCTTATTTCTTTTATAAGGCGTGCAACAACTCGCTTCAATCAAGCCTGCAATTAAGACTAATACACGGCATACTAATGCATTTATCAATGAAACCGACAGCTTACGATACCTAGCGGCGAAAGTTTGAACTTCGATCTGATTTCAGTACAGCGATAAGGTGATCGGTCAAAATAATAATTTATATGACTATTTGGGACAAACGAAACTAAGGCACACATGAAAAACCGATTTATAAACACATCCGACGATTTATTATCGCAAACCTAAATTAACATTAATTAGTTAAACTTCCATAAGAGAAAAGTTTCAAAATTCAAATCGACCAGAATCGGCCTAAAGCATTCATTCATTTAGCAAGCTAAATCAGCTGATATAGATCGAGGAATGTATAAAACCAATGCCCTCTGACGTCACGATGCACATTTTTCAAATAATACAATATCAGTGCATTCATTCAAAATTATACAATTTGGCCAATATTTTAATTTAAATTTCTAAAACTGGTAAAAGTAAGCCATAAAACCATATCCCTAATCTATGTTAAAGAATCATTTTAATTTAAATAAACCTATTGTATTAGCCTTAAGTGCATATTAGAACTAACATAAGAAGTGCAGTGAGTAGCCTAATAAGTGCAACGATTTATGTGGCCTAGAAAGTTTTTTTTAAAAGGCTGAGGTTTTCTATTCTTGTATTCCAATATGTCCCTCCAGGATTTTAAAAACTAAATGCATGTAATTTCTGAAGCCGGAGAAAATTTTAATTTAAGGCCTAGAAACAAAGTTCAGGCCTGGAGCAACATTCTCCATTTAAAAAAAGGAACTATCTCTTCTAGCTGAATAGATATTGGTGAGATCTACCCATTTATTATATAGGCTACATTTAAATAGTGACTAACCAATATGAACAGATTTCACTGAATTTTTTTTTTATTAATCATTTATCAACTTGGTAATTTAAAAAAAAAAAAACAAACTATAAGAAACTTTAATGAATTATAATTGATGTGACTTTGTTAATTTAACTCACTATATATATATATATATTTGATCCAAGCCTAGGTTAAGCATTTCAACCTTACTAAGACTATTAACTGATCTCATGTGTAATCTAATCATCATCCATTGTTTCATATCATTATGTAAATATCATTATTTAATAGTTTAAGTATCCCTTAATGTAAATGGTTGGAAAGTGCCACGACCCCTTTTTAATGTGTTAACCCCCGAGATAAGACTCTAATGACTCCTATGATTAATGATTAATACCACATTATATATATATATATTATTTAATTTTGTTTTTTTTTGTTACTGAGTGTGCCCTAATAATATTTTTAAAAAACTGAACTAAATCGTAATAATTGAGTGCAAAGCACAAATAACTTTGATAATTTGATTTATATTTTATTGAGCTCCTGCTCTAATAATTGTGAATAACATATTACCTTATCAATAAAAGTAAATTTTTCTTGTTCTTTCTTGTTATCCCGAGTTTCATTTATTATTATTGTTAACCATTTATTTATTTATTTTTAAATTATCAAAATCATAAATTATATTTCTTTTATTATTAATAAAAGCAACATTACAGGTAGCTGGTAGTGTTGTAAATTTGGCGCACAACGTGAAGGCACTTTCCAAATAGCTACTTTTACCAGCAATTATCTTAAGAAATTTATAAAATAACCTTTTTTTTTTAAGAAATTAAAAATTAAAAAATTTAAAAATGGAAAACGAGAAAAACGGGTATAGTCTTAGGAGCTCAATTAGGCCTACCGACAAAACAAGAGAAGGTACTTCAAGAGAACGCGTACCGCGACGACGTGATGTGACCGACGACGATATGCAAGGAGGATCGCGAACGGTCGTTGAAAAGCAACCAAACGGGACAGAAGACGTGGGGTTAGGTTTCCGCGACGAAGGGGATCTGCTAATCGGAGTAGGCGATCTTTTCGAAGAGCGTCAGGAAACCGAGATGCCGCCTATGGAAGCAGACGTTTTCGTCGACAAACCGGTCTACGTGAACCACGATCAAACCTACCCACCGACAGCCGACATAGCATTCCTTTTCAGTCAGCTGAGCCAGTTAATTAGTACCCAAGGTGCTGAACTTAAGCAAGAACAAAAACAAAATTTAGCCGAAATCAAACAGGAAGTAAATTTAATTAAAGAAGAGCAGAAACAAAACTTTATTGAGCAAAACCGGAATTTGGCTGCTATACAATTACAAATCGAAGAAGGTCGACGGGAGGTCAACGCGAAGTTTGATCGGATCCGAAAGGAGTTCCAGACAAAACTTGAGGACCAGCACCAGGCCATGAAGCAGGAGTTGAGGACGGAGTTCCAGGCCCAGTCTAAGGAAGTAAAAGAAGAGATGGAAATAGCGACCAAAGCAGCAGAGGAGCGAGTTATAGAAAGGGTCGAAACACGAATGGAGACAGTACGAGTGGAGCTGGTACAAAAACAGCAAGAATACGAAGTGCGTAGCCAGGCGACGATCGACCAGATCATTACCGGAACAAAGGAGAAGGTAGAAGAGCTGGAGCGGGAAGTGAAGGTAAACCGACCTATGATACCACCGCAAATATACGTCACGTGTGGGAACCTTCCAAACGGCACCACGGACTACAACATTCCGAAGTTCCACGGTCGTGAGACCAATCCAACGGAACATCTACGGAAAATTCAACGCTTCTATGAAAGACGGTCGGCCACCAACAACAACATCGACCCGACCACTTACCTGATTGACACTCTTGAGCTATGCTTAGACAGCCACGCAGCCAGATGGTTCCAGCTAACCAAGGGCAGCATACAAAACTGGAACGACTTCAAGGAAGCGTTCGAGGCGAAATATTGGAGTCGAGAGGTGCAACGCGGAATTAGACATCGCCTGGAGACGGAGAAGTATCGGCCTAGCGGGTCATTAAACCGATCAGAATACTTCATGGAGAGAGTGATCGTCCTGAAAGCAATCCAGCCGCCTATGTCGGAAGACGAGATTATTACGAGCCTATCGGAGCACTTCGAGGAGTTGGTTCAAGATGCTCGGCGAGTTCAAAGGATTGACACGATTCTAGAGTTCGAGTTGCTCCTGCAGCGGGAAGACCTCAAGGATACACACCTTAGATCTCGGAGAGGTCAACGCTCCACACCGAATATCCAACCTACCACCAGAGCACCACCTAGAGAACCACCACCGCGAACCACACCACAACATTATAGACCTCCACAAAATTATTACAACCAAGGACGACCATATCAGTACCACCAGCAACAGTTTAGACATTCACCAGGACCACCACAACAATTTCCGCCCAGACATCAATACCAGCCACCAAGACATCAACATTTCCAACCATCCCCACACCAGAACACTTATCCTCCCAAAGGACCAACACAAAACTATCATCGTGGAAACCAGCAAGACACCACGAGACAGAACGGAAATAGAAACCACACATATCCGACCGCAGAGCAAGTCAACGTTTGTCATGCTGTAGCAGAAAACATCAAATCCTCTACAACTCCCGGACCGAGCCAAAACATTACGGGTACTCGACAGGAAAACTGTTGAGCACAGGTAATGTCTCAGGCCACGAAACCGCGACGGAGAACAACAACCGCTATGCGACTTTCGACGATATTAACCCTGTGCCACATAAAAGTCTCGGAATTAATAGGCCTACAAATATCAATAACCATAATAATACCAGCATAAATGCAACCGTAGTAATTAGTAATATGTACTGCAACCGAGAATTTTTGACGAACGAAGATTTTGATGAAACCACCAATAAAAAGGACTTAGGATTCGTACAATGCCCGGAAATTCAAGTTCAAATTGGGAAACTCACAATATTAGCTTTAATAGATACTGGATCAAATGTGTCTTGCGTGTCGGAGAACTGGTTTAAGTTAAATAAAGATTCAATTGGCAAATACGAAGAATTACCCCTTACAAACATACAGATTAAAACCGCGACGGGAATTAAGACAAAACGAGTATCAAGAATCATATTAATAAATATTAAGATACAAAGAGAAGAAATTAGATTACAAGCTTTAATAGTGCCTGCGTTAATTAAAGACATAATTATTGGAATGGACATGGTTACGTTACTGAAGATGGAAATAAACTTTAATAGTAATACGATGAAAATGAATATAAATAATAATGAAATACTACTAGGGTTTGGAGAGCGAATAACTGAAAGAATATTATGTCAGATAGTGGGACAAGCAAAGGAGATGAATAATGAAAATAATAACAATAAACTTGAGAGGGGCAAAAATAACCATTTTTCAGCAAATAATACAATAGACATAAATTCGGCCGTCCAGCAAAATAAAAATCTAAATTCAAAAAATCAAATCGAGTTAAAAAATCTATTAGAGGCTTATCGACATATTTTTTCCGAGATACCTGGACTATGTAATAAATACGTACATAGCTTCGAGATTAAAGAAAACAAAATATTTAAAGGACAAAGCTATCCAGTTCCATTAAAATTTCAAGACGCAGTGGCACAGGAAATTGAACGCATGCTTTCACTTAACATTATTGAGCGGTCACATAGTGTGTTCATAAACCCAATAACACCCGTAATTAAGAAGAGTGGGGAGATTAGGCTTTGTCTTGACGCAAGGAAGGCGAACGAAATTATTGTCCCGGATTTCGAGTGTAATCGCAGCGTCAATGAAATCTTAGCAAAGGCACGGAATTGTAAATGGCTCAGTACAATTGACTTAACCGCATCATACTGGCAAATCCCATTAGCACCATCATCACGAAAATACACGGCATTTCAGTTCAGAGGGCGGACATATCAATACACCGTAACACCATTTGGAGTTTCGACATCGCAAGCATCATTAGTACGAGCGCTAGACAAAGTTTTTGACGACATTATAGAACCATTCACCCTCATATACATCGATGACATTTGTGTCATCTCCCCAGATTTTGAGAGTCATCTTCAACACCTCGAACACATCTTTAAGAAGCTAAACGAAGCTAACATGACCATCAACTTCAATAAATCAACCTTCTGCCAAAATTCAGTTACCTTTCTAGGTTATACCATGACAGACACCGGACTTCAAATGGACCAAAGTAAGGTACAGCCTATACTCGACTTCCCATCCCCAAGGTCGAGAAAACAACTAAAATCGTTTCTGGGATGTATCAATTACTACAACAAATTCGTGAACAAATTTGCTCAACATGTACAACCTTTATTGCGGCTAACCTCGAAAAGAATCAAATATCTTTGGACCCCCGAAGATGAGGTAACCTTCCAAAATATTAAGAATTTGTTCCTCAAAACACAGACCTTAAGTCACCCGAATCCAAGACTGCCATTTTACCTTCAGACTGATGCCTCTAATCACGCTATCGGTGGACATCTCTACCAAATCGACGATAATGGAGACAAGAAGGCGATCGTATTCATTTCCAGATCTCTTCAACCGGTTGAGCAACGTTTCACCACGACTGAAAAGGAACTATTAGCTATCGTTTACTGTCTCAGTAAAACTCGATATATCATATATGGCGCAGAACTTATCATTGTCACAGATAATCACGCATTAACATTCGTCAAAACCTGTAAACTATTAAACGCAAGATTAACACGGTGGATATTGGCAATCCAAGACTATAACTTCCAAATTAAACATTGCCGGGGAAGCGAGAACGGAACCGCCGACGCTCTCAGCCGAATTCCGTATCAACGTTGTGGAACGTCACAAGAAGACCGAACGGAACTGGTTATAACTTACATTGAACGAGTTCAAGACCTTGAATTACAGCAAGAATTACACAATATTTCGGCTCACCAAAAACAAGATTCACATTTACTCCATATCATCCAAATTTTATCCGATACAAATATTCACGAAAAACAACAAAACATACATCAAAATTATCGCATCCACAATAACATTTTATACAAGCGTCTAGACAAACAGTGGCTGATTATTATTCCTGAAACTTTAATTGAACGCATTATCTGGGAATGCCATGGATATTATTTACATTGCGGAGCCAAGAAGTGTTTGGACATTTTACAAGAAAGCTTCACTTTCAAGAACATGGGTCGACGTATTAGAACTACCCTAGCAACATGTGACTCATGTCAAAAATGCAAGTGTAACCCCCACCCGCTAGTCGGAACCTTTAAAGGCATTACATGTAAAGAGAAGAACCATCACGTCGCAGTCGACCTTATTGGACCGCTTCCCACCAGTTTAGGCCGAGTTAAATATATCTTAATCATTTTAGACATCTTTACAAAATTCGTTAAATTATATCCCCTCAGAACAGCCAACACTAAAAATATCTTGAAAAAATTATTTGAAGTTCACTTTTCCCAATTCGGCACACCAAAACGTCTCCAAAGTGATAATGGAACTCAATTTCGAAGTAAAGCCTGGAAAAACAAATTAGAAGAGAACTCCATAGAACCGATTTATAACCCATACTATCACCCAAAGTCGAACATGGCCGAACGACCGATCAGAGAGGTCAAGCGGTGTTTGAGAACATATTGCTCCAAACAGCACAAGAACTGGGCGCGATACATCCCCGACATTAATAGTATGTTAAACGAGGTGCACAATGAAACCACGGGTTTCACTCCTAATGAGTTACAATTAGGACAACGGGACATCAGATTTTGGGAACCATACATCTCAAACCAGTTTAAAATTGACCTTCCTCTAGAAACCAAATTAATCTTAGCTAAACAGCGAATTAGGAATAAACAGGAGAAGAGAGCCGCAAAATTAAATCAAAAATCGAGGACTACCACACTAAATAAAGGAGATTTAGTATTAATTAAAAATTTCTCTTTATCTAATTCGGCATTTGGTGAAACCTCCAAACTATTTGAAATTTTTGAGGGCCCCTACGAAATTAGTAGAAACATTGGTCAATCCACATATTTCATAATGGATCCTCAGAGCAATAAAGAATATGGGCCATACCATATATCCACTTTAAAAAAGTACAAATGCGCCTAAACTAATAGAAACGGAACATTTAACTATGACAATAGAAACCAGTGAAATCAACTCAAGTTACACTTCAAGCTAACTGCCTATACGTGAAGGAAGAGACGAAGTTAAACCAGTTTAAAGGAGATATGTCAGGACGTTTAGGTGCAACGAAACAGCGTACAACTGCTTCATATCCTATCCACTTTAAAACAGTCAAATTTTAACGCTCGTTGTTAGATTTTCGTTTTGGATAAATCCATTTGTTTAATGTTAAATAATTAATTTTACAGGATAACTTGTGAGGGACCAAGCAAATGGATTTCCCAAAAAACTTGTGAGGGACATTTGCAACAACTCGCTTCAATCAAGCCTGCAATTAAGACTAATACACGGCATACTAATGCATTTATCAATGAAACCGACAGCTTACGATACCTAGCGGCGAAAGTTTGAACTTCGATCTGATTTCAGTACAGCGATAAGGTGATCGGTCAAAATAATAATTTATATGACTATTTGGGACAAACGAAACTAAGGCACACATGAAAAACCGATTTATAAACACATCCGACGATTTATTATCGCAAACCTAAATTAACATTAATTAGTTAAACTTCCATAAGAGAAAAGTTTCAAAATTCAAATCGACCAGAATCGGCCTAAAGCATTCATTCATTTAGCAAGCTAAATCAGCTGATATAGATCGAGGAATGTATAAAACCAATGCCCTCTGACGTCACGATGCACATTTTTCAAATAATACAATATCAGTGCATTCATTCAAAATTATACAATTTGGCCAATATTTTAATTTAAATTTCTAAAACTGGTAAAAGTAAGCCATAAAACCATATCCCTAATCTATGTTAAAGAATCATTTTAATTTAAATAAACCTATTGTATTAGCCTTAAGTGCATATTAGAACTAACATAAGAAGTGCAGTGAGTAGCCTAATAAGTGCAACGATTTATGTGGCCTAGAAAGTTTTTTTTAAAAGGCTGAGGTTTTCTATTCTTGTATTCCAATATGTCCCTCCAGGATTTTAAAAACTAAATGCATGTAATTTCTGAAGCCGGAGAAAATTTTAATTTAAGGCCTAGAAACAAAGTTCAGGCCTGGAGCAACATTCTCCATTTAAAAAAAGGAACTATCTCTTCTAGCTGAATAGATATTGGTGAGATCTACCCATTTATTATATAGGCTACATTTAAATAGTGACTAACCAATATGAACAGATTTCACTGAATTTTTTTTTTATTAATCATTTATCAACTTGGTAATTTAAAAAAAAAAAAACAAACTATAAGAAACTTTAATGAATTATAATTGATGTGACTTTGTTAATTTAACTCACTATATATATATATATATTTGATCCAAGCCTAGGTTAAGCATTTCAACCTTACTAAGACTATTAACTGATCTCATGTGTAATCTAATCATCATCCATTGTTTCATATCATTATGTAAATATCATTATTTAATAGTTTAAGTATCCCTTAATGTAAATGGTTGGAAAGTGCCACGACCCCTTTTTAATGTGTTAACCCCCGAGATAAGACTCTAATGACTCCTATGATTAATGATTAATACCACATTGTATATATATATATTATTTAATTTTGTTTTTTTTTGTTACTGAGTGTGCCCTAATAATATTTTTAAAAAACTGAACTAAATCGTAATAATTGAGTGCAAAGCACAAATAACTTTGATAATTTGATTTATATTTTATTGAGCTCCTGCTCTAATAATTGTGAATAACATATTACCTTATCAATAAAAGTAAATTTTTCTTGTTCTTTCTTGTTATCCCGAGTTTCATTTATTATTATTGTTAACCATTTATTTATTTATTTTTAAATTATCAAAATCATAAATTATATTTCTTTTATTATTAATAAAAGCAACATTACAGGTAGCTGGTAGTGTTGTAGGCGATGATGACCAAAAGGTTTTTCGCCTATAAACAACAAAGGAAAAATGAAATTTTGTCACTTTTTAATGAATTAAAAAGCATTATGTTTATTTTTTATATCAGTTGAGTATTTATTACAGACAATAAACTTACATCATTCATAAAAGTAACGACACAACATGAAAAATCTAAGGAGCATTTTTCTTAAACTTTTCAATATCTGAAATGAGGTCAAATTTGTTGTTTTTGTGTGCATATTCTGTTGCAATATTAATATATTTCTTTTGATTCTCTGTGATTAAATCCATAAGTTTTGTCATCTCTTCAAGTTTGTTTTCTGTTCTTTGCATTGTGGAGATGAAATTACTGATAATTGAAAGAATCTGGCCAACCTGTATAAACAATAAAAATGTAATTTAAGAATAAGTGGTGAAGATATTTTTTATTGTAAAAGATAAATGTTGGAAAATCAATTCACAAACTTCCTAACTTACCCATCTCCAAAAATAAATAAAAATCAACTAAACTAATCATCACCAAAAATGTCATTTCAGTAGTTCCCAATCAAAATGTGACAGGAATCATGGACGCCATTATTTAAAATATATATATTTAATAAGGGCCTGAACTTGCTTTGCTTGTGTCATAAATACATCCTCAACGTAAATTGTATTTGATTAAAATTGAACTTTTTATAAAGCTGGTCAAGATTCATGCTTTTGTTGTTCATGCATATTAGTTTTAAACCTCTTATTTTTATTTGAATGAAATCAGTAGTCAATTTTGAAAAAAAAAAAAATTGTTTTAATTTAAAGCAGTTTCATGGCCGATTCTTTTGTATGGATCCTTAGAGGCAAAATTGCTAAAAAAGTTTTTGAGATTATTTAAAAAGTCTCAATTTGGCCAAAATATGCCCACATAACAAATTTTAAATTTGTCCACTCATTTAGGCTGTAGAGCACTGCACATATAACAGATGTACATAACTAATTTTTCCTCCAGCTAACATTCAAAGTAATATTTCCCGTCTACTACACAGATCTGATATGTATCACTTTACCACCCTAGGATGGGAAATATCCATGAGAAAAGCATTCCTTTTACTTTTCAACCCTAGGTCTATTATAAATCAGCTGTTTGTTTGAAATCAAATGTTGATTAGTTGTTGTCATGGCAACAGAAGACAAGAAACCATTGTTTACATTCTGGAAAAGCAAGTTTCAATTAATTTTGTTGCTATGACCTAATTTTTAAATTAAACAAAATGTCTTGATAGTTTCTTACTTTAAAACATTATGGATAGTAATTACGGTATTAGTAAAACAGTGACTTTGAAGGTATTTCTCCAGACATTATTCAAGATGGTGTTTAATCTATTGCCAGAAAAATCAACAGAGATATGAAAAAAATGTTCGAACATCATTCAGAACTGTGAAAACTGTAGTCATTGTATATAATTATGGCAAAAATTAATTTGTATAGGCCTACTTTAAGTAACTTAGAAGTTAGATAGATGTTTGTACCCAGATAATTAAAACCTGTTCAATAAAATTGTTTATCACAATATTGGTGTAGTAATTTTATTAAAATTGTAGCTCTAGAAAAACCTTGAGTGAAAAATATGTGAAAAGTGCCTTTGGCATCAACATTTTTCTCTCTGGGTGACACAGTCCTGCTTTCCACCTTTAATCCATAAATAACTATTTACAACTCGGGGGGGGGAGGGGGATCAAAATAGATATATCCACAAGAAACTCAACGTCAATTTTTTAACTAAACACATAACTTTGTCTATACTACGTACTACGCACATGTTTTAATAATCAAATTTACATTTTTGAGCGATTTTTTTAAAGATTAGTGTTTCGTTTTCAGTAGGCCACTTTGTATATATGAGAAAACATATTACATTAATACACTACCATTCAGGCTGAAGTTTCAAAATGTAATCTAGTTGAAATTTATTCAGAGACTATTAAATGTTTATTATTATTCATTAACAAAACTTACAACCCCTCTCTCTTTGAATGCAGGCACTCTGTCATTACACTCTAATTGAACTTCATGAAGATTATATTCTGCTTGTCTTAGTTTGAGATTTATGTCTTCAAATATCCTGAAACTATAAGACAAGTATAATTAAAGGATTATTCAAGCTGTAATGTTTTCCAGTAGAAATAAAATAACAAACTTAGGCTAATGTCTCAGTAGAGAGATTTAATAAAAGGGGAGAGTAAGGAACTTTGAAGAGTGATCCTCTTAAAATTATACACTAGGATGACAAGGATTATATACACGGATGGTTCTCTAAATAAGCGTGATGGTGTGGCAGAGGCTCAATTTTATTCCCAAGTAGATTATCAGTTTTGTGTTCCATTCTTCCATTGACACAAAAGTCCTTGTCATATCTGCTTCATTGATTTCTTTTCATGACTATACCTAATAAGATATTTGTACTCTTAGACTTGAAATCCTAGTTACAAACATTAACACAACACAGGCCTACTAATTACAATTTTTGGACAGGAGACATTCTTTGAGTGCTTCAACAACTTAAAGAAAAGCAAATTTCCTTTCAACGAATTCCTGGCCACTGCAGTATTCCAGGAAATGATGTGGCAGATGAATAACAGGAATTCCATCCAAACTTGACCTGTTGAGAGTTCAGTCTCTTCAGAGATCTCTCTCCGCAGGAACAAGAGAGCACTGGACACTTTTTGAACACCAGATATCTCGAAATGACTTTACTATTTATAAAGACATCAGTAGGTCTGAGCAAATACTCAAATTGGACATCTTATCACAGAGAAATATCTTTTTAAATTCCACCTTAATGGGTCCCTAATTTGTAAAGTATGCAGTGAAGAGGAGGATTCTATTGAACACTCTCTCCTACATTGTAAATATGATGATCCTGTGAGACCCATGTTGCTGTGGAGGATTCTAGGAATTAATAGGTCTCCTCTGGAAGTTTTATTAACAAACTTATTGCTCTGGAAATTGACAAGGCACATCTTTGAGTACCTCAGCTGGATTCTTGCAACCAAGAAAAATGATAACTTTTTCAACAAAGTGTTTTTTATAAATTTTTGCGTTGTTATGAAGTCTTCATCCAATGATACCAAATCTAATTTTATACGAAAAAAATATTTAAAAAAAAATAAAAACCTAATTTTATATCATCAAATGTTCAAAATTTACATGTTCGAAAAAAATTTAGTACAACAGTATACATTTAGTCAAAATTAGTATTAAAAAATTTTGCACATAAATTCGGTTGTTACACTTCGTGAAAATAATTGTTACAATACTAAAAAAAAAAAAAAAAGTTGGGAATCTAAAGTGGCACCATTAAAACAATAAAAATGATGATTTAGTCATCAAAATGTGATCTTGCTAAACTAAAACATGATTTGTTGAAGAATTTTGTAAGTTTTCATTCATTTGGTAAATAGAAACAAGTTAGATAGAAAAAAATTCGAACACATGATCTCACAAAAATTACGTTTACTTAATCAAACGCGTTTCAACAACAAAGTTGCCATTATCAGTGATGCATGAACTACAATATCTAAAGTATAACTGTATAACTATATCTAATATTATCTCACAAGTCAATCTCAATTTTTACTCAATATTTATTTATAGAAACCAGTTGATGGCTCCATAAGAGTCTTAAACATGAACTAGTATACTTAATGCCTCCACCAGTATCTTAAACATGAACTAGCATATTTAATGCATCCACCAATATCTTTTCTTGGATACTTAATCCCTCCACCACAGTCTTAAACATGAACTAGTATACTTAATGCCTCCACCAGTATCTTAAACATGAACTAGCATATTTAATGCATCCACCAATATCTTTTCTTGGATACTTAATCCCTCCACCACAGTCTTAAACATGAACTAGTATACTTAATGCCTCCACCAGTATCTTAAACATGAACTAGCATATTTAATGCATCTACCAGTATCTTTTCTTGGATACCTAATGCCTCCACCTGAGTCTTAAACACAAACTGGCGTACTTAGTGCCTCCATCAGAGTCTTAAACATGAACAAGTATACATAATGCCTCCACCAGAATCTTTTAAACACGAAATACCATACTTAATACCTCCACCATAGTCTTAAACACGAACTACCATACTTAATACCTTCACCAGAATCTTTTAAACATGAAATACCATACTTAATACCTCCACCAGAGTCTTAAACACGAACTACCATACTTAATACCTTCACCAGAGTCTTAAACATGAATTAGCACACTTAATACCTCCACAAGAGTCTTAAACACGAACTAGCATACTTAATGCCTCCACTAGAGTCTTAAACACAAACTAGCATACTTAATGCCTCCACCAGAGTCTTATTCACGAAGTAGCATACTTAATGCCTCCACCACAGTCTTTTAAACATGAACTACCATACTTGATGCCTCCACCAAAGTCTTATTCACGAAGTAGCATACTTAATGCCTCCACCACAGTCTTTTAAACACAAACTAGCATACTTAATGCCTCCACAAGAGTCTTAAACATGAACTAGTATACTTAATGCCTCCACCAGTATCTTAAACACGAACTAGCATACATAATGTATCCACCAATATCTTTTTTTGGACACTTAATGCCTCCACCTGAGTCTTAAACACAAACTAGCATACTTAATGCCTTCACCAGAGTCTTAAACACAAACTAGTATACTTAATGCCTCCACCAGTATCTTAAACACGAACTAGCATACATAATGTATCCACCAATATCTTTTCTTGGACACTTAATGCCTCCACCTGAGTCTTAAACACAAACTAGCATACTTAATGCCTTCACCAGAGTCTTAAACACAAACTAGTATACTTAATGCCTCCACCAGTATCTTAAACACGAACTAGCATACATAATGTATCCACCAATATCTTTTCTTGGACACTTAATGCCTCCACCTGAGTCTTAAACACAAAGTAGCATACTTAATGCCTCCACCTGAGTCTGAAACACAAATTAGTTGATTTAATGCTTCCACCAGAGTATTAAACATGAACTAGCATACTTAATGCCTCCACCAGAGTCTCAACCCCCGAACAAACATACTTAATTCCTTCACCAGTATCTTGCCCAGTCCCATTATACAAGCAGATCTTCTAATTGTAAAGCTTAAATTTGATTACCTGGGTCTTGTAGAATATGTTAAATTGTATTGGTAGATCAAGGTGTATTACTCAGTATTGTGAGTTTGTTTAAAACAGTTGTTATGTAGGTTTTCTGAACTTCGTAATTGTGTATTCACTACTTTATTGATGTCGGCCTTGAAGAGTGTATATTTAAAAAAGTCCCCTCGCACTTGTGTGGAGTCCTATATGAGCACATTTATAGATATGATAAACCCTGTACCAAATTTCATGTTTTTATGTTAATTTTTGTAGCCACTATCATACTAACATACAGACAGCATGTCGAAAACCTTTTGTGAATGTCAAGATGAGTCAAAAAAGTGAGAACGAAATGTTTAATGATTACCAAACTTACTCTATACTAGGTAAGTAAAAAGTGGAGCATATACACTAAAATTTTGTACACTGATATATTATTTTGATTTTGAGCTCATGAAGATATAAACTTTAGTTTTTTGGTTTTTATTAATGAATCTGATATTTTATATTTTAGAAAACTAGATATTAGATGCAGATTTCATAACTACACAAACAATTATAAAATATGGTTTGAAAAGTTATAAGCAAAAATATTCTTGAAATATGAAAATAGTCATTATTTTTACTTTTATACATATATTTAATATTAGATTCAGATTTATAATTACTTATAATTTATCTCTAAGGGTTTTATGAAAAGTTATTATTGAAAAGAATTTGGAAAATGTTAAAATCTTGCATCATTTAAAGTTTACCAACTAATTACTTTTGTTAATAAACTTATCCAATGAATCGTGAAACTGAAACTACATAACTTAAACGATATGTTAATAAATTTTCATTATACTTACATTATTAATTTACACTGATTCTCGCACATAGGACTAGAGTAAACGTTTTCAAGAGACTGTATTAACACATCTAGACAATCCATTTGGTATGTTAGTATTTCTAACTCACAGTGAAAATTTCTTTGGTTAATACAAGCTTCATTTAAACTTTCAGCCAATGAAATTAACTGTGAAAACAGATTCAATTTAAATATATTATACTAATTTTAGTTTTTAGAAAATATATTTTCAATCACTTCATCAAACCAGTCTTTCATTAAATTGATTTCCATTTAATTTTTTTTTTTTTCGTTTTGTTCAATGCAGAAAACCTATTATCATCGCCTTGTAAAAAAAAGAAGATAAAATATAGGCCCCTAACAATTGAATACTCTAATAGCATCATAAAATAACAACAGTTGGTTAAGCAAAACTTGATTGGAAAGACCCCGCAGGGGGGAGGGGAGGGGGGCAGACTCGCTGCACCTAATAAGAGGGGGTTGGCATCCCACGCGTTCCCCAGTCAAACAATCATATCTCATAAACTATCATCTACATAGACATACACACAGTTCACCTATATACAGTATCTTACATTCATCTTTACTTAGGGTTCTCATTGCAGGGGGGTGCAGACTATCTGTACCTGTTGAGAGAGGTTTAGTGCCCCTTGCGGAACCCGAGCTATATAGGGATGGTACAATAAAACATCTCTGAATATACACACACATACAACACTCATACATAGTTTACAATTCGTAGAGGCTGTTATACTTAACCATTAACTGGGGATACATAAACACTCTATGTTCATATATAGGGATTAGTTTTTTTAATACCGTGCAGAGCCGTAGCGCATCAAAGTTTACCAGATCAAAGCGTGACAACTTATGAATCTGGTAAGCTTATGTGAGCTTGCTCTGCCGAAGACGTATGCACGATTTCTGTTCAGTAACCAGCCACTTCGGTCCTTGGTCAGAAAGTATTCGCGATGGGGGAGGTGTCGAATCCTCCCCCTCCAGTTTGCAGTTCTGGACTGATGCCCATCTAGTCGGGTTAAAGAGGATACAACTTTCGACATCGTCTGAAGAGTCTGTTTGTGAAAACAAAAAGCGAAACTTGGATCTAAGGAACCTGGGACCTGCTCCTAGATTCCTTATTGTCCGTAACAGTGCTGAAGGGTCCGATCTGTCTAAGATCCTACCCTTTGTGATAAATAAAGCAATTACTGGTGCTGCAGGAGTTATATGTTCCATTAGGAAACTCCGAAATGGGACTTTATTGATACAGACTGACTCTGATAAACAGAGTCCCTCTCTATTAAAAATGAAGTCCTTTTGGGATGTTGTTAACATGTGTGTTGAACATCATAAGGGTTTGAATTCATCTAAAGGCGTTATTTCCTGCCATGACCATTGTGGTTAGCACGGAGGAAATAAAGAAAGAGCTCGGTGTTTCCGATGCCAAGTATTTGGACATGTTAGCAACACATGCTCTAAAGAGGAAGTGTGAGGACAGTGTGGCATTAAAGGCCACAAAAGCGAAGGGTGTAATATGGAGGCAAAGTGTGCAAATTATGATAGTGACCATCTTGCACGTTCACATAAATGCCCAAAAAATAAAGTTGAGAAGGTAATTTTAGAAATAATGCTAAAGAGAAAATTTTCATTCCCGAAGCTAGGAAAGTATATAAACAAAGAACTGCTCTACCTCCTAAATAGGTAAACTGCTAAAAGGTAAATCGTACACAAATGCGACATTTGCCCCAGCCCCGAATTCATGTTCATCATGCAAGGAACTGGGTGAGATAATTTGTATACTTGCAGATTAAATAAAACAATTAATTTCAGTTCAAAGTGGTTCATCTGTTCCCATCTAGTTCTTAAGTTGACCTTCTTCCTAAATCTACTAAACCTATTATGTCCAAAGCTAAATCTGTCCCTTCACCACAGAAAAACCTCAAATTGCCACCGACAACTGGACAGCTAAATCAGTATCTGTTCTTACAAAGTCTTTGTCTTTTGTTCAAAACAAAAGTACTATAGGCAAGCCCAGTAGACCACTGGGTGTAACAACCAAGTTTATAGATACCAAAAATAAGGGAGGGGCTGGTTCTTCTAAACCCCTCTAAAAATCACTTCAGGCATCTCCGAAGCATTCAACACCTAACGTTCCAGTCGTTGAAATTGTTATGGAGCTTGACCATGAGACTTCAAAAACTAAAACTAAAATAAATTAAACCCCCTGATCTTTTTTTCAAATCAGGCAGGTGATAAGAAAGATACAGGTCCAAACCCTTTTTGTTAACGAATCCATTATTATTATTTATATCTCAATCATAAAATATGGCCAGAAATTTAAACTTAGATAGCATGATACAATGGAACATTAACGGCATGAGAAGTCACATTGAAGATCTTAAGGTTTTTGTGAGTGATACATCCCCTTTAATAATTTGCCTGCAAGAGACTCATCTCCATCAACCCCACTCATTTAGTTTGAGGGGGTTTTCAGTTTTTTTGTTCTGATTTTGTCACTGCAAACAGAGATAAAGGAAGAGTTGCAATATTCACCCACAACTCCAACTGTGGTACATCTGTGAACCTTAGGACTTCATTGCAAGCAGTTGCAATAATGATCACTACACTATAAAATCACAATTTGATGTTTGTACTTACCACCTAATTTCAGGTTTGTAAATGTGGAACTAATCGACCTGATAAGACAGTTGCGCCTGTCCCATTTCTTTTGGTGGATTTTTTAATGCTCACCACTATACTTGGGGGATCAAACACCTGCAACCCTAAAGAGATAGAGGGAACCGCATTAACAGGATTCAATCCAACATTTGGATTGATTCAGCTCAATGATGGGCCACCAACATATCAAGCAGTTTTTACTGGTGGTTGGACAACTGTCGACTTGTCATTTTGTAGCTCTAGTCTTACCACTAAATTTGAGTTGTCTGTTCTAACTGACATTTTTTACAGTAGTCATCTCGCTCCTGTGAAGTTTACATTTTCTGACTTCTCACACTGTAATTGTAATAATCATATTCCCAGATGGATTTTGCATAAAGCAAAATGGGAAAGTTTCATAAATGAATTTATATCACCTATTTATAATAATAACGTTCTTAATAATGAAGCAGTACTGTCTTTTACAAAAGCACACCTTACAGCAGCGGACAACAACATTCTAAAAACGTTGACAAGACCACTATTTTCACCAGTTCCGTGGTGTAATTACGAGTGTAGTGACGCAGTTTAATTACATACCTACTTGCGAAACCCTCGAAAGGTATAAAATTCTACAAGCCAAAGCACATTGAGTGTTTAGGCAGAGTAGAAAAGAATAATGAGCTTAGTACATTGTCAAGAACCACACCCTCATCAACGGCGTGGAAGAAATTTTGTTCTGTTTGTAGTCCTCCTCCCTCTGCATCATTATTGGGACTTAAGCAGGAGGATGGAGCTTTGACTACAGATAACTGAAATTGCTAATGTTTTGGGCTCATCATTTGCTAACTTTTCTTCAATTACTGCTTACAGGGACGAATTTCGTTTCTATTAAAACTCTCAAGAAGCAATACCTTTCACAGTAGGTCTGTCGGAAGAATTGCCAATAAATACCAAATTTTTCTTACAGGAATTAGAGTTTACTATGTCATCAGGATGGGATTCCACTCCAGGCTCTGACTGCATAGTTTATTCTATGATCAAACACCTCCCAACTTGGGGAAGCTGACTCTCCTTAGAATATACAGTTGTATATTCGAGGAGCAATGTTTTCCTGATGCTTGGTTGGAGGCTACAGTAATACCGCTTCTAAAACCAGATAAAGAAAAAACTGAGCCAGGAAGTTACCGTCCCATTTCTCTTATTAGTGTGCTTTGCAAGCTACTAGAGAGAATGGTCAATAGGCGCCTTGTTTGGTACCTTAAGTGTAACCAGCTGATTTGTAATGAGCAATGTGGCTTTAGGCAGGGTCGTTCATCTACCGATCAGCTTGTTTCACTAGTCAGCTATACAAAATTCCATTTTCTTGTATCAGACAATAGTTGCAGTTTTTTGACCTGGAAAAGGCCTATAATATGGCTTGGTGGAGAGGTATTCTGAATACTTTAAAATCATGGGGTATAAATGTAAAAATTCTTGCTTTTACAAAAAACTTCATTAGCAACAGATATTTCAAAGTGCATATTGGAACTATGTTGTCTGACCGTTATCACTTAGAGAATAGTGTCCCTCAGGGTGGTTTGCTGGATGTGACCCTGATTGCTGTGTCAATCAACAGCATTACTACTAACGTGTAGTTCCCTGACCGCTGTTCTCTATTTGTTGGCGAAATTTTGATATATGTGGCTACTAGAGGTATGGCAACTGGCGAAATAGCCTTTCAACTTATAATAATTAATAGACTGCAATCTTGGTCAAGATTGACAGGATTCAAGTTCTTCCAAAATGAAATTCATTACTTTTAGACTGAACCATCAGCCTTTATAATATCTTGACGGAATACTACTGCAAACTACTGAAACTGCTAAATTTTTACGCCTTTTATTTGATCTTAGACATTTGAAGAGACAATAGATCCTCTACGCTACATTTTTACCGTGCTGTTCTTCAATCACAGATTGATTATGGCTCCAAAGTCTACTCATCCGCAAGACCATCAGCCATTAAGAAACTTGTTTCAATACATAACTCTGTAACACGTACTGTTTCTGGAGCTTTTCGTTTGAGCACAGTTTCTAGCTTACTTGCTGAGACTGGTAAACCATCTCTTACTCAACAAAGACAGTAACTGCAACTAACATATATATTTAGCCTGCACTCCGAACGGTATCATCCGGCTTACAACAGAGTTTTTAAATATCCCTTGGCGGAATGATGTAAATGTCATCAAAATTGTACTGTCCCATTTGACAATAGAACACTTAGAATTCTTGACAAATTGGGCATTGTACTTCCTCCATGGCTCATTCAATAACCAACTTTTGATTTTTCACTGTCCAGGTTCATCAAGCACAACACTCCTGATGTAGTAAATCATCAGGAGTTTCACTATATACTTGATGAATACCAATCTAGTAAAATTACTAAACTGGACAATAAAGTTTAGATATGCATATTACTCATCCGGTTGGACGTATATATGTGGGGATTACCCTTAGCTTATAGTGTATTTTCTGACAAATTCTTTGCTATTTTGAAAGGCCTTAATACCGTTCCATCTAGTTTCCGTCACTATCTTTTGTGTTCTGATTCCAGTGCTGTACAGTCTATCCATGATATGTATTCTAAGAATCCCTTGGTTGAAGATATCTTGTGTTCCATACACAGACTTCAGCTACAGGACATTGGAGTATCATTTTGCTGGGTACCTGGGCATTGCAGAATTTTGGGAAACACAAAAGCTGACGAAGCGGCAAAGGAAGCTACACTCAAATACCAATCACACAGTGTGTTATGGTGTATCTGACTTTATATCGATAGTTAAAATTATTTGTGTATGAAATGGGAAAAATAATGGACAATACAGGATCCAATAAGCTGAGGGAAATAAAAGACACTGTCCGTCCGTGGGATTCATCCATACATGCCAGTCGTCGAGAGGAAGTGGTGGTTACCCGTATTTGTATCGGTCATTCCATGATCACTCATGGATTTCTGATGGAACAGGGGAATCCGTCACAATGCCCATTTTGTCAAGGTGTGTTCTCAATAATGCACATCCTCATTGAATTTGTTGTGTTAAGAAGTGTACGATGAACTTTTGCCCTACCTAATTCCATTCAGGCGATGTTGGGGGATAATGCTCAGATCCTTGATCGTGTATTGTCCTTTTTGCATTGTCGAAAATGTTTGATAAAATTTAAAGCAAATTTTCGATTCAATTATTGCAGAGCCTCTTTATACCGGTGTAATATTATATGTTTTATAATTAAATTATTTTTGGTCGTTAAAATTCTATCTTTAATAAGTTGTTGCAGGATCCTTTTACAGCCCTGTAATATTTGTTTTAATTATTATTAATTATAATTTATCGTAGTTTGTAATTGTAATCGTTAACTTGTTGCAGGGACATTTTACAGCCTTGTAATATATTATGTTGTTGTTTTTATTTTTTTTTGTTATCTAGTTTTTGATTTGTTATTGTTTTTAAAGTTATTTCCAAGTTTTTAAGGTAAAGCATCTTTTTGCCAAATTTTTTAAGGCAATAATGACCGGAATGTTTTTTCACCTTAAAACTCCAAAAAAATTGATTGGAAAGATGAAACATAGTGACTTAACCCAAGACTACGTGCAAAAAAGTGTAATCACAAAAAGTACCTCATTTTTACTGATCTTTATGTTTCATGATTTAACTATAGATCTGGCAATTGTCAATAAATTGACTATAATCATTTTTATCAGCGATTATGTAATGGATTACTAATATTGATACAACTATTGATAATTTATATCTTAACAATATAAAATTGGCACCTATCAAAATATGACATCGATTTGTTAAATATTTATCATTAATTATATTATTTTTCCAAAATTGGAAGTGGAGAACCAATATTTATAGGGGAAATGCCAGATTTATATCAATTGGAATTACATATCATGTGGTGTACCACTAGGTTTCACAATGTATCTTGCAGGATACAAATTTTCATTTGATACCATTTGCAGGTGATACCATTGCAGTTATTAACCAGAATTTCATAAAGGATTTGTCAAATGGAGTAATTGAATCTTTAAACCAAATGAAATTGAGGTTTGGAAAAAATTATATTCTTTTAAATGCTGAATAACAGAAATAATTCCTTTTAAAATAAAAAATAGTAATACAGATACTGAAAATAGTATTCTAAACTGGGTTAAGTGTTCTAAAATTTAATTGGTTGTGTTGAAGACTGTCTGAATTGGAATATTTTCAGAATAAATAATGCCGGATTATAAGGTTATAATTGAAAAAAAATGTGTTTCCATGGAGATGAGTAAGATGGCTGATCATACTTATATAGATGATAGATTACATATTATGTTTGAGAATCATTAAAATATTTGGAAATATATATATTATTTTATTATTATTATATATATATAATGTAACCTATTAGAAATTTGCTATGCAATTTTAAATGATCGTTCACAGCAACCAGGATAATAAATAATTGATTATCTTAACATAAGATCAACTTGTAGGCCTTTTTAAAAATATGTACTTGGGAGGTCAGGGTTCGATTTTACATTTATGATAATTATTTTTGTTTTATTTGTCATTGTAGAAAGGTATGGTTTATACCAGTAGATGCAGAATCAAAATCTGTAAATTGTTATCTAATTTAGTGTGTTAGAAGTTGAATAGCATTGAGATATGAACAAAAAACTGTTTAAACCACTTTGATATTTTTAATTCCATTTTTCTGAAGTTCAATGAAGTTCTATGAACACATTATAGTCCACTATTCTAAATTTCATGTTCCTATCGTAATATTTGTGGCCACTATAGAGCTTATGTACAGACAAAGGTGGACGACAAATTGAAATCAATTTTTTTGTTTCTCCTGAAGCCATGAAATGTAAAGATCAGTAAAAAAACAGAGGATGAAATATTTGAAGATTACCAAACAACCTATATATACTTGGTAAGTAAAATGGTCCAGAAATATTTGCATATGACTGAATCCTTTGAAACACGAAGATTTAAATGAAGCCACAAACTTTGCTGTTATTGACATATTGAGTAAATTTGATAATGCATTTTTATGATTCTCAAATTACATCCATTGAATGTAAATGTGGTTTAAAAATAACCGAATCTCAAATTTAAAGATTATAAAATGGCTTTGAAATTTAGAATGCTTCCTCAATATAAATTTCTTAGAAAGATTCTTTCTACTTTTTGGAATCTTAAGAAATGGCGTATATTTTAATTTTTTTATTATTAAAACTTACATTTCCGTTTAATTAGTCTTTAAATAATTTTTATCAATTATTGTTTTGTAGTTCTTGGGTTCTTACCATTAATATATCTAAATAAAAATTGACTATGATATTTTTTCTTGATGTTTAAAGGCAAAAAACCTCTCGGTTATCATTGACTGATAGAAAAAGAACATAAAATAAAAGTTCCCAAGCTCTCAAATATTCTAATAGCGTCAGGATTGGGAAAAAAAGAGTAGGTCAAGAGAGACTTAAAAGGAAAGATAAAGGGAGGGATGTAACACAAGACTACATGAAAAAATGTGTAGATCTAGCTAGGATCATTTCGGATTTCCATGCCTGTACTCACTATAGATGACCCTCTGAGGGTTGAAAAATAACTAAACATTTAAATAGACTACCTATCACAAATTGGAGTACTTAAAGATGATTTTATAAAATCCATGTTGGACCAAATGCTTTATGTGGTCATATACTAGAAAATCTACTTAATAAAATTCATGGAGTACATATCATCTCACCCTTGCCTAGTTGCCTATGTGTTGAAGGTTATAACTCATTGGTTAGAAAGCAGACCCATTATCGACTTTAACACTTTTTTGCTGGACATTGGCTTTAAGCTAGAGAAAGTAATAATCATATTGAATTGCCTGTGGCTTGAAAAAAGTGGATTTTTGGTTATGTTCCCAGGTTTTTAGATATTTGTATAATTTATTTTATTTACATATGTAGCTCTTATAGTGAGTCACGTGAAACTGTCATATACAGTTCCATGAACAGGTCACTATTTTTGAATTAAATTGCTGGACATGTGGAACACTCTACAAACTTGACACTTTACAGTTAGTTATGTTACATTGATGTGTAAAAAATATACCCTCGAGTTTCTTTTTTTTTAATGGTCAATCAAAAAAAAAATGGCGAAAAAAACAAAATAATGGCATATTTTCACCAAAATGATTTTATATGCATAACCATTATAAATGGTTGATTTACAGATAACATGAAGCTGTGTAAAACTTAAGAAAGAAAAGTAAAGATAAATAACAGTAATACATTACTAATGATCCAAATTTGACCTTCATTCTAATTGATATCCATCAATAGTGATGCACTGATAGCAACAAAACAAAAAATAATCATAAGTGCTTTTGAAAAACTGCCAAGATATCAACAGTAATTCCTCTTCAATCAACCTCATTATTTTATCTGTTGCTATATGGTGGGAATAAACTTTTTCTTTCAAAAAGCCCCATAGGAAAAAAACGCAAACCGTCAAGTCTGGGGATCTTGTAGACCAGTCCATGAAGTTGTTGCCACAATCTATCCAACAGTTGGGAAGATCTCGATTTAAAACTGGTTTGGCCATATTAGCATTTTCCTGTTGGGAAAAATGTCCCTCGTCTCTGGCTGAGTAAGACGAGGAAATATGTGATCAGTTAATATTGATGTGTATCTGTCTCCAGTCATTGTCTGATAGGAAATTTATACGATAATACACCATCTTTTGTGACGGCAACCCAAACAGTTATATCCATTGATTTTGAGCCCTCTTCGTGTAAGATATTTGAATTTTGTGTGTTATAATAATAACAATTATGTCTGTTTACAGATCCTATTCGGTAAAATGTTAAATCTGAGAATACAATTCCTTCATACCACTCGACATTTTCATCAAGCTTTTCAATTACCACCAAACAAAATTCCACTCATCTGTCTGGGTCATCTTCCAGCAGTCCGTGAACTAAATGTGTTTTATAAAAAAAAATTTTGTTTTTCTTGGCATACCTTTGAACTGATGACTTTGGTATCCCAGTAGCGGATGAAACTTCTCTGAGTGAATTAGGCCTCTTTGAAGATTTTAGTAAAGTAGCACATGCAAGCTATTCATTTCTGTGTTCGAAAATCTATGGTATTTCTTTAAAACTGATCCAGTTTCTAGTAGTATAGTTTTCCGTGAATTGATTTTCTTGATGGAGGAAACCACATTCTTGATGGATAGGTTCTTTGAAAACACCTTATCACTTCATATTCATTTTCAAAAGCAATAGTCCAATAACAACATTTCACTTTTTGTTCAGTTGAAAAATTCATCGGTTAAAGGTTAAATATCATACATAAACTGATTAAACACAATTACGAAATTGTTTCATTGTTGTGTGTTAACAAAACAACAGCTGATCGAGGTTCAATAGATGGTAATGCACAATGCACATTAATTGCATTGTATTGTGGGAGGAAGTGGTTCTGTTTGTAATTCTGCCATTTTGTTTCAATTGACCATACAAAATGAAACTATATAATGTACAATATAATACAGACATTTTATAAAAATTTTAAGTTAAACAGATAAAAGAATATGTGCGTGGAAGCTTTATCTTCAACAATTAATTATCATTACCTTTTCCTGATTTCTGGAAGTTATTAAATCCTTTTCATTTTGTTCATTGACTTGATTTTGGAACAATATAATGTCTTGCTCTACCTCATAAAACCAGATGTTGAGAAAGTCTTGGAATTCTTGGTAGTTTAACTCCCTTTTACAAAAGAGCTGCTTTCTAAGATAAAACAAACACAGCAATATTCAAATAACCGGTTTAAAAACATAACATTAACTTTTCCATATATCCATTGGTAGGAATTATGATAATATGAAAATTTAGTTTTTATTCTAAATCTCAAAACAATGCACAGAAAGTAGAGCATCATTGCAAAAGAACTCAAAAAGTGATGCAAACGGTGACTTTCAAGCAATATACCCAACACAGAGTAAAGGAGACTATAAAAGCATTAACTGACATAGAACAAGGTCGATCAATATTCAAGAGACCAACGAAGTCAACTGCTGTTCGACGTTGATGACGATGGCAAGAGGGAGAATTGCCATGGTCACCATTGACCAGAGATAACCTTTCTTCAAAAGATTTCAGATATTCGAGTTTGTGTGTTTAAGCCATCATTGACTTAAATGGTGAGCAAACCAATAAATATGTATTCCATTCTGGATGTTTTGAATATAAATAATAGTAATTTTTGCCTTTTGCAACAATACTTAGCTCGTTCTGAATTATATTGTTTTGGGAACAAGCAATTAAGTTATACCATCTAGTTATATTAAGTTAAATATTAAATAGTATTTGTTGAATTATTAGAATATAATGTTGAAGTATGTATGTGCATCGGATTGAAGATTATGGACTTTTATATTCAGGCATCAGATTGTATCAGAGAATTAGTAAAAATCAATAGTATAATGTATATTATATATATACTATTGATTTTTACTAATTCTCTGATAATGTATATAGTAATATGATAATGTAATATATATATATTTGTATAATAGACAAATATATGTGGAAACTGAAACATCGATTATTTAGCGTATCGATTGAACCGAATAACCAAAAAAGGCACCAGGGTAGCAAATGGTGCATCTCCATTCGATATCGAATAACACATGCTTCCAACATAACAACATTCACATACACACACACACACACACACACACACACACACACACACACACACACACACACACACACACAAATAGATACTATATTACAAAAAAGTCTATACAACTTATATGTAAAAAAGGATACAATTACATTTTTGGTAGGATGGTACCCTATACCTTTTGTTTGGGTACTTAGTGGTTATATTTGAGTAAAATTTAATAACAATCATTACAACAAATTTATAAAAAATTTGATTTTTCAGTTTTTGTCTTATGGCAGCAAATTTTGAATTATCAAAAAAAATTTAAAAAGCAAGCTGATGAGAGCCATCATGGTACTTACCCAGCCCCATCATACAATGTAACATGTAAAAACACAAAATTTGAATTTATAAATAATTATCACCATACCCTGAATCCACCCATTTAAAAATAAATCACCATATATATATATATATATATATATATATATCAAAATTACCATAGAACATAGTTCAATCATATTATATTCATAATCAATCATAAATTATAAATTATAAATACCATCCTCATCAATATAAATGGGTATCAAAAACAGCGATTTGTGTATATAAATGATATAAAAATCAAAAGTGCAGTAATAATTGACATCGTGGTTACTATGGTTCATACAAAAAAGGAAAAACAGGAACAGAGGACAACAATGATGAAAATCATTCTTAGCTCAACTTAAAAGCATTCACACTCCATTTTTGTTAGTGCTGCATAAAATTCAATTTAAAGATAAATCAAGAGGAAAATAATAACCAATATAGTAAGAATTTATTAACTGTTTTGAGAAGAATTGGTGAGTCAAAAGTAAATTGAATACCTTTAAAAGATTATGAAATCTACATCATAAGTTACCTACCTCATATTGGTCAATCTAAATATACTCCAAAGTTTCACATTCCACAAACTGTGATTTTAGATATAAACCCCAATATCACCCATACCGCATCCTAATTGTATCACTTATTCATCCTAGTCACCGATCCTTCATATTTAGCCTAAGTCATTTAGCCTTAGTGTTTTTCTGAATAACAATATGTACTACATATAAGCCTAGAGCTAAGTAATTGAACTCCTATTAACAGTGAAAGAAATATAATATAGACTACATACAAAGATTTAAGTAAAAAAAATTAGCCAAAGCAAAATGAACTAAAATATATCAAAAGACAATTTAATCATTTGTATATATTTTGTAAAGTCAGAATACTTGAAAGTTCCTTTATTAATGTTGTATTTTTTCTCTACAAGGGAAATTGTATAACAACCCATCAATTTCTTAGAATTAAGTTAACAAAGATCTGTTCACACATATTCACCGACTTTTATTTCATTAATTTAATTATAAACACAACCAGATCTTTTAAATGTAATGCTAAATGAAAAGTTGGTTTCTTGTTCTTTGTAGGAAATGTTAAATTGTGTTGGTAGATTAAAGGTTACTTTGCTTGTTCGATGTCTTGACCCTAGTGGGTCTCGAAGCTGTACATATGTGAAGATGCTTTCACTCGCTATGCTCATGTCAGTGACTTGGCCCTAGATTTCATAACTATATGAATATCACATTTTCTTGGAAAGTCTGAGTTAAAAATTATATTATTTTACAATAACTTTGGTATTTGCCTCATAGAGATGTTGGGTTGGTACCATTGCATGCATAATTCAAATCTTCTAATTTTTAGCTAATTCAGTGCTGGCATGTTATAAATTAAATAACACACGAGATATGAATGAAAAACTGATTAAAATGGCCACCATTTTGACATTTTCAATTATATTTTTCTGAATTTCAATAGGTTTCTATATGAGCACAAAAAAAAAAATCCTAATACAAATTTTATGATCCTATCATTTGTGGTCTATATCATGCTTATACTCAGGCGATAACAACAATGGATGGACAGTGTGTGGAAAATGATTTTTTCTGTTTCTGAGTCAATGAAACTTGAAGATCAGTCAAAAAACTGAGGTCAAATATAATTCAAAACATGACCAAATTATTACAACAATTTAGAATTGGTCTATTTATTTGAGCTGTTGAGTATAGTTACCAAACATTAATCCCAAAACTAATTTTAGATGTTCAAGCTATCTGAAAACTAATATTACCACCAAACCTTACCATCAACTTTTTTAACCAATCATATAACTTTCTCTATAATATGATATTAATAACTCAAACTGCTGTGTATAGTCCCAAGTAAAAGAAAATTATAATTCAAGAATAATCGGCATGAAAAGAAAATGAACTTTGACCACTCTCATTAAAATCTTGATTTCAATCAATTATGATTTATGTTTATAATTTATAGCAAGCATAGACTTTATTTATATATGTTAAATATCTTACAAAAACTAATGTAGGAAAAATTACCTAATTATTTTATGTGTGTAATAAACAAATGTTACAAAAAACAATGACATGTTTAAGTAATACTAGTGTTAAATGTTTGTGTTTATAATCTAATATTTAATGTGTATTATACCTTGACTCTATTAAGGTATCAAGAGATAAGAGTCTTTATTTTAAGCTCTTCTTTTTTTAAAGGTAATGACAACCGAGAGGTTTTTCGCCTTTTAAAAAACAAGGGGAATTAATGGATATTAAGGTCTACTTTAAAAAGTTGGCTCTATGGTTCCTACAGTTCATATGTTTATAGTACTTTTAGACGACGTATGATGTATTTGTGGACAAATCCATATAGATTTTGTTATTTCGGATGTAGATGAATAGATTCCGAATATATTATTGTTTAAAACTGGAAATTCATAATATATTAGGTGTGTAGAGCGTCTGTTGCTTTTTTTCAATGCTATATTAAATTTTACTCTCTTTGTAACTGCTAATGTTTCTAAGACAAACGAGGAAGTGCTGCCCTACACCAAGATTCCATAATGTAGCACTGCCTGCATGTAGACAAAATATACAGTCCTGCAATACTCAATGATTGGCACATGGATGTGGAGATAAGCATTGGTTAACATATTGAATGTGTAAGATTTAATTTAAATTATAATAAGTGATTTAAATAATTTTGTATGCCTTCTGTTCTGTAATAATCTTATACATGAAAAAATAAAAGTTAAAACCTTTTAACCACTCTATGTATTATTACTGATAATATTATATCCTTAATCTAAATCTATATCTATAAACTACCATTGCATTTTAAAAATAAAACTTACTTATGACGACAAGGAAAATCTACAGGGCAAATAGGAATCACACAATCATAGACAGGATTTGGTGTTGGTTCTACTTCTCCAGCAATTTTAAAAGTAACAACCTTTTCATTTGATTTGTTTTTTTGTTTTTCCATTTTCGCAATTAGTTAAGTACTCTGTATAACATAAAACACAACAGTTACAACAAGGCCTAGTTGAGTAGGCAGTGGATAAATAAAAAATTGTTAACTTGGCTATTACAGGAAATCATGTACAATTCAGTGTCCTCCTTGTTTTCTTCTTAATACAGAATAACTTCTAATTTTCATCTTTAACTTGTTTTTTAAAATACGGTCTACACTTGCTCTTTTCCAAAAAAAAAATTCTTTTTCTTTTCTTAAAAGGTTTCTCATCGCCTTTTAAAAAAAAGAAGAAATAAAATAAAGATTCCTAGCCCTCAAGTACTCTAATAGTGTTAGAGTCTACAAAGAACATTTGGTCAAGAGAGACCTGATAGGAAAGATAAAAAAAAGGAAACTAAACCAAGACTATGTGAAAAAGGTGTAGATCTAGCTAGTCCCAATTGAGATTGACAAATCTGAACTTACTATACTATAGTAAGCATGGAGGGTGGAAAATATTTAAATAAGGGACAAAAACATGTCTTTGGTGTAAATCATATTTGATTAAAATAGAGTATTTAATGATGATATTCAATGTTCATTTTTGTTTTTTGCCAATTATTCCTGAATTGTAATATTTATTTACTTCGAATTTACACATGGGTTAGTCATAAATATTCAAATTTGAATGAAAAAATTAAGAGTCAATTTTGACAAATTAGATATTTAGTATCGCTCCATTATAATTGTAAACACTAAGTCCCCTACCGCATGTTAGGTACAAAAACACAACACAAATAAATTTTTAGCAAAAATATACTAGCCTATGTTATTACAGTTCCCTGTACATTTCGGTAACCAAGTTACCATCATCGAAGGTTTTTGAACTAATTATGTTTTCCGATATTAAGGAAAATGTGAATTAGAAATTTAAAAATTGTTAATAATTCATAATAGCAGTAAAGCTGCATTACATATTAAAAAAAAAAATTGACTGTACTGAATTTCAATGATGATTTGCACCATATAATAATATGATTATTGGTGGAAAGGGAGTATGAAAAAAGAAGAGAAGCTTAAGTGAAGAAAGTTGGTGTATTCAGGTTGAGTTGTCATGAGAATAGCAATATGGATAACTACAAATCTGTCTAAGAATGTTCTTATTAATCTGTCTAAGAATTGCTTTACATAAAAGTGCTTGTAACATGATGGCACTCATCGAAATATTTTATGGAATTGTAAGAATTCTCCTATTAAGTATGAACCAAGTAAAATAATTTCACCTGAACTAAAAATGTAATTTGTTAATAAATTGGAAATTTTGTTCCATTTTTGCATTACTTAAAATACAGACTCTCAATTCATGGCTTCGATATGTAATTGACTTTTGGTGTTGTGAAAAGTTTCAGGACTTGCTGAATAGATTCTTCATAGTATAACTTTCTGACAATGTTACACAAAACTTCAGATGAGAGTGTCACAATCATAAAATCAATAAATTCTTGTGTTTTAATATTGTATCACATTGATTATAATATGTTTTTAGTAAATAATCTATTTTGCTTAAAAAAAAAAAAAAAAAGTTTCAGTTAAACTAAAAATAATATTAAAATACCAATAAATGAAATTACATAAACATTTAAAAATATATTATGTATTAGAGGTAATAAAGTTTGATATCTATAAGGCCCAAATTCAACAGCACTTAGTGAATAGAAGATAGTACCGGTATATCATTTATTTTCATTATAAAGGATGTTTCAAAAAGGACTTTAAAACTTTAAGAGCATATAGAAATTTATTCAGTTAGGTTACAAAATCTGTTGACATGCCATTTTAAAGCAAAACACATAAGTTATTAATTGCACAGTCTTTTTGGTTTGCTTATGAGTACCGGTACCATTTGTGATATTATAGATATCACACCTAGAAGTAAATTATTGCCAAACACGAGCCAGTAGTACAGACATCACTTTTGCAACTGTAATGTAAATTTGATTATCTCACCTCGGGGGGATCAACAGGTAAAGGTGGAACACCACATAAACCTTTATTAAACTCCAAGAAGAAAAAAATCAAAAGGAGTCAAATCTGGTGAGCAAGGCGGCCATGTAATTGGCCATTCACAACTAATCCACCAACTTGATTCCTTATTAAGGAATTCTAACACCTGTATGGAAAAGTAAGGTAGAGTCCCACCTTACTGATAGTGGAGGTCCAGGTCATCGTCATCTAACTATGGAATGAGGATTTTTTAAATAATATTCAGATATATGATACTATTTATGGCTTCCTCCGTGAAAAACAATGGGCCACACAGTTTAAATATGCTGCAATAAACATTGATTTTTTGACTACAAATTGCGAACATACTTCAAATATGCATTTGGATCACTACTTCAAATTCTATAGTTGTGGGAGTTTATCTTGCCACAAAATTATGTTTTATACAAATATTATGTTTCTTGTTTGATCCAATATTTCTGCACAGAATTTCTCTGGAGTCACTTTGTCTGCATTCTTTATTTGTTGTACCATGTTAAGTTAGTACGCCTTCAAGTGCAAATCTGGATATACATGCCAAACAGTAATGTGTGGCATGCCAGTCTTACAATACGAACCACCTGGTAATTTTGTATGTCATAGAAAACAACCAGTCTCAACAAAATTTGGATGTGAAGATAAAATTGAAGGATCCTTATTATACTGGTTACAAAAATTGTGTTGAACTGTAGTCAGGAATTAGTTTTGTGAAACCAATATGACAGCAAAAACACGAATTTTGTTCAAAACCAGTGAAAGTAGCCATTTTAACTGTAATGGTTGTGTCAGTTCTGGTAACTACATTTAGTACTATGACACTATAGGGGTCAAACTCAATGTGTTTTCATTCAAAATGACACCTAAACTGATTCTGTATGTCATCTGAAAAAATTTCTACATGTTTTTAAATTTGTATAATCTTTTATGAAACACACTGTACTTAATGACAGTTAATCAACGTAACCATACCTTCATAAATAAAAATTTTAGTTTTTTTTAGTAAGACTGTCCTTTTCAGAATCCTCAGAAGTTTCACTGGATGAATAATCAGAGTTGGAAGAACTAGATGAGTATGATTTTGAAAGTTGTTTTGAATGAGATTTTTTTATTTGTCCACTTGTTTTGTTTTTCACTGAGTTTGATCTTCCTAAAACAAAGTATAGAAAATAAATAAAAGTGTAAATTCAAAGATCAGGTTTTAAAATGCATAAATAACTTTATATATAAAGACAATTTTGAAAAATGCATTAAAATATTATCAGTTATCTGAACTAAAAAGACTACATGTTTTAATAAAAAGACAAAGAAAACTATAGTTTTCACCCAAATTCATGAAGTAGATTTTGTAGTGTAAAATTAAATAACTGAATCAACTTGATGGCAAAAACAGTTTTAAAATCAGTTCAACTATTTAAGTGTAGATGTGACAGCAAAATTATAAGAAATACCCTGATGTCTGAACACCCATCTTTATTGATTTGTTTGATGACAAAATTTATTTGACATGCATTCATTTATTTTTATTAGAAAATAAAGAAATGACACAAAAACACTGCATAAACTTTCCAACTCACTCACCCCCAAAACCAAATAAAAACTATCCAAACTAATTATCACAAAAATATTGATTTCGTTGGTTTACTGCAAAAAGTTACCAACTAGCAAATTGTTAATTCTGAGAAAACAAAGTTTTTTATTTTTCATATGAGTGTTCAAAATCTAATCATCAATATAAGATCAAGTAATCTGTTATGTTAAGTAATAGTTATACTATTATTTACTTAGGCAGTTTTAGAAGACAATTCCTAACACCACAATAAGCAATATTATATTACAAGCTTATTTTTAGAGGAAAGTGCACTTGGTCACTTTTTTGCCGTAAATCGACATTGGTGGTTGTCAATCAAAAAGTGAAAATGAACAATGGATGTCATTTTTGAAATTATTTATATATTTAAAATACAAGCCTAAATTTGTTTGCTTGTGACAAAAGTATTTCCTTATTATAAATTTTATTTGAATAAATCTACTTTTTAATGAAGGTAGTCAATGTTCATTTTTGTTATTTTCTAAATATTCCTGAACTGTAATATGTTTTACTTGCGGTTTTGTACAAGGGTTTGTCATTAATCTTAAAGATTGAACTAAAATATTAACAAAATTGGTAATTTTGTGTATTTCTTATAGCAGATATCCCCAAATATTGAGTTATATTTTTATATTTTTAATTACAAAATATGCCCAAAATATCCCCACATTCTAAATTTGATTAAAATCAGTTCACACGTTTCGGCTATAGAACATTGCACATACAACAGATGCCAGAGAAACGTCAATCCAGAAACCATTTGACATCTTTTCCAGAAACCACTTTGACAAATCACATTACATTCTCCATACTATTTATATATATGAGAAAGTTAAAATTGCCTTTTATCATAATGAATTTTAAAATAAAATTGGTTTTTATTTCTTTAGGAACATGTCCATGTTTCTAGAATACTTATAATGATACTAAAGTATTAACATAATCTGACCTCTACTCTTCTTATTTTTTGGTTGAGAACAAGAGCATTTGGCTTTTCCTGAAGAAGTTTTTTTTTTGACAGTTGTTTTAGTGTAAGTAATTTCTTCATTAGACTCTGTGGTTTGTGTTGAAATATTCCTGCAACTGTAATCAGCCTGTTTAGGTGTATCAAAAATTGGTAAAATTGCTGTAGGAAAGGTAAAATTCGGAGGTGACGAGCAATTGTTAATATCTTCTGGACATATGTGTTCTGATGTTTGATTTGTGACTAGAAAACGAACTTCTTCTTTGGTTGTTACTATCACACATCCTCCAGGACCAGCTGAAATAAAATTATTTATTATAAATCAATTTAACACTTTTTATAATTTGTTCTTAATATGCTCATATATATTAGCCATAGTCTACACATATAACATTAAAATAACTAGCAATTTAAATAGCAAAATTTTCCATACATCATTAGAATTTACTGACAAAACATAAATAATAGTATTAATAACAGTATAAAAAAGACAAATTCTGGTAAATACCTATTGTACATCATCATCGAATTTTTCTATAAAAAATTATGAAATCGTTAAGTAATTACCTTTTATTAAAACAATTAGATCATATTTTTTGTCGGAAGATACACAGTCTCAAAATTCATTTCTTCAGTGTCAAATAACAAATAGAAAACAAATGAATCAGCTGTTGTTAGGTTAAATCCAGCTATGATTACGAAAGCCTACGTTAATATTTATGACTACGTTAGTCAAGTTAGTGGATGTGTAATCTTTCGACGTTTATTATTAAAACATATATGTCTCATGGTAAAAAATATTTGTTTTATTAGGTCTGGCTGGGTGACTATATGTATAATCATACAATGTCTTAATATTAAGCTGTAATGCACATACACCATATATATTATATAATCATCTAGCCGGACCTAATGAAACAAGCGATCATAAATTTCACTAACTTGATGAACATAGTTATCAATATTAACGTAGGCAGTCGTAACCTAAGCTGGTTTTTGTACTTTTATATTTCTTATTTTCTACTAAACTAATGTATTTTGTGACTTGAAAAATGTCTTATTGCTTGAATATATGGTAAATACTTAACGATTTCATAATTTATCATAGCAAAATCCGATGCCGATGTACAATAGGTATACTTACCCAAATACTATATTGGTATATGCCACGTCTATAGTCTTGTTTTCTTGATGAGGACAATAGGCCTATTTAATAGAATAATTACAATTATATATGTAAACTAATTTGGCACAAGTTATTAGTGTACTATGTTAGAATAATATTTCAATATTCAGAAGTAGCCTACTAATTTTAAATTAAAATATTTCCTTTTAGCTTCAAGTATTTACCAGTTGATTTAAACTCAGTTGTAATGATATATCCAGAATTATCTTTGGTGGATACAGGAATGACTGGATTTGTAGAATTTGTATTAGTATTGTTTAACATATTGCACTGTTTGCTGTAAGTAATGTTTCATGTTAAATCTTGAAATTTGTTCCTTGAAGCCAAACTAAATTATAATGTAAAAAGGTTATTGAAAATTAACCGTTCATAACACAGGAATTTACCGCGGATCGACAATCCTTCACACATGTTGTATGAAATCGATGAGAACTTGATCACATGTTGATATTTTTGTTGCATTTGCATATAAATAATGGATTGTTTTAGGATTATGCCATTTCATATATTTATATCTAATGTCGTTTATCTGTTTATTATTTTTGTAAATTGTTTAAAATTTGTTGAGCAGTTTCGTAAAAGATATCAAAGTCACTACAATAACATATATTATGTTTTCATTAAGATATATTTGTAATTTCTTGACAAATTCAAATATTTACTAATTACAATAATATAAAATGTTAAATGGATTATAACTATTTTAATAATACATATTGATTATTTTACACTATTGAATTTTTTTAAAATATGAATAACAATCTGTGTTGTAAAATTGTCCCAAATGCCGAGTGTCAAAGAGAATAGATGAGGTTGTAAGAAAATGGCCTCCTTATCACAAGTGATAGACTGTGCTGTAATAATTAAACTGGTGATCTGTAAAATAATATGATGAAAACAAGCAATTTGGAATATTTTTGGACAATTTAAAATTTTGTCGGTTTGAAAAATATTATATTTAGTGTTAATTCATCATGAACTGTCATCAGATTTTAAGTGGGGCTTGTAATGCAGGCGATCATTGCTTTGCAGTTGGTAGTGTAGAAGGAATACCTTTCACGGTAAGTTTTGAAATTATGTAATTCTCAAGCTTCATTTTTTGCAGCATATTTTTTGTATTGTTTAGTTTTAATGAATGGCAAAATTTTGGTGGAATTTTTATGTGTCGTTTTAAATTTTTTTAATAAGGGGGAGGGGCACATCCTTGGAACTGGATCTCATTTTTTAAAGAATCGTCAGTGTTTTGACATAACTTGAAAGCGGGTCTTTCAATTTGGTTTGCTGTAACCTAACTTTATTCTTTGCAAACTAAAAATTGAGTCAACGACCATTAATTTGACATACATTCAAAGGAGGAATAAATCTAATATTCTCAAGTATTGCAACCAATACTTATTATTAAAACATTTAAAATAAAAAAAGGTTACCAGTTCTTTAATTGTATTTTTGGTAATTATAGGTATAGATTAGGGGTTAATGGTAATTTTCATTATTTTGTTGTTGTTAATCCTTTATTAAGAATTAATAACTAGCCTACATAGCTTTATTCTTAAGAATATTTTATTTCTTCATTATCAGTGTGATTTTTTAATTGGGTGTGTCATACTTCAAATTTGGTTTAGATGGGCATTTTTGGCAAAATTACATTTTTTGAATTATCATATTAAGTACATGTTAATGTTTATTCATTTTACCACTTTTCTTAGCTCTTAATACTAGAGTAGGTAAATGTTTACTTTAAGGTGACACCATATTTTCCGTATTTTATTTTTTTATCGTCTACTACATGTACCTTATTTCATAAGAATAAATAATGTTTTCCTTGTGCCAATCACTATTTTTTACTGAAAAATCACAATTTAAAAACTATCAAATTGAAGGGTTTATAGGTTACACTTATTTGCAAGATATAATATTAATAAAAATATCGTATGGTTTGATGCATGTGCCTTACATAAACTAAGCTAGTTCGCTATTTCAAGTCACAACAGGTTTGGCCAGATGGCTATATATATAATTCGTACGTTTAATGAACTTAATAAGATCACTATTTTTCACTGAAAAATCACAATCTAAAGACTATCAAATTGAGGGGTTTATAGATTACACATAATGGCAAGACATAATAGGAATAAGAATATCTTATGGTTTGACGCTTGTACATTACACAATGACTAAGCTAGATCTATATTAACCTGGCTAAACCTTTCGTACGTTTAGGCTATTGAAGTTAATACTTTGCTTACTTTTTTTACCTCGACAGGTTTGGTCAGGTATATATAAACACCTGGCTAAACCTTATATATATATATATATATATATATATATATAACCACCTGGCCAAATCTTTCGTAAGTTTATTGAAGTTAATAATTTGAAATTAGATCACGGATAAAATCTGTGATCACGGATATTATAGATTGAAATATCTTTAATAACATGAGACATAAAAGTAAACATTTGTCATTATGTCTAACAAGTTCAACTTATAAATACGTTAGATTTGATAGTTTTTTATTGTGATTTTTCAGTGAAAAATAATGATCGGCGCAAGGAAAAAATTATTCCTATGAAGTAAGGTAGGCCTAGCCTATTCCTATGTAGTAGACGATAAAAAATAAAATCCGAAAAATACTGCGCCACCTTAAAATAAACATTTACCCTTGACTAAAATAATATATTTCTTCAAATTATTTACCTTGAGCTAAATTTCTTCATTACGTTTGAGGGGTGAATCAGTTTTGTGTGTAGGTATATAATTCTAATATTTTGAAATTCTTTAAAGCAGTTTTATTTTATACATAGTTTATAGGTATAACTAGGCTAGGATATATGAAAATTATATGGCTAAACATTTTTAGCAATTATTTTTGATGTTGCGTCTTTTTATTTTTCAAATATACTGTTGAAAATTCTTATAATATTATAAATATTGCCAAGCTTATTAAGTAGGCCTAAGCTGGTTTCATTAACCCTTAGTGTGTGATGGTGACGATATATCGTCCCCCTGAAAATGAGCGAAAACTGTGGTGACAATATATTGTCACTTGAATACTATGAAAAATGCTGTTGATTTTCTTAGTATAAAACACATTATATACCTTCAGTAGGCATTAGATCTATGTTACTGCATACTAGATAATATATACGATGAGTTTAGTATAACAGAATTCGGGTATTTAGATATTGTGATATTATATATTATGTCATTTAATTGAGATTACAATAAACGATGGAATCATAATTACTGCGTATCTTGCATGTTGTTTTGATGCTGTTGTGTGTTAAGTTATTATGCATTTTTAGTTATTTATCATGTTAAATAGTTACTTTTAGTATTTTTATTGAAGTTAGTCTAGTTTTAAGTGTATGTAACATTATAAAAACTTAGTGAAAAGTGGATAGAGTAGACATTGGTTCAAGTGAAATTGACAGACAGCTTGTAGTTGAACCATCTGATGAAAATGTTCCCTTTTGTGTTCGAATTATCAGTTTTATTTAGTAAAGATAGTGATAATGATCATTCTTTTTATCCAAAAAATGATTCCATTAATCGTAGTAAGCCTCTTTTTACATAACGAGACCAAGATCCTGCCTGCATAACTTTATCTAACCTTCCATCTACTTCAACTAGGCCTAACCTAAGAGTAAACTAGTTTAATAATTTTACATTTTATAAAAACAAAAACAAAATGTGTGTGTATATAAACTTCTAAATTGTGTAATTTTATAAAACTAAAAACTGACTTGGAACTTGTGAAATACAGATCCTATCGTGAGTCAACATTTTTCCTTTTAGATATAAGTTCTATGCCCCAATTTACAATTTTTTGATTCATTATGATGAATAAAACTTTTTTTTACTGATTGCTTGTATAATGATATGATTTTTTTAGGGTAAATGTGCAGTTGATACCGTGTTACGATTTAATATAGAAATACTGTATTATGAAATCGTGTTTTACATACTTCATTATTAAAGAATTGGATCATTCTTCAGCTGGGAAGACCCTTTTCAAGTGTGAAAATCCATTATTTCTGTCTAAAATAAGCAATTTAAAAGTACGAAATTCTACCTTTATTAGGTTAAGATATCTGTTTACGATAATTCATATGGCAATGATTGTGAATATATTGAGTGTCTCATCACTCAATGTTTATGTTCATCCACGCAAAGCAAATAGGTCCAGATAGGTAATTATTTGTATTAATGTATATTTAGTAAAGACAGGTCTGGTAAGGTATACATTTACTTCCCGAGATTTGGTTCACATAATTCTGAAATTATATAGCGTAGTAATAGGCCTACATATCTATTATAAGACATTTTTAACGACATGCTATTCTATTAGCTATTCTTGACTTATGAAACCTAGTCGCATAGGCTCATCCTTATTGTGTATTCTGATAATTGAATGCATACTTTTAAATTGCTTATTTTAGACAGAAATAATGGATTTTCATACTAGAAAATAATCTTCCCAGCTTAAAGATTATCCAATTGTTTTATAATAAGGTATGTAAAACACGATTTCATAAAATTTCTATATTAAATTGCAACGCGGTATCAACTGGACCTTTTTTTATCCATACAAAACAATATAAGAATTGGAAATATTAGGTTTCCCACAGGTAAATTGTTTCTAGGTTATTGGATAAAAAAAATCTAAAACTTCTATTTGAAAATAAAAATTTACTGTGTCAAAAAAATTAGCCATTTATTGAATCATTAGTATAATCTTAGACAATTTTATTAGCAACATTTTTAGACCTCATTCATAAGAATATCTTATATAGGAAGGAAATTATGGACTTTTAACTAAAACATTACATTTACAGTATTTAAACCTTGGTATTTTTAGCACAACCCTAGCCAAAATACATGTGACATTATTTGTGACTATGTTAAAATTAGTGTGGCATACTAAGGGTTAAGGAATCACACGTCCAATTGTTATAAACTTTTTGTTTACAATCTACATTATTTGTAGTTCACTTCTATAGGCCTATGTATCAATAATATATATCAATGTCACATATCAATATATATCAAAAGGAATCGAACAATTTCATGCATAGCCTATGTAGACATTGAATGTAAAACAGTTTGATTTGAAATGGATTCAGGATCAGGTTACACATTTCTACCTTGAGATATAAAAAAAAAGTTAAATCTCAATATTGCAATTCAACCAATAAATATAATTTTTAGATCATATATAAACAATATCTTTATATCTGATGGTAAAATCGAAGTGAATGCAAGTTATCGATGAAATTCCTTTAGGGGAAATTTACATTGTACCAGAGCAATATCCAGCTATATTAGGACGAGTATGGATTCGAAATCTCAAAATAAACTTATTTGAAGTAAATCATCATCAATCTACTAATCAAACCATTAATAATATCAATGATGAAAGTTATAATATAACATTATCTTTCCCAACAATTTTCGAACAGAAAATAGATTGTGATCCTAACTACAAGATCTCACTCAAATTACATGATAAAGCTCACAACCAACCCATGAGTTTGGTTACCAATCATAGGGATTAGATCTTTTAGCTATCGCTAGCCGCCCAGACGGCCTCGAGAGAATTTTGGTGGTCTGTGAGATGTCTTTATACTCTCCTACTCTCACCGCCGTTCTCCTTTCACATCTTAGCTTCAGCTTTGGAGCCATCCAAGCCAACCACTCCTTGATGACGATGTTGCCGCATGTAACAATCAGAACATCCTTTTCTCTGTAAGTCTTCTGAAATTGAAGCAGAGTACCATTCTACACCAAACAGTTTCTCAATCAGACTCCTTGAATCTGACTGCTTGTCTGTCAACCTCACATCTGGGTAGGTTTCAGGCATAATTGTCATCTTGTGACCGGTTAGTAGGTCTTTGAAAGTAGGTCTAACCGAAGGTGAGGCTTCCCGAAAGCCTCAAGAATGGAGACATGTGGTCTACGAGGAGGGACCCAAAAGAAACGGGAATTTGGTCATAACTCCTTTATTTTTCAATATTTTTACACCAAATTTTGGTCACCTTCAAAGTAATTACCATTGACTGCAATGCACTTCTCTAATAGTTTCTTCCATTGTTGAAAACATTGTTTGATATTCACTTAATGGAATGTTCCTTAGTCCATCCAGTGATTTTTGTTTAACCTCTTCCACAGTCTCAAAATGTTTACCTTTAATATCCCTTTTGAGTCAGGGGAACAAAAAAAGTTGCAGGGAGCGAGATCCGGTGATAGTCGGTGCTCCCTTTGCTCGTCTGTGAGAAGGCGTGGAACAAGTTTGGCTGCAACTCTTCTCATGCACAAATCCTCTGGATTGAACTCCTGACCTTCCACATTACATGTGTTTTGTATGATAATTATGTGTAACTTGTAATGTACTTCTGTTTTAATGTCCGATGATCTCTTCGGAGTGACATAATATTAAGGATTAAGTTATAGCTCCGAAACATGTTGTCTCTTTAATACAACTAAGATATCATGTGACGGATATACACTTAGGTAATATTCAATTATTTAATAAATATTTTATCTTTGAGACTAGCTATTCTAGGTACATTATTTCCATTTACAATTTATATTTATAAAATTGTGCTTTTTTACATCTTTGCAGAGCGTATTTTATAGAAACTGTGAATGACTTGCAATGTAGTTAGTGTTTTCTACCATGGTAGTATTTTTGTGTTGTCTATATGGTCGATGAATATTATTGTGACGTACTTCTCTTTTGTTAGCCTAAGTTAAGCTTTGAATTAGTTGAGAACATTATTCATATTGATTTCGAGTGAAGTTATGAAATATTATTTAAAATGTTTTGTTTCTATTTTTACTTTCATATTCATTTATAATATTGTTTTGCAATAAAAAATGTAAAACTGTTGACTAATTGAGGTGTAAGGGATCATAATTACCAGTGGCGGCTCGTGATTAGGTTGCAAAGTTGAACACCTCCCATCCCATACAATATCTTAACAATAAAAATATTTTTTAAATCTAAACATTTTTTGAAAATATTAATACGATTTCAAGTTTTATCTACATCCTTTTAAACGAAAAAGAAAAAAAGTACAGTGTAAAGCTGGTGATAACTAAGAAAGAATTGTGATATGAGATGTGTGATGTGACATCATCGCTTAGGTTGCAGAGCTCGAGTGCACCCGACTTGCCTGTCCCTCTAATGGTAAAATAACATGGAACACTTCGCGTCTTTAAAACTTGACTTGTTGCCTAGAAACGGCCTACCTCTCTATTAGGTTGCAGAAAGTTTGCATCCTGACAGCAGACATGCACACTGCATAGTTTACACTTGACTATGGAATGGACTATAGCAGCACTCCTTTGTTCATACGGTTATTAACTCGAGTCGTCTGTTTGTATTTGTTTTCGAGGTTATGTGTTTTTTGAGTGGTTCGATCACTTTCAACCTTTATTGTTGATCCGATAACAAAAATATCAGGGATATTTTGACTTTAGTATTAAGTATTTGTTTTAAACGGAGTTGTAATAATTCTCACCTTGTTTGCCTATAATAAATAAAACTGTAATCATATTTGTTCTTATGTGAAGTTATGGGTAATTGTTTACAAACAAAGTCACGGCCTTTTTTCTTCTTCAATTTCTATTAACTTGTTCTACAGACCTTATTTGTTAATAATAAAATAAGTTTTCAACTAAGAGCTAATTTTCTTTCACCGAAAAATTGCAATTTTAAAACTATAGATTCAATGCATTTATGTCACTGAAGTCAAGCAACATTGAGTGCGGTTAGTACTTGGATGGGTGACCGCTTGGGAAATAATGCAAATTTTTTTTTAAATACAAATTTACACGTAGGTTAAGTATATAGCCACCTTAACCTTTTATAAGGTAAAATTTTGCATACATACATATTTTAATGCGTAACTCACTTAATGGACCTTAACCTAGAAAGGTTGAAATTATATTTTTTTTCCCGTGAAAAAATTAGCTCTGCGCTGAAAATTTATTTTGTTATTGAGAAATAAGATATGTAGAACATGTTAAAAAAAATTGTAAAAAAAGCCGTGACTTTCTTTGTAAACAATTACCGAAGTTATGTGGGTTTTTTGTGGTTCCAAGTAATGTTAGTTTTAAGATTTTGTTGTGGTTAAACTTTTCGTTGATGACAGTTTTTTAGGACGATGAATTCTGTTGAAAAATTATTACAAAGAATTTTCAGTTTGCTTTCAAGTGAAGAAAAATGTGAAATTGAATGATTGGGTAGGCCTACACCAGACCTTCCTGGTTTTACCCATATTGTTTAAACTGGAAAAAGGTCTTTTAACAGATGTAATTCTGATGTATACATAAAGTGCAGTTGGTTTTGTAGCTGTGAATTAAAATTGCCATTATTTCGTTTCCCTTGTTTATTGTTTGGTGGAGAAGACACATGTATTAAAACAGGATTAAAAAATCTAAATCATATTGCTGATAGAATAAAAAAATATGAAGCATCAGCTAGCTAGGCACATACAAAAAAGTTTACAATTAGTCTCCAAAGAGTTATTGAAAAGTTCGCCTATCAGAAAAAAGGATGAATGGACTTCCTTTTCAAATAATGTAAGTTCAATAATTTATATCCTTAATACAAATATGGGTTTGAAATGATGCTAAATTTATGGTACATGGGCTCCAATTGAAAAGTACGATCTACTATACAAACATATATATTGTTATTTAAAACACTTGTAACCACCATGTTTTTTAAGCACCAGCCGCCACTAATAATTACCACTGTCATAAAAATTTGCTTTCTTTTCACACCATAAAGTCACTTTAAAAAGTAGAACTATGTAGTATTTGTCATATTGTGCTAAACTTAATAAATTACTAGGTTACGTTAAATCTTCTTTCATTTCAGTATTTACATTTATCTGAACTTCCTCAAGGTAAATCATATTTGATTAAAATCAAACTTAATAATGACGGTGGTAAAGATTCATTTTTTGTCATTAATCCTGAACCGGAATTTTTTATATTTGCGATTGTGCACACAGGTTTCTGTCATTAATTTCCATAATTTACTAAAATTTGCAACAATTTTGTATTATATATTTAAGCATCATTATATTATTGTTGCAATAAATATTTTTGTTATTACTACGGTATTATTTTTATACCCATGCCCCATATTTTGTTTTTTTACCAATAATTCATGAACCAGTTTTTTTGGAACGATGGCTACCAACACGTTTTGTTTGTGTCCTTTTAGTGTATACTTGAGCAAATTTTTATTAAAATTTTAATTTTGTGTTTTTGTTCTTATACTCTTCCAAATTTTGAGTTATAGAAAAAATGATAAACATTCTGAGATATGACCAAAGTATGTTTGGATACCAAAATTTATGTCCAAATACTGATTAAAATCGGTCCATGTGTTTAGGGCTCTGTAGAGGACTGCACACATAGTGACAGACATTCCAAAAACCACTTTAATGTATTCTGGGACCTTATAATAGATAAATATGCTACAAAAACATCAATTTTTAGATCCATTCCACAACTTTCTGTATACTACCTTGTGAGAAAGTAAAAATACATTTAAATATGTACAACTATAAGGGTTAAGTTGCCAATAAGAGTGAAACAACAGTTTTCTACCCAACCAAGTATCAAAGTACCTAACTGTTTTGCATCTGTACCTATATATTTATGAGTAAATTTTTAACAAATTTATTTTGACATCATCATTATTTTCGTCTTTTCTGACAAATAATATTTGTATCAAGACAAGTCTATAATAAAATTACACAAAATAAGTCACAGTCAAAAATAATAACATAGTTTATGCTACATGTTTTTAATAATAAATTTACCATGTAGGCTATACAATAAATACATTAGAAATAGAAAAGATTACGATTTTTAATAGATTCTATTACAAAATAACCGTCATATATAACAAGTCTTTTGATATAATTACACCCACACATTTCAATAAACACCTTTTCATTAAATAAGGATAAGGACTATCATTAACAAATGGTTTCAATTAAATAGTCCTTTACTGAATAAAATATACTGTATTTTAAAGAAGCAAATCTTTCACTTTCTTTCTTAAATTTTAAATGCTACTTTCTTCCTTAAAGGGATTAAGCCAATAACTATATAAAGTTTTACCTATGTATACAAATGGAAGTCTGAATTAAAGTTCAACAACTTTAGATTTTGGTGTATAAATGTAACATTCAAGAATAAATACACATAACAAAATTAGTATTGAAAAAGAAGCTTAAACCCTACATGACGTTTATATTTTACTCTACAAATAACTCTCATGTGTCCCTCTTTTGTAATTTGAATATTACTATTTGATGAGTACTAGGGCATAAGAAATAAGTCAATGAAAATAAGCCAAGTGGACCTTTTTTAAAATCTTGTAGCATCGAACCTCTCAAACCTTTTAACAGAGCAACCCTTACTAAGTTAAGTTTTTTTCCAATTTTAATTTTCATCTATATTAGCCAAGAAATTTTGTCGAAGTTACCCTGTAAATGTTACTATTATGAATAAAAGATTAGAAAATATTATATTTAAACTTAAGAGTGAAATCATACTATAAGTTTATGCAAGTTTAGTGTCAATTTGTTTTGAATGAACTAATTATTCAAGTACAGCATTGATTTTTTATTTATTTTTATTTTTTTGCAATTGTACGAACAAATTGATTTTAAGAACATTAGTGCCATCTCATTAAAGTACCAAATTTTCACTTTTTACAGTTTCCTGAATGTCATTAATGTAAATTAAATAAGTTGATAGGCAACATACAATATAATACAAGCGGATCCTCTAAGGTAATTCCTGAAAGTTGGAAATGTTAAATTGTATCGGTAGATCGAGAGTGTGTTATTCAGCAGAGTAAGTTGTTCAAAATAGTTGTTACATAGTTTTTATGAACCTTGTAATTGTTTATATCACTACTTTTTTAAGACGTGTACATATTAATACATGAAACTATACATATGTGAAGGAGCCTCCTCGGTTGGAGCCTTGACCTTAGATTTCATAACAATACAAATATCATGTTTTCTTGTGAGGTCAGGGCTGAAAATTACATTTTTGACAATAACTTCGCTATTTGTTAAGTAGAGAGGTAGGGTTGGTACCACTTTCTGCAGATTTGAAATCTGCAAATATTTATGTAGTTTAGTGTGTTATAAGTTGAATAACGCACAAGATATATATATAAGGTGTTTAAAATGGCCGCCATTTTGAAATTTTCAATTTGTTTTTTCTAAATTTCAATAGTACAATTGACAATAGTATTGTCTCATTCAACAGTACAAAGAATAATTTAATATTTAAAAAAGTTTGTATACAGTAGATATATTTGAGCTCTCAAATTATGTAATGAAAAATATTCTAGATTGTGTTGTGGAGCCATTAACCGGGTGTATAAATCATTACATTATAGAAGGAGTGTTTCCTTCTTCTGTAAAGTTTTCCAGAGTAAAAAAAAAACATTTAAATAAGTGACCCTGAAGAATGTAGCAGTTTTCGACCCATATCATATATTACAGTAATTACAAAGATTTTTGGAAAAATACTTAAAACGCAATTATATGATTATTAGTTGTTCAATAATAGACAATTTGGTTTTCGAAGAGTTAGATCAAAAACACAGGCCATTGACAGTTTGGTAATTCATATACCTACATAAAGTTATGGAGGAGGGCTGCATAGTCCAGCTTACACTATGTAACTTAAGTAAGGGATTTGATTGTGTCAAACACTCAAAGATGATATTTTCTTGAAAAAGATGGAGTTTTATGGTTTGCAGGGAAAATAATTGGCCATTTTCAGATCGTACTTGCAAGATCGTAGAGGTAAATTTTCTCAAGTTATTTAAGATCTGACATTGGAGTAACACAGGGATCAGTTCTGGGTCTAGTACTGTTTGTTATTTTGATGAATGATTTGAGTAGTAACTTATCGTATTATACTACAATGTTTGCTGATGATACATCATTTCTATGTAGTCATAAAGATATAAAACAATTATGTAATACGGCAGATACATCTTTGAGTGAAGCATTATTTTGGTTTCAGATAATGGACTTTATTTAAATGGTGAGAAGACACAGCGATTGATTGTTTCTCTAAAAAATATGTACAAAAATGGTAGTGAAAAAGTTGTTGAGTTGCTTGGACTTCATATAGATTCTTTTGGAGCGTACATATTAACAGATAGTGTATTAGTCCATCAAGAACCCTGTTTTTTATTGATTAACTTAAGGAATATTACTTAAGTTTTTGAAAATGCCTCATTTTGCTTTTTTCAAAAGCATATAAAAATGTGGCTTGATTATGTGGGGCAATGGAATAGGAATAGAGAAACCTCTGATATTAAAAAAAAAAAAAAAAAAAAGGAAGAAAAAGCAGTGAGAATTATATCTAATGGCTATAAACAATATTTTGACAATTATAAATTGTTGGGTTTTTGCATACTACAATAAATAAGATACACAGTCTGGTGTAACTATTTAATGTAAACCACATAATAATAATAATATCAATACCTCTTGTATAGGTCTAACACTATACATTTTAAACATAAACTATAAGAACTTAACTATCACATAATGTAAGGACAATCTGGTCCCACCATGTTACACGAATAAAACTGCACCGGATATCAGTGCTACCAAAATCATAATACATATTTCTGAAGTTATAACATTCCTTCCCCCTACATGAAAATTACAACTAATTGATAAAATAAAATTAACATCTTCTATACAAATTACAATGAAATTATAAAAACAATTTATCCATTTATTTATGTAGGTGAATATCTGTCTGGTTTTTTTATTAATGTTCTAGGTCTTAATTTTGGAACCGACACTCTGGTGGGTGTTGTGTTATCTGTTTCCACATCAGTGTTTTCCGATGTCTGAGTGTCAATACTAGGAAAACTAGGATTACTAAAATTTTCAGACGTTCTAGCTTGAACATTTTCACCACACAACATCTGATCAAGGTGTCGCCTCCAAGTTAAGCCTTCTGGAGTTTTGACTTCAAAAGTTTGTGAACCAAGTTTTCCTGTGATCACACATGGCTGCCATTTATGATGGCGAGCTCGGTAATCTCTTACGAGAACATTATGTCCTACTTCCAACTCCAACTTACGTTTACCTTTGTAATTTCTAATTTGTTTAGATTGGTTATTTTCAACTATTTCTTCTGTCATTGGTTTTAGTAAATCAAATATATTTCTTAAACCTCGATTGAATAGAGCTTGAGCTGGAGAAATTCCAGTAGTTGAATGTATTGAATTACGATATTGTAAAAGGAATTTATTTATTTGTACAGCAAGTGATGCACCACTTGGTTTGGTTTGATTTTTCTTAATGAACGTTTTAATAATTTTTACTGCACTTTCTGCTTCCCCGTTAGTTTGAGGGTGAAATGGAGCACCAACTAAATGTTGTATTCCCATACTTTGTAAATATTTTTGGAATAAGCTACTCATAAAGCAAGTGGCTCCATCAGAAGTTACAAATCTTGGCAAACCAAATCGTGCAAACGTTTCTGACAATTTCTCTATTACCACATCAGTTGTGGTAGAATTAACAATAAAATTTTCTATCCACTTAGAATTAGAATCCATGATAACAAAACAATATTTGTTATTGTTTAATGGTCCCAAAAAATCAATATGTAAACGTGTCCATGCTCTTTTTGGCCATGGCCATGGTTTCAATATTGACTTTGTGGGTAAACTTCTATATTTATAACATACATTACACATTTTAGACATAAGTTCAATATTTGCATCTAGCTTAGGCCACCAGAAATATGATCGGGCCAGACTTTTCATTTTATTTATTCCTAAATGATTTACATGTAATTCATCTAATAGAGATTGTCTGTATTTTTGAGGTATTATGACTCTGTAACCCCACATTAGACATCCATGATCAACAGTTAATTCATGTGATATTTTACAATAAGGTTTAAATTTAGGATCTTCAGGTGTCTTAAAACCACTAATTACCATATCCACTACTTTAGATAATACAGGATCAACACGGGTTTCTTTCCTTATCTTTTTCCAATCTACGACAAATGGACAATATTCATGTACATAATGTAAATAACCTAAACTATCATCATAGTTACACTTTTGATCAATATCTTGCGGAATTTCAACCCTAGAAAGAAAATCTGCAACATTTTTCTCTGATTTGACAAATTCTATTTTAAAATCATAATTAGATAGTAAATATGCCCATCGTTGCAAACGATTAGCAGCAAAAATTGGTATACCTTTCTTATCTCCAAAAATGTATGACAAAGGTTTGTGGTCTGATACAAGAGTAAATTTTTTACAAAATAAAAAGTCATTAAATTTTTTTATGCCATATATAATGCCTAATGCTTCTCGTTCTATTTGGGAATATTTTGATTCCGCTATTGAGAGTTTCCTAGATGCAAATGCTATCGCTTTTTCGGATTTATCTTCATAAACATGAGACAAAATGGCACCAATTGCTTTTGCACTGGCATCCACCGTAAGTTTCACCGGTAATTTTGGATCAAAATGAGCCAGAACTGGTTTTGAGGTTAAAATGGTGTTAATTTGTTCAATAGCTTTGTTACACTGATCCGACCACACCCATTTGACATCCTTTTTTTAACAATTCATACAATGGTTGCAGTATTTTAGCTGCTTTAGGTATAAACTTTAAGTAAAATGTCACCATACCCAGATAAGATTTAAGCATTGTCACATTATCAGGTTTGGGAGCTGATAGAATAGCTTTTACATGTTTATCTGTGGTATGTAGACCATCTTTATCAATCTTATGTCCTAAGTATTCGATTGATTTTTGAGCAAATGAACATTTTTCTATTTTAACTCTAAGTCCACAATCTTGCAGAATTTTTAAAACTAAATTGAGCCTAATGTTATGTTCTTTCTGATTACGACCTGTTATATATATATCGTCTAATAATGCACCTACTCCCTCAATATTATACAGTAAATTATCGATTACCCGCTGAAATTCAGCAGGAGCACTTTTAATGCCAAAACATAACCTAGAATAAGATAACAATCCTATGTGGGTATTTATGGTAGTCAAGTGTCTTGACTTTTCAGAGAGTAATAATTGTTGATATGCATCCTTTAGATCTATTTTAGAAAATAGTTTAGCATTACTGAATTTAGAATAAATATGGTCTATTCTTGGTAATGGGTACTCGGTACCTTCTAGTACTGGATTTAAAGTTAATCTAAAATCTCCACAAATGCGGACTGATCCGTCAGATTTTAGGACAGGCACTATGGGTGTAGCCCATTCACTGTAATCTAATTTCTTTAATATACCTAAGCTAATTAGTCTATTTAGTTCCCTTTCAACAGGTTCTTTCAAAGCTAAGGGTAAAGTACGAGCTTTGAAAAATTTAGGACATGAATTTTCTTTAACCCTTAGTTCTACTTTATATTTATTGAAAGTTCCTAGACTTTCACTAAAAACATCTGGGTATTTATTTAAAATGTTCTCTACTTCATTTGGCATATTTATAGATTTGGTTGGTAACCTACTTAAACTATTACAACTTTGCTGACCAATAGGCATAATATTTTTATCTTGAAAATCTAGATGTAAACCTTTTTCATTTAACAACCTTAACTCTTTGAGACCCTCTCTACCCAGTAAGGGCGGACCTCCTTTCAATATCACATAAAAAAATAATTTGTTTTCAGGATCTTTAAGTTTGAGCCTACTGGATAAAGATATTTTGCCTATTGGTTCAATGACATGACCAACATAATCAATTAATTTAACATCATTTTCAATTAATAATTCTTGAGAAAAATATTTCTCAAAACAAGCCTTTGACATAACATTATACAATGAACCTGTATCAATTTCAACCTGGAGAGGTACATCATTTAAAATTAACTTTAATTTTATAGACTGAACTTTTTTTAACATCTTTAAAGACTTATTGTCATTTCCATCATCCTTTGTAACCATATTAAAGAAGGTATCACTTAAATTTACAATAGCCTGTTCATCCCTAGGATACTTATCACCTAACCTATCCGAACAGTCATTAATGTCACAAATTTCAGTCATATCACCTAGGCCTAAGTATTTATTTTTTGATTTAGGCTTATAATTACTGCTTTGAAATTTTTTATTACAAATAGGAGCCAAATGTCCCTTTTTTCCACAGTTGTGGCATGTCTTATTTTTAAAGTAGCACTTTTCACTAGTATGATTTAATCTTCCACAATGTTCACATTTAATTTTACAACTTGGATTATATTTATTAATTTGAACATACCTCTTGTTATTGCTAGGCCTACCCTTAACATGGTGTAAGTCTGCTGATTCTGCTTTAATGTTGAACTTTGACATCCTTCCATTTAGGTTAGGCTGGTCATGATCCTTAATTGTAGCCTCTCTAGATGCAGCCAAGTTGACCACCATGTCGAATGTAGTCTCTTTTCTCGTTGCATCTTCTTCTTGAAGTCTCTCTTGTACACGTCTTGAAGACAAACCAATGATGAAAATATCACGAAGTAGTATATTTAATTCATTTCCAAAACTGCAACTTGCAGCCAAACTCCTTAACCTTGCAGCAAACTCCCGTACAGTTTCTCCATTCTCTTGCACAGATTGATAAAATGTTTTCCTTGCCACAAAAAATGACTTTACAGGTGAAAAATATTTTTGTAAAACTTGAATTAGGTCGACATATTTTTCATTATCCGGATCTTTCGGTACACACAAACTGAACAAAAGTTGATAAGTTACATCAGCTAGTGACGTTATTAATATAGCTTTTTTCTTCGTATCATCTGTAATATCATTCACTATAAAATGATTCGATAACTTTGTTTTAAAAACAAAAAAGTCTGAGTTGAGGTGATCAAAATGTAGGAGTCCAATTTGAGACATCGTGGCTCACTTTTTTTCATAACCTAATATTTTCCTCGTCGCCACTGTTGGGTTTTTGCATACTACAATAAATAAGATACACAGTCTGGTGTAACTATTTAATGTAAACCACATAATAATAATAATATCAATACCTCTTGTATAGGTCTAACACTATACATTTTAAACATAAACTATAAGAACTTAACTATCACATAATGTAAGGACAATCTGGTCCCACCATGTTACACGAATAAAACTGCACCGGATATCAGTGCTACCAAAATCATAATACATATTTCTGAAGTTATAACATAAATATTTACATATTTGAAGTGCAACTGTTAGTAAAAAGACATACAAATGTATCCCTAAAGATTAAATACACCAATACTTTATCAGAAATAGAAAAATGCTTGATGTTGAAACTAAGTGTAAGTTAAGTTAAGACTCTTAACTATCATACAACTCTAGGTGTGAAGTTATTTAATAAGTTGCCCAACGAGTCATACAGTATAAGGAATATAAAATGAAACTCCACAACTTACTTAAACTTAATCTTTTTTATAATTTAACCATTTTTGGTTTCCTAAGGCCAAGAAATGTTAAGATCTGTCAAAAAATGGAGGTCGACATTTTTTACGATTAGCTAACTTACTCTATACTTTGTATATTTGGTAAGTAAAACAACAACCGAAACTCTTACAGATATGAAATTAAATTGCGAGATTGGGAACACAACATTATGTCTGTTAATTGTGCTATGTTTTAAGCAACATTGTCTTACCATTTATCATATTACTGTTAATCAGTTGTTACGGACCTTAAAGTATCTTCTATATATTTACATGTTTCTAAGTTATCTGTTGACTTAGACATTGCACTTAGCCAATTGGCTTTATGAATGTAAAGAAAGAGAATTTTAAAGCAAGAGGATCAATCTATTCGAAGTGGTCTAATATATTAGTAGATATAGATACTGAAAATAAATTGTTCTCTCGTTTATATAATAGTAGAAAAGTATATACTCCATAGAAACCTCTGATTTCCTAAGCAGAAAATGAGCCTTCTCCGTTCATCTTTGTAACTAAAAAATCAAATTTGAAATATTAAAATAGGCTACTGTAGTTTATCATCATAGAGGTGCTTAAAGTATAGAAACATTAGATTTTATTAGATGTCCGTCCAAAGATATTAAACTTCAAATTACCCTCAGGAGCTCACTTAGTGAGTATGGGCTTGGCTATCCTGAGGACACCTAGTTGGATTTATAAATTTTTTTCACGTAGTCTTGGGTTAGATCCCTCTCTTTCATCTTTCCTATCAGGTCTCTCTTGACCAATTCTTGTTCTTTTTCAACCCTGACACTATTACAGTATTTGATGCCTCAGTGTCTTTTTTTTATGGTCCTCTTTTCCTTTTTTATAATGGTGTTGATGACAGAGAGTTTTTACTTTTAAACAAGCAGGGAAAATTTCAAATTAAAAAAAAAGTTTAATATTTGAAAATTTATAAAATTAGAATTAACTGAATTCCAACGTTCATACTTCTATGGAGGTTACTATTATATCTACTAGGATTAAAAAAAAAAAAATCCATTTTAATATTTCACCCTTTCCCTTTGGAATAATGCTACAGGTGGAATTTTTACATGTTCGATTCTATGTTAAGCTATCTATGAAAAAAGTAAAACTATAAAATGAAATGTAAGGAAAAAGATGGCATTTGTTTGTGTTAAACCATTCTTAAGATATTGTGTTTTATGTAAACATCTATTTATTTATTTATTTAAATCTCTTTCATTGATTTCACAAGTCCATGTCATATACAATAAGAAACTTATGAATTATAATAAACAGGATATTCATACAAGTGACAAATCTGAATAATAATTACAAAAATATAGTTCAACTCTTAGAAATACACAAAGTTCACAATATTCAATAATAATTAGACTTACAAACAAAACAAACAAAAGTCCAAGTACCTTACCTATCTGTCAGAAACTCCAAGACAGAATAGAAGCCATTATAAGTAAGGTTTTCCTGCAATTAAAAAAAGAAGAAAGTTTTCTGTTTAATGTAATCCGGGATACTATTAAAAAATATACCAGCAGTGTATAAAGGATTTTTTATAGCTATTTTACAATGTACCAGGGCTACACGAAAGTCAGTCGTTTCTCAACCTTGTATTGTAGCTATGAATATCTTTGTTTTGTTGAAAAACAAAACTATCTGAAAAAATAATAAAGTGGTTTTCAGCAAATAAATTGATGGAAACGTTAGAATTATTGTATTATTCTTAAAAATCTCCCTACATGAAAAAGTATGTTTCAGATTGAAAATGTTTTTAATAATTTTTTTGAGTTTAAAAACCCTGTCAGAAGCAGCAGTTTGTCCCCCTCCCCAACACACCTACTCCATATCTGAGATAGGGATAAAAATGTGAGTAGTCATGTGTACTTTGAAGAAATTTTACTTAATCTTCTTACCACGAAAAGACCAGTGTTTAGTTTCTGCAAACATGGTCAATATGTGGTCACAAATTGAGACATTGGTCAACCACTAAACCCAAATACTTGGTGGAGTAAGTTTCTCCAATTTCTTCATGTCCCATATAAAATGAATAAGGACGCTTAAAACCAGGAGTTTAACTCAATGGAATTTGTTTTCTCATAATTAAGAAGTCTGTTGCTTTGAAGGCATTGCAAGACACAGCTAAGTTCCGTGTAGGCCTTAATCTTTAGATCAACTGGGCTTTTACTGTCCAACAAAACAGTGGTGTCATCAGCAAACATAATTGTATTACTCTGCTCTACACAGTTTGACAAGTCATTTACATACAAAAGGAACAAAATTGGCCCCAAAATGGATCCTCGATGCACACCAGTAGAAATATTTAATATTTTGGTGGTGACCAGTGATTTACTACCATCACCTACGTTAGAATAATCAATTTCAACTAACTGTTTATGGTCTTTTATAAAAGAGGTTATCCACTTGAGAGCCGGGCCTCTAATTCCATAAGAATTGAGTTTGGACAAAATAATATTCAAATGTACATTGTCAAAAGCCTTAGACTAGTCCAAGAATACACCAGTCACAAGCTTTTTGTTATTAAGTGAATTGTACACCTTATTTACTAAGTCAACAATAGCTGAGCTAACCTAATAAAACCATGTTGGGGTCCTTGAAAGGATTTTAAACTTAATTAGAAAATCAATCTGCAAATCCAAAAATTAATGTGTGCTGAAAAAAAATGGATGCCATTTGTAAACAGTAAAAAATAAAAGTGAAATATCACCTGTTTTAGATTACATACATATCAGAAAAATAATGGTAAACAAATTGTTTTTTAAATGGTCGAGAAACCAGAAATTATTTTTTGGACGATTTGCAATGGATTGACCGAAGACTTTCCACAGATTAATTGGTAAAAACTAACAATGAATTCTAACTCTACACCCAGAAATAATTGGGTAATTGTGATGTAACATTTTATGTACAATATAAATGAAATATTAAAAATTAACTTTGCAAAAACACTGCACAAACATTCACAATCAAAATTGCTAACAAAATTTTCATCGCAAAAATGTCGGTTCGATAGTTGTTAGTAAAAATGAACCCAGGGGTGGTCAATAATTTTTTTTTTTACTGCCAATTATTGTAAAACTGCATAATTTGTTTACTTGTGATTTTACAAACGGGTTTGGGTTATTAATTTGGGTTAAAATTTCAAGGAGGTTGTAAACAAACCTGATTTAGGTATCCGAAAATGGTCATAATATTTCATTTTTGGATGTAAAGCGAAGAGGTATATGTGTAAATGATTAATTGAATGGGTATAAATTCAAATAAAAGTATAATAATCACCATTAGAGAAAAACTGTTAAATTAACATTGTGAGAGGGAATAAGGTTATTTTGTGTAATGGTGGCCATAATGAATTTGAACCAACATTTAAAGTGAACCAGAAAGCATTTAGATAGGGAACAGATGGAAGCAATTTGATTAGTTGAAATAGCTTGGATAATATAGAAATTAACATTTAAAAAATGCAATTTAAGCTGAATATAAACAAAATACTATTAAATTGTGTAATAGCGTTAAATATGAAGAAGGAAAAAAAAAGAAAAAGAAGAGAAAAAAGATACAGCAGTTCTGTACAAAAAGAACACCAAAAAACCAAATTGACATCAACTTTTGGAATGGCATGGGACTCTTAAAATGGTCGGTGAAAAAGAATGACGCTAAGTTTGTGTTATTTAAAAAAGTTTTTTTGATGAAATAAGTAATGTGAAGGTATCAAATTTTATAAAGAAGAGTTAATAGTTAAATATCATCAAAGATCAAGCAAAACGGTAAGAATTTCCAACATTAAAATGCGTTAAAGAGTCAAAGTAACAAATTTTCATCTTATATAATTAAAACCAAGCAGTATAAAAATTTCAAATAACTTAACTAATTTTAAATGGGCAGTGTTGAAAATAAGAAACTTTAGTTGAACATTAATTAAATAAATTTTAAATAATGAGAAATTTTGTACAGAAGCTTCTTAGATCATAAGATAGTTGTAATTAATTAACAAATGACAACGAACCAGAAAACCTGAAATAAAGAACCATAAATAAATAGTAAATTAAAATTTGTAAAGAAATTAATACAAACAGCTTGTAATTTAATATTGTATTGTAAATCTTTTAGTGTTGATTTTTAATAGAATAAAACTTGAACACAAATTCTGAGTTATAGTTGGTTATTGTAGCTCATGAATAAGATGTATAATCTTATATCTTATAGTCACTATGTGTGAGTAATAAAAATTAAATTTCTCATCTTAATAATAATTACAAAATAGTAAATATCTTTATGCTAAAAAACAGTTTATTTCAACTGAATTAAGTCCAATGTGAATGTATGCCTAAATCATGATTGAGGTACAGCTGAAGAGCCTATCTTAGCTAGACTAGTTCTTACTCATTGGAAAGCCAAGTAAGCTGGTTTTTTACCTATGTAAAACAGGAGTGTGTTCACAAGTACCTAAGATAAGCATTTGATAACACAATTTAATAACCTAATTACTAGAAATTATGTTTAAACGTGAACACTATAAGATTACACAATGTGTTGTAAAAATAAATTCTTATCAAGAGGGGTGGAGTAGTGAGCAATTAGTAGGTCGACTGCTGTAATGTTTTTCCTTGTTGGGTAAAACTGGTAAGAATTAAAAAAAAAGTATATGGTAATAATGATATTTATTTCATCTGTTTATCGCCTTATACACCTAGTCTTCGAATAGAATCAGGGTCGGAATAGAACAAGAGTTGGTCAAGAACCTAATAGGAAAGATGAAAGAGGAGTATGTAACTCAATGAAAAAAAGTGTAGATCCAGCTAAGTTCCTTCTTGATTGACAAGCCCATACTCACCATAAGTGACCCCCTGAGTGTCAAATTAACTTTTCAACAATATAATAATAGTAAGTGCAAAAACAATGCATAATATTTTCCACACAACTATTTACAATCAAATTACTAACTAAACAAAACTATCTGTCGCCAAAAATATCAGTTCTCAGTGACTAAATGTCAGTAATAGTATCTTAGATTTTATATAAACTTGTGTTGAGCATTAATGTTATAAAATGAAATCAGGTTTAAATGACGGTGATCAAGATCATTTTAGTTTTTGGAAATTATTTTCCAAAAGTAATTGTTTTATTATTTGCAATTTTGCACATTAGTTTGGTTCATTCATCTTCACATATCACCAAAAGTTGAATGAAATTGGTAAAACTGAAATCAAGTCTTTTATAACAACTCCATGTCTGATTTGTTGGTTTTTACTGATTTTACTCACAAACTTTCTAGAAAGATATCAACAAGGCCTTATCTATCTCAAAATGGAAGGTGGGCAGCTTCCTGAATTTAACTGATTAGGGGAAGTGTAATCCATGGGGGGGGGGGAGGAGTGCTTTGCAATAACAAAAGGAAGAGTAAAATATTTATTAAAAAAAAAAAACTAATTTTGTAACAATAGCTTGTGAAGATTAGATGCAAATTTGTCTAACTACAGATTCAAGTAATTGTTAGCGAAAATTCATCATCAGTGAATGCTTAACATAGCTAACCCATATAACCTGTTTTCACCAATAGTGCTTCTTTAGTCATGTTTTAACTTGATGAAGGGAGCTAAATGAACTCTCGATAGTATTTGTTATGAAGGCTGTGAAATCAATATCAGGAGACCTTAGTAGTTGAGAAAAATGATTCACTTTTTAAAAACCTCATTTATGTCTGGCACTTCTTGTAGCTGTAGCCCATTCTACATTTTGAACCACAATTCCCTTTATCCTTCAAGGCCTTCTAAATTGTTGAAAGTTGCACAAGATGAAGTACTTTCACTCGATTCCTCTAATGAAACACCTCTCATGTTATTCAAATGGAAATTTATTGATGAAAATGGGGGCTATTTGTCTACAGAAAACAAATCTTTGATTTCTAAAGATATGATGGAATCCAAGTAAGGAATTATTAGAGATGTTTTCCAAAATTCGGATGGATTTTCAGCTGGATAATTGCTTCTATGCTTCTGTCAGGCAGCAATGCGGGTGACATTTATATCGATATTCAAATGCATTGCAGTGTCGCCTGCTTCTTTTAAAATGGTATTTGTGACATTCTCTGCATTTTCTTGATGAACTCGTAGTATGTCAAGAACAGTTTAAATGCGATGGTTAGCTTTGACTAAGTCAAGTGTCTTTTCATTTGAAAAGCATTTACTTCGGGTTCCAGTATAGCGGAATACTTAGTAATACTGACACAATAAATGAAGATCTGCACGCCGCTGAATGCATTGATAAACTGCATTTCCTTCTTCAGTTAAGGTATCTATTGCTTTAATAGTATCAGCGAAGTGATCCTTAAAACATGGATGCTCTTAAATTTCTCTGACCATCTGGTCTCACATAATTTAGGAATCCTAGCAATAAGCTTGCGTTGTTAAACAAACTCGTGAAAAAATGTGTTTATCTCCTTGGTAGTTCTAATGCAGTTTCGAATTCCTGGGATAACGTTTAAGTCATTCATGACAATGGTTAAGCGTATAAGAGGAACAATGAAAGTAGAAGGTTTTTTGTACTTTTGTCTCAAGATTGCCTGCACACCTCCTTCTTTCCCAGACATGGTGGAACATCTGTCAAAGCTTAACCCCACACACTTATCAAGGTCTAGGTTTAAGTTTCTCTCAAAATTTTCAATGGCTTTGGCAATACTCAGACCATTAATTCCTTCAAACTCTATGCCTAAAAATTTTTCTTCGATTTCGTTGGCCTTTTCATGGAAGAAACTTAATCCAATAGGCAGCTGTTCTTTGACAGAAATATCTGCGGTTGTGTCAGCTAAAATGCTGTAAAAACAAGCTTTTTAAGTCTTGTGACAATGTGTTCCCTGATTGTACAAATCAATTATTTGATTTTGAATGATAGGTGATCGATATGATACGTTTTTAGGTCCATGCTCAAAATGGTATTTTAGTTTTGAATCCCCTTCTTTCATCTGTTAATTGCTTAAGTCGATAAGTATGCCTTCATCCAGATTTTTGCCTTTAAGAGGTAAATCATGTGTGTTGGAAAAAATGATGTAGAAAACAATCGAGAAGAGTACTTTTTTGTCTTTTATATTAATTTTTGTGAAGACTGGTGATGTTGGATGTCTACTGAAACACCCTCTATGAATGATTTTGCAGATGCCATTGCAATCTGATGACCCTGGGACTGTACATGTGCTTTTCAATAATCATGCACATCTTTGTACATAGTAAAGGTCTGATGATAAAAGAACCGCAACCACCTCTCATCGTTCTGGCTGATGGCGGAAACAACAGACAATATTTAAAGAAACTACATTTGAGTCGCCTTGAGTAAGCTAGCCATGGTGAATAGGCTATGCATTCAGACACTGGTGATTGAATTTCCTCAGGATGTGTTTTGACATCTGTTGGAAAATTGTAGTTCTTCGAAGATATTTAGACATTTTCCAAGAGATGTTTTTTCTTATCAACTGGCATAGTGCTCGCCAGGCCGACGAATTTTTCAATATCATCTGCATGACAACCGTCATCTGCAATTTCTTGTTTACTGTGTTGCACATTAGTTTCAACGGCAGAAGAAGGTCCCACAGTCGCAGTGTATGAACCAGAGGGTGGTTGTACTTCCTTGCCCTCATCACTGCAACTGGTACTTTTGTTTTAAATTCACTGAAAAAAAAAATAATTACCTAACGTTGAGTTTTATATATTATATGACTATACTAGTTGAGCTTAATTTATAAATATGACTCTTATCATTATAACATTAAAAACTTATGGAAGAATCATCAAGGTTCATTAGATGATTTGTTTGGAGATGATTCTATTAATGAATTCATTCCTCCTACATATTCTAGTTCAGAAGATGAAACAATATATATATATATATATTTATGAAACTATCATACTAGCTCAACTAGTATAGTCATATACCATATAAATTGTTTATACACTGTTTAATATTCTTTTACCAGATTTAAATTCATATTATGTGAAAAACTGTATTCAACCACTACATGTTGAGTATGTTTACTGTCCATAATTTACGACATTACAAGTAACAAAACAAATTTTATCTTTTTATATTCAACAAAAATATGTCTGTTTAGTATACCTTTTAGGTCTCTCAGTAGGTATAAGTTGGAACAATGTGCAAAAATCTTGAATTTTTATAACTTTTTTTATATAAAATTTGATCAAGAATTTTGAGTTTATGGTATATGGTAGGAAACTTCAAAAACTATAAATAAGTCAATTTCTATCAAATTGTTTTTGCCTTTTTTTGTTAAAAATAAAAAACTGATTTTTTGGTGTTTTTTGGCTAAAAAAAGATTTTGAAAAATCATGACTCATTCATCTATTTTGGTCGGAAAGACATGTTTTTTTACAAATTTGAACGAAATTGGTCCAATAGCTTTTGTACTAGCTCTGTATCCGTTTATATATATATATATATATATATATATATATATATATATATATATATATATATACAGAGAGACAGACAAGACATTTTTTAAATAACTTTTTTTTTGGATTCAGGGATGTTTACAAGGTAGGAAATTGTTTTCCTTTTTTTACTGACAAGTTCAAGATAAACGAGAAACTAGATGATTTTACTGACATAAAAACTGAGCAATTGCCGAAACTAAAATTGGTAATTAGGTTACATTTTGAATTATCTTTAATTGTTCATCAAAAGTATTGATTATTTAGTAAAACGTAACAAAAACTATAAACTTAAATACTAAACTATATTTTATGTTGACAGATCCAGAACAATCCCTAGTGACATAACATTTGCAAGCATAGAAAAATAACCAAAAATGAAAAATCACAAATTTTAAGTTACATTTTTTTAACCCTCCAACTGTTAAGTCGTTTATCAACTAATTTCAGCCGAAAGAGGATTATCAACGAATTTCAGCTGTTGAAGTCGATTATCAATGAATTTGGCATTGCTGTACACTGTAATGGTAATAGTCGATTTTCGACTAATTAAACATCGGCTGCATTTGCTGATTTTTAACAGTGAAAAGATAATCCAATCTCTTTGCAAGTTATACCATATTAAAGCTGAAGTTTCAAACTTTATATTGTATCCATTTATATAGTAATTCAAAATATACTGTACAACGTAAATGCTTGATATTTAGAAGGCCGTGCAGTGCCTCCACTTGTTGACTGTCAGCTGAGTTTTGTTTTTGTTGTGTTTGTGTATGTAGTATTGGTTATGTTCTAGGACTCCAAGACCTCAATATGTACTGTCTTTAAACTGCTTACCATTTTAAAACTTTCTAATAAATAACCAGTTGGAGGGTTAAAACAACAGCTGTGCTTATATAAATCTACGGTACATACATTGCAAGTTAAATAAAAGCTTGTAATGAACATCACAGTAGACTAATTACGAAAATATGCTCTAATATCCATTCATTATAATAAAGTGGATGGCAGGGTGGCAGGCACAAAAAACAAACTATACAATCATAAAAAATTTGCATATACTTACATTATAATGAAAAAAACAAACACAATATTTAGTAAATTCTACAATTTTATTGAGTCTTGCCGACCATGGTTTCACCAGCAACAGCATTTACAAGGCAGCTTAACAAAGACTGGAGTTCTACCAAGTACCTTCGGTCAATAGTGTAAAACTTACATTATACATTACTTACACATTTGGTTAAATTTTTTTTCATCTTGGAAGGAAGGGCTTTCTACATACTCCCGAAAACATACAAGCGTGGAAGACCAAATGTTTTTAGTATTGGAGCTCCAACTAAAAGAATTCCTGCATTTGTTGAACAACCTTCACCCAATAGTAAAAACCTTCTTTTATACAAGATATCAATCAATTTATTTTGTGAACAGTCATTATTCTGACAAAACTACTTACAAAACAAAACTGTCAGAAAACCGAAAGCTGCTCTGTCAGTTCTAGGGTTAAACAAATATCTGTACATCCATATAAAAATGTATTTTTAACCAGTATCTTTATTAATCAAAATCTTTTTAATTCTGTCATTTTCTTAGGTGAGATATCACCTGTGTTCCACTGTTTACTCTTAATAGATTTTTGTTCGTTTTTAGCTTTGATAAGTGCTGTTGTAATATTTTGCTTCTTCATGTTGGGATGTTGGTTGCCAGCATTGTTATTGAGGGGATACATTCAGCTTAAGGTTTGCAAGTAACTTTGTCTCTCTCTCTGGAAAATCCCCTTTATGGAAAAATCTTAATCAGAAAGAAAATGAATAGAAGACAAGTTTAAATAATTAAGAAAAGCTCTAGTGGTAAAATCTGGGAGAACATAGGTCTGGAGTGGAAGAACATAGGTCTGGAGAAGGAAAACATGGGTCTGGAGTGAGAGAGAACAAGTGCGAACCCAAGAGACAATCTGTGGCATTGTTCCGTTTTAATACTGAACCTTACCACACAGCTTAAAGTCTACCCTTTAAATTAAAGGAATGCACTTTATGTGTCATGAGACCAAATCAAAGATGATCGGAAAACACCTCCTTATATGCCATATACTAGACTGTAATTTAAGAAGTTAAAAGAACATAGGGCAACTCTATTGGGATGCTAGAAGCCTGATGGACTGGTATCAGGGCTATCCACAGACAACAACTTAATCTAAGGTGGTGTCTGATATTCGTGAAACTCATTTGTTTTAGGCAATATAAATTATATTTGTTCATGACCGTAACTTAAGTCACTTTGGCTTCTAACTATTTGTTGTTTGTGAAATATTTTAATACTTGATTAATATAATTATATTGCAAGGGAATATTATCAAGCAACTTGAAGGAAGTGAACTCTTCTTTTGTGCTTTAAATAATATTGACTTAATTTTGTGTTTTTGAATTTAAAATATTGGAACAACTTGGCACCAACTTAAAACAGTTAGTTGCTTGTCATTCTTTATCTAGTGGAGGTTTGGTGATTTTTTCTGATTACATTTGTATTTAGTCTTAGTTTCAACTGCTCAGGCATAGCTTGAAGCCTGGTTTCATTTTTGATTATAGTTTTAGTTTTCAACATGGCCCTAAGCTACGTTGCTGTTTTTCTCATTTTCACTTTTTGCTTTAGGTTTATCACTTTATAAAGGGAGTTTTATTTATACTCAAAACATCATATATTAGTTTTTTTTTTTATACACAAAAAAAGGCAAATGTCTGATTAAACCATATTAATAATAATAATTAACAATTCATCATTATCAAATAACTTTAAAACCAGAATAAAACATCACACCTGACTTAATAATGGATCTAAATGCAAATACAAAACACTATATAATGTTTTCCCAATATAGTCTACCAACGTTGACATTGTAATTAATTTCTGTAATAGACTGACAACACGCTCCAATGAATAATCAATCATATCCTGCATATTCCAATTTCACAGTGAAAATTATCAACTAATCCACTTGAAATATAATTTTAAATTGATTTCAATTTTATCATGAATTTTATTTTGACATGATTCTTATTTTTTGTTCTGTGTAAAATCTAAAAACTTCTGGGTCATCATCGCCCATACAAAAAATGTTCAATACATTTTGCATAACCTAGCTAATTTTAATTTTTTTTCTTATAGTACAGGTAAAAAGTACAAATGATGAAACAAAAAATGGTATATAAGTTACCATTAAAATTAATTTTGGGATTGTTCTGATGTTTTGAAAATTGCATTACAATATGGCCAAAATTGGATTGACACTATAGGAATAATGTGCAATTAAACAAATTTTTTAGATTAAATATATTCTACCTATATAATTAATCTCTTTTTGCATTTAATAAATTAAATTGTTCATTTAGAGAAGGTATTTTCTTCAACAGTTAAAATGATTTAAAATCAAATTAATTTTTTAAGTACGTTGATAAATACAATAATATTGAAAATTATAGACCTTTTGTCACTCTTTTCAGTTTTCTCTAAGGGTTTTGATAATTATGAAAACAGATTAGAGGCATTTTTTAAATCAGTATAATATGTTGATTGATAAACAACATGATTTTAGGTGTACAAGAATTTACTAATACAGAAATTATGATTTTACTCAAGATATTTTAGTGGGACTTTATGGGAAACGGAAAGTATTAGGGATATTTTGTGATTTAAAAAAAAGCTTTTGACACTATGGATCACTCAATCTTAAGAAAGTTGTTGAGGGTTGCTCTTGTCATGGCTTAGGTTTTAACTCTGAGGTTGGTCTCAGATGGTGGAATTTATTAACATCAGTGATGCCAGAAAAAGTAAAGTATCATCTGGTTTTAGAAAAATAAATTTGGTGTTCCATGAGGTTAGTACTGGGACCATTGTTGTTTTTAATTTATATTAATACACATTCAGGAAACTGTATTAAGTAAAAGTTTGGTTCTTTTTGCAAATGATACTAATCATCTTAAAAAGAGTTCAGTCTCATTAAAATATAAAAAAAAATAAAAAATCTAATTGATGTGGTATGATATTTTAGGAGTTGTATAATTGATTCATTTCAATCAAATTGACACTAGACTTGCATGAAACATACAGCTTATAGTATGACATTTCGGTTTAAGTTTAAATATAATACTGTCCCTTCTTTCATTCATAATAGTGACATTTACAGCGTGACTTAAAAAAAAAAAATATTGATATAAATATAGATGAAAATTTAAACCGGAACATTGAAGAAACTAAAAAAAACTTGGTAAGGCTTGCTTTTTTATAAGGTCATTGGGAAGATTTTGTTCCCACAATATTAAAAAAAAAAGAAGTTTATTTCATTTATAATCCATTGACTTATTTCAAGGGATGCTCGTCAAATAGCAATATTCTATTCAATTTGGAGAAAAGGGTCATGTGAGTTATTTCTGGAGTAAAAAATTAATGTGAGTTTCTTTTTCAAAGAAATAAAATACTATCTTTAATCTTGAATGTGTCACATGTATACGCCAAAATATAAAGTTGTTTAATCTTAATTCAAAACTTCCATACTTATAACACACGTCAAAGTAACCATCTCAGTACTGAACATCACCCAACTTTGTGTCAGAAGGGAGTTGAATATACGGGTATAATTTTATATAATCATTTCCCTAGTGCCATTAAGGAAGAAAGTGCTTTCCACTTTTTAGAAAGAACGTGAAAGATTTGCTTCTTCAAAACATATTTTATTCAGGAAAATGACTATTTAATTGAACCATTTGCTAATGATAGTAATATGATGCAAAATTATTTATTACTGTTTATGTATGTGTGTGTGATTAAATCTAAGTCTCCTCAGGAATTCACTCAGAGAACGGGCTTGGGTATTCGGAGGTACTCTAGTTGTATATACACATTTTTTCATGTAGTCTTTAATTAGATCCCTCTGGACTAACTTTTGTTCTTTTCTGACCCTGAAGCTATTAGAATATATGCGTGCCAATGGTCTTTATTTTATCTAATTTTATTCTTTTTTAAATAAGTGCGATGATGACTGAGAGGTCTCCTCACACAAGAAGGAAAAACAAAAATCTAAGATTTATTATTATATTGAAGTTGCTCTACAATGAAATCTCTTAAGAATCACAATCTTATTTATTTGCAACGAATTGTGTATATACCAAATTTTAAATTTACTTCAAACTATGTTGTTTTTACTAATTTAATTTATTTTGTGTTTATACTGACTTGTTTTACACAAAAATTATTTCTGAGAAAATACTAATAAATAATAATGATGATCAATACGTTTATTGGCTGTGTTTTGAGTGAGTAATGTTGTGTAATATTTATATGACTGTTTATTTAGATTTAATTTGTTTTTTAATTTGAATGTAAAATGAATTAGGCATATAAACTGGTTTACACAGGAATTAAACGTCATGCTCCAGCGCTCACCAGCTCATCAACTGCAGTAATTTTTAATTAAGTCGGAAAGGAAGTATTTACTCTCTCTCTCTCACACACACGCACACTCAGTGTAAATAATTGTGTTAGATTAAAATCGAGCTTTTAAAAATTATGGACAAAGTTTATATTGGTTTTTTTACTAATTATTCCTGAATTGTAATATTTTTTACCTAACCCCACATGTTAGATCGCCATATTAAAAGTGTTATGTAATGAGCTTTATTACATCACTTGATGTAATGGGCCATAACTCTTTTGAAAATTTGCTGTCACAGCCAATGAGAATGTTTAATTAGTGTTTAATAATATAGTGTTGTTTTTATAGATTATGATTTTGTTTATTGGTATCCTAGCAACTGGTTTGTTTCTATCAAACCTAACTTATTAGGGTTAGCACACAGGTCCTGGGCTTTTAATTTTATATTTAAACTTATAAATTGTTTTGCTACAGTGGGGTTTGGTAAAATATTGTACAACACATATGTAGTAATGCATTATTATGCACTCATATATTTTCACTTGTCATATAATGATACTCTTAGTACACTAGTGATGTAAATATCTATTAATTGTGATTTTCCACATGTGTGAAGACCTTAATCTTCCTATTTGTTAGGTGTATGTTTTAGCTCCTTAGGGCTATACTTAACCAAATTTTGATTTATAAAAAAATGAAAAACGGTCTTGAGATATGGCCACATACCAAATTTGATTAAAATCAGTCCACTCATTTGGCTTGTAGAGCACTGCATAAACAACATATAAGAGGCGTATTGCAAACAAACATCATTCCAAAATCCACTCTTTTTTACTCTGGACAATTTAAATGACTTAAAATGTTATTTTAGGAATTATCAATGTGACATATTATTATTGAATTCTTAACAATTAAAGAGAGTAAAAATCATTCATGTGACTTGGGTTCATTTTAGCGAGCGCCATCTTTAATATGTCATAACTCGATCAATTTAAATTGCATCGAAATGAGTAAAAATACCAAAATGTAGAAAATTTTACGATCTGTAAAAGTTGTCTGAAACACCATTTCGTAGAAAATTTTACGATCTGTAAAAGTTGTCTGAAACACCATTTCATAAAATTCATACTTGATTTTGTTAACTCTTTACTACCTACATTACAAATTTGACTCTAAAAAAATTTGAAACTCAACGATTTCTTAAAAAAAAGGCATTTTAAAACAACTTCCCATGTTTTATTGTTGTCATTTTTATTTTTTCCTTTTCACTGTGTGAGATAGACAAATTTTATAAACAATTTCTAAATTAAAACATTTTATATAACATTATTTTTTTAAAAGTATGTTGGAGAAATGTCACAGATGTAATTGTACGATAGTTAGTTACTAATTGGACGAATAATCCGATCAGAAGGGATTATTACTGGAAAACATGGATCATCCCCCTTTTATTTTTCTGGAACAAAAGGGGAACAAATAATATCAAACTCTGGTACAAGGCAAATAAATTTCTGAAAGTTCTATTTGTCTCTTGAAATAATAATTTCATTCATTTTAGTCCACTTATAATCACACAATGTTATGAACATTTGTAATTTGCAAAAAAATTCTAATATAAATATTGTTTACTCTATTTATTTGGGTGTTACTCCAAATTTGTGGTTTAGTGTTCGTCGGAAAAACATAAGTTTATTTGTCTTGTTCATAAAAATAACTGGTCTTCCCTTTTTTCCATGTTCTGCTAAGAGTTTCTAATACCTCAGCTTCTTTTCTCGGATGTCACTTTTTTTCAATAATTACTTTTCTATTATTAACTAATTTCTTCCACCTAAAGAAGACAGGAGAAGAAGAAGAAAAGATCATAGCTGATGATAGTGATCTCTCTGCAAATAGCAAGCTCACTTGAGTTTTACAAGATGTAAGTTATTATTTTCATTGGTAGTACCTGACTTGCGACCTGGCTAATAGAGATTTAAACGTCTTTATGTGGTCACAATGCTCCTCTCACTAACTGGTCATTCATTTCCCTTTAGAGCTATAAGAAATATGAAGCATTCATTGCCTCCTTTGACATCTTATTTAACAAGTCCCTCCTCTTCCCTCTACTTAGACCCAACTCTCTGAATATTGCATACATTGCATTTGAAGTCAGACCTCTTGTACCAATCTCTAAAAAATAAAAAGTGTCATAAATCCTGACTGCATAAAGGCTGATACCAAGTCGTGATATTGTTGTACTTAAATAAATGCTGCTTAGTTATGTTGGTTTCCAAGGGACTGTGAGCTCCTCCTGACCTGACTGTTTCAAAACAGTCAGGCCAGGACAAAGAGACGTAACTCCTATTTCTGATGGGAATGGGAAATTATAGTGTTAGTTACATTGATGTATGAGAATTTGCCAATCATCAGCCGATTTCAAACATGATGATATTTCATTAACTTGTTTTTTGAATATTGGGTTCTCCTTTACAAAAATTACAGTTCCTTTAAAAATATGTTGCTTTTTGTTGCAATAGCAAAGCTAACGGCTTCTCTAATTATACCGAGGATTTTATCATGTCTGTAGGTGAATCTACCTTCATCTAGTTATTTTTTGGTATGCTACCAAAATGTGTTTGAGATTACAAGGAGTCCAACCACATAGTACACAATATGAACTCTGGGATATAACCCATCGTACTAGATTTTGAGGAACTGGTAGTGTATTTTGGAGAGAATTGGTATGCAATCACACCAACTGAGGTATCCATTCATAAAATAAAGCTCTCCACATTATATCTGGTAGTATACAGAAATGCCAACAACTGTCCAATCATACTGTATTACAAAATTTGAGCTAGACGGTATATTTTATGGTCAAGCTGTTTGTTTTCAGTAATGAAATTTCTCATCAATTGAGTGTCTGACTTTTTTTGTTCCTATCCAAGCCTGATTTTGATGACAGTTCACCTATTAAGAATCTTCTATAGAAGCCTTTGTGGCTCTCAAAAAAATGTATATAACATATAAGTACTTCCAATGGATGTGATGTTATTTTTTATTACTTAAAGGACTTAATAATGAAGATAGTACCCATCCATTGAATGGAATCCATTTATTGTTCACTTTATTACTTATAAATACAGTCTACCATGAACATGGTGAAATGTGAATTGATAATTCCCTTAATCAGAATTTCAGGAACAAAAAGTAAAAATACAAGAACTGAGCAATAATTATTATTTAGTTTATTTCCTTACATACTCTGAAAGACATTTCGATAACATAGTTATCATCATTGGAATGTTCTGGAGATAAAATAGATTTAAGTTGATGGGCGACTTCATGGTACTAGTCAGCATCACCATACAATATAATTAGAAGCAGATCCTCTAAATGTAATGCCCAAAAGTTAGTTTCTTGGGCCTGGTAGGAATTGTTAATTTGTATAAGTAGATCAAGGGCATCTTATTTCGTAGGGTAAGTTTGTTTAAAACAGTTGTTACACAGGTTTTCTGAATCTTGTAATTGTTTATATCACTACTTTATTGATGTCTGCTTAGCCTTAATGAGTGTTGTAGATACGTATATGTGTTAAAAGTCTTAATTAACTTCATATGTATCAATGTCTGAGCTCTAACGGGCCTTGGAACTATACATATGTGAAGGAGATTCGACTCACTAGACTCATTGTCAGTAACTCTGTCCTGCCAGATCTTTTAGCTGGTAGAATATCACATTTTATTTGGTGATGTGAGATTGAAATTACATTTTTGACAATAACTTTGCTATTTGCCACTGTAGAAATGTGTGGTTGATATCATTACATGCAGAATTGAAATTTGAAAAAAATGTATCTAATTTATTTGTGTTATAAGTTTGAAAGAAGTAATCCACAACCACATATTATTTCATATAGTTATTAATCACAAGGCTCTTTGGATGTTGTGTTATAAGTTGAATAATGTAGAAAATATGGACAAAAAACCAGTTTAAATGGGGTTTAAACATTTTCTGAATTCAGTAGGGTTCACTATAGTCCTCTATATAAAATTTCTTCTTCTTTTTATTATTAAAAAAAAATAATAATAATAATTTCCCTCCAGAAACAATACAGATACAAAATATTAACACATTTATTACAGCTATTTTATACAATAGTAATCAGCTAGAGAGAAAAAAAGAGAAAGAAAAAAAAAACAAACAAATAAATTTAAAAAATCTACAATAGACATAAAGATTAGGCATTATAATAGACATTATTCCTATCATAATTTTTGTGACCCCTATCATGATTACGTACGGATGACAACAACGGCAGACAATAAATGGACAGCATATGGAAAATTACTTTTTCAATTTCCTGAGGTTATGAAACGTGAAGAACAATAAAAAAACCAAGGTCACAAATTTTTGAGATTACCAAATTTACCCTATACTTATTTAATCTGGGTAAGTAGATAAATTAAACAGTGAACAATGGAATTTCATTTAGGAGTGGATCAAATGAAGTTAGAATTAGCCACATCATCCTTCACATCCATATTTATTTCACTCCTTGGGTATTCTTCATTGAGTTTCCTTGGGTGTTTAGAGAATACAGGTCCAAACCTTTTTTGTTAATGAATCCATTATTATTATTATTTATATCTTAATCATAAAATATGGCCAGAAATTTAAACTTAGATTTGTTAATAGAATTCATTGTAGCCTAATGGATTGTTATATTTATATATGAATGGTTATAAATACCTTGTTTGTCAAACAATCCTTATTTTTTGTGCGACATGTTTTAGTTGTCTTGTGTTTTTAAAGTGTAGCTTGATAATGCCGTCTGTGTAACGGCGAAACATGTCGCACAAAAAATAAGGATTGTTTGACAAACAAGGTATTTATAACCATTCATATATTAGATTTGTTGTATATAAGAGCCTTAAGATCTTTGATGTGAGAAGTTATCACTTATTTAGTTTGAGGGGGTTTTCAGTTTTTCATACTGATTTTGTCACTACAGATAGAGCTAAAGGAAGAGTTGCAATATTCGCCCACAACTCCAACTTTGGTACGTCTGTGAACCTTAGGACTTCATTGCAAGCAGTAGCAATAATGATCATTACACACTAAAATCACAATTTGATGTTTGTACCTACCACCTAATTACAGGTTTGTAGATGTGGAACTAATCGACCTATATATGGCTATCGAGATATGGCCGAAAGATCCCTTCAACTTGTAATAAATAGGCTGCAATCTTGATCAAAATTGACAGGATTCAAGTTCTCTGATTCCAAAACGCAATGCATTGCTTTTAGTCGTTGAAGACTGAACCATCAGCCTTTATTATTTCTTGACAGAATACAACTTCAAACTACTGAAACTGCTAAATTTTTAGGCCTATTATTTGATCATAGACTTTCTTGGATTACACATCTATCTGTTCTGAAAACACGGTGCAATAAAATACTTGACAATACTTGCAATAAAATGTTATGTGTTCTCAGCAGTTCTGGGTCGAGAGCCGATAGGACCTGTATGGTACGTTTTTACCGTGATGTTGTTCGATCGCGGATTGATTATGGCTCCACATTCTACACATCCCCAAGACCATCGGCTATTATGAAGCTTGTTTTGATACATAACTCTGGACTGCATATTGTTTCTGGAGCATTTCATTTGAGCTCAGTTTCTAGCTTACATGCTGAGACTGGTGAACCATCTCTTACTCGACGAAGACCTAACTTAACCTAACCTAAAATATATTTGTAGTCTGCACTCCAAACCGTATCATCCGGCTTATGACGTTGTTTTTAATAACCCTTAGGCTGACAGATATGAATGTTGTCAGATCAGCCCCATTTGGCTTTAGCACATTTAGAATCCTGGACAATTTGGGCCTTCTACTTCCTCTAAAGAAATCAATCAGTATAATACTTTCTGAATACCCATCTAGTGAAATTATTTTCACAGATGGTTCTAAAGTGGACAATAAAGTTGATTGCTCATATTACTCATCCGGTCAGACGTATATGTATGGATTATAGTGTATTTTCTGCCGAATTCTGCTTTTGAAAGGTCTTAATATCATTCTATCTGGTTTCCATCATTATCTTTTGTGTTCCGATTCCAAAAGTGCTTTACAGTCTATTTGGGATATGTATTCTGAGAATCCCTTCGTTGAAAATATCTTGTGTTCCATACACAGACTTCAGCTATGGGAAGTCGGAGTATTTTTGTTGGGTACCTGGGCATTGCAAAATTTCGGGAAACACAAAAGCTGACATAAGTGACAAAGGAAGCTACAAGTTAGATACCAGTCACTCAGCGTGTTATGGTATCTGCCTTTGTATCAACTGTTAAAATTATTTTGTATAGGAAATGGGAAGAAGAATGGACAAATATAGAGTTCAATAAGCTGAGAGAAATGAAAGGTACTGTCCGTCCGTGGAATTCATCCATACATGCCAGTCGTCGAGAGGAGGTGTTGGTGTTCGTATCATTCTATCCTTGATCACTCATGGATTTCCGATAGAACAGGGGAATCCGCCACAATGCCCATTTTGTCAAGGTGTGTTATCAATTAAACACATCTCATTGAATATGTTGTGTGACGAACTTTTCTCCTACCTAATTACATTCAGGCGATGTTGGGGGATAATGCTCAGATCTTTGATTGGGTATTGACTTTTTTGCATCATCTGAAAATTTTCAATAGAATTTAAAATTTATTTTTTGATTCGATTATTGCAGAGCCACTTTACAGCTGTGTAATATTTTGTGTTATATACTTAAATTATTTTTTTAGTTAACATTCTATCTTTCATAACTCGTTGCAGAGCTCTTGTACAGCCCTATAATATTTGTTTCAATTGTTGTTAATTTTAATTTACTATAGTTTGTAATTGTTGACTTGTTGCAGGGCCATTTTAAAGCCTTGTAATATATTATGTTGTTGTTTTTTTTCATTTGTTATCTAGTTTTTGTTTTGTTATTGTTTTTTAATTTGTTATTTATAAGTTTTTTATGGTGGATCATCTTCTTGCCCCTATCTTTTGAAGGCGATAATGACAGCAATGGTTTTTCACCTTAAAACTAAAAAAAAAAAAATTGTTGCCATTATGTTTCCACGAATATCCAAGTATTTGATTAACTTGAGCAGACCCCTGCATAACTAAGTAAGCCTACATTAAAACTGGAGTTCCCTGGTATCCAACAACAAGGAGGGTAAGTCTACACTTGGGTCCTCACCTTGCTTTCAAAATATTCACAAGACAGGGTTGGGACATTATATGCAGAATAAGAAAATAAATTTGTATCATGTATGTATATATTATGATCAAAATCTCTAATCATACGTTGTAAAGTGTATTGAATCATCTGTTTTTAGAAAGAGTAAATTTTTGGTTGTTTAAAATTGGAGAGAAGATTCAGTTTCGTTTAACCTCAAAGATAAATTAAATTGTTGCTACTGTAGATTATACTTTATATACATGTACAGAGTGAAGTAATTTTTTTTCTCTTCATTTAGTTGTAGTGGGAATATAACATTGCCTATCTTGAACTGTATATTTCAAGGTGATAAATTGAGCCATGTCATAAACACAGATAAAACACGTTTTTTGTTTTACACTCTATATTATCTTGAAGGAATGTATTGTTACTGTTATAGTGCATATTTATGACTTGCGAAGTGTATAGACTTGTCCTATACAGGCTGTTTTAGAATTAATGTACACCTACTTCTTTTTAATACTTATCCGTATATTGTACAATTTCAGACTTTCAAAATATTATATTTTTTCTCAACAAATATGTTTGAATCATTTGAAAACTTCAGGTTTTGAATAAGCACAAAAAAAAGAATGAAAAACATCTTGATATATGATTAAAATATTGCTATATACAAAATTTCTTCACAAAATAAGTCCATTTGTTTGGGATTTATAACTCTACAGAGACAACAGACATCATCATTCTAAAAATCACCTTTTTGTGTACTTTCAAAACAGATATTTCTGCAAAAACCCACCACTAATTTGTTAACTTATCTTTTTCTATACCATGTATAGAAATAAAATCAACTGTAATGTCTATACATACCTTTTTCAAAAATCTATAATAGTCCTTTAAATTAGTAGGCTACACCATTTTGTAGTATGCCTACTTTTTCACATTTTACATTTCACATTTACATATCACATTTTGTAGTGATATTTTATAGTGTGCCACTGTATCAACTATCCATACATTTTTTGATAACTTATACTAATGACCATAGGTTGTCGATGGCATTCCATTATAATGAAAATAACACATTTTCTATATCCGTAAATATTTATTTCGCCGTATCGACCTGGGGTTTGCCAGCAACTTGCAGACTAATCATACAAGATGTTTCTTCACAACAGACCTAGAGAAATTGATCAAAAAACTTGTTAGGTTAAAAAAAGATATCTGGCCTTTGACAAGAGTTGTAGGAGTTACTTAAATCTAATCAAAACTAAACTTTAGTCCTTATTCAACAATCTTTTAGTTTCTAACATTTCTATTAATCTTATACTTAACAAGTAGAATATTGTAATCTGTATTTGAATAAAAATATATTTAAGTTTTTAAATTATTGGAAAAACACTAATCTTCATAGTCCAGTCGCCAACTTCTATTATGTTCACTTTACCTACAATTCGCTTGTCCTACATAAGATGCAGGTCAAATTTTACAAGTTAATTTGTAAACACTTCTTTTTGACAAATTAGGTACTTTGTCCTTAGAATTATTTAAAATATTTCTTAATCATATTTTATTATAATATGCTGGCCTATTAATAAATTATCAACAATAAGACTAACCTTGCCAAGGTAACTTATCCTACAGCCTCCTTACATTTTAATTCACCAATCGTTTAAAAATTCATCAATTTTCTGATTTTTATTCAAATATAAATTTTAATTGTAAGGGAAAAAAGTTAAATACCTAATCTAACTTTAACCTTCTAATGAGGTTTATGGCCAACTTTCTCTAGGGCTGTTGTGAATAAATTTCTTGTATTCGTAGTCTGTGAACCTCTATAGTACGTATATGCGAGAAAATAAACACCCTAAATTAAATTTTTCATAATGTCATGTCAACTGAACTTGGTGCTTTTTGAATATTTATATTAACAATATTTTATTTTTAAAATGTAAAGATTTTTTTTTTGTTGAGGAATGCAAAGACAGGTAATTAAATGCAAATGAAAACAAACAGGAAATGCATGATATAAAATTAAGCCTAACCATTTAAAAATAAAATAAAATGCTTATTTATTTTCCAACTGTAACAACTGATAAACTTCACAAATAGTAAAAGAAACACATTGTAATCTCAGAGATAATTTGTGAGTCAACCAATAAAAAAAACACATAAATTAAGTGCACATATTTTAGTATAGTAAGGAAATTTAGACGTGAACAAGTAACTAGGTGAAATTTAGTGATATCAGTGATCCCTACCTTCAATAGTGATTCTGTGAACAGTAAAGCTCGCACCTTGGAGATTTTAATATTTCAATAAATCATTCATGTAAATCCAATGTGGCTACTGCCATTGATTTTATATCTAAGAAGTTCCAAAGCCCTTACTTCTTATAATAAGTACGTGTAGGCAAGCCAGAAAGACTCTAGTTGAATCTTTTCTATGAGTTTCTTGACCAACTGTTGTTCTTTCCCAACTCTGACGCTATTAGAATATTCGAAAACTAGGGGTCTCTATTTTTTTTGAAGGTGATGATGATTGAGAGGTTTTTTTTTTTTAACAACAAGAAAATAAAGAAAAGTTTAATTGCGTAAGATAATGTGAAACTTTAATATGTTAGTTGAACAGTTGTAGTTTTGTGTTTAAAGTTCAGAATATATACTAGTGTGGAGGGAGTTGCATGTATGTAATATGGCATAGTGTCTTTGAAGGTTTTTATAGTGAGTATGGGTGTGGCAATCCTGAGGGACCCTCTATACATTTTTTTCCCCTTTTTCCCCCTTCATATAGTCTTGGTTTAGATATCCCTCTCTCATTTTTCCTATTAGGTCTTTCTTGACCAACTCTTGTTGTTTTACGACCTTGACGTTATTAGAGTATATGTTCTTTTCTTTCTTTTTTTTTATAAGTTGGTGATGACTGAGATGCTTTTTGTCTTTAAACAACAAGAAAAAAAATAAAGTTATTAGAAGTTAGCTGTTAAGCAGCACTAAAGCCTCTAATTTCTGAACTACAATCCATACCGTACAGATGGTTTGTCTATTTCTTATGTAAAATTAATGCTACTTACTAGTGTGTTATGTGACAAGAAAATATTTAGCCTACAAAGTAACAGTAAACAATATCACAACTATTCTACATTTGAACAAAGTATTACTCACAAGGAGAAATTAAAAGTTTAAATAAGTTTGAAAAACTGTCTTCTCAAGCGGGAGTTATGCTTATTAACAGGCTCCCATTAAAAATTAAAATTATTCAAGACCAGGAAAACTTTATGGAGAGTCTTCGACAACTCTTGGTGTTGTATGTCTTTTACTTGGTGGGAGATTTCCTCAGCCACTGAATAATCTTAATTTGGGTACATATCTAGGTGCTTCTTGGAGCTATTATCACCGAGTGATAATACTGCTTATCCAAGGTTTAAATTTGTTTCTATTATTAATTATCATAGATTGTAATTTCCTATATTTTAAATTTCAAGTGTTTGGATGTGTTATATGTATTATGACATATAAATAAATATTTAGTTTGACTTGTGAGATAATATTACATAGACTAAAACCCGAACACAAGATCTCACAAAAATTACATTTAATTACTTTATAAAACACGATCAAATACTGAGGTTGGCGACTTTGTCGTTGAAACACGTTTGAAACTAAACATAATTTTTGAGAGATCTTGTGTTCGAGTTTTAGTCTATTATGACATAGTTTATATTTATTGATAGTGATGATTGAACTAAATGTATTGGTAATGTTAACTATTATATCATGTTTAATATTATTGTACACCTGTCGTATAATGTGTAATTGTCCACAGCAGAAGGAATAAATAAATTTATAAATGCTTACTGATGGTTTGCTCCTTGCATTGTCATTTTTATTGTTTACTATTCATTAGGATTATAAGGGTAGTAAATATTTTGTAGACTATTGTTATATATAAATTATAAATGTCTTTAACTGTAAAATAAATGATCTTGTACTGCTGTTAGGTTTTAGTGGAAGGTGGCCTAGTTTGTTGGAAGTGAAAATGGTCCAACTATTGTTTATAATTGATTTTTTCCTCCTTGTTTTTTTAAGGCAAAAATCTCTTGGTCATCATTGTGTAATCTCAAGCTCAGGGTACAAAACTGTGTAAATGTAATATAAATAATACATTTTACAAAAATGTTGTGTAAACTTTTTTTCTCACCCAACTCAAAGTCAAATAAAATGAACTAAATCTAATCATCACTAAAAATTTAGTGTGGTATTTGTTAATAAAAAATTTAAAATGAACCATGTCCTTCATTATTGAAAAACTATTTATATACTTAAATAAGGACCTAAATATCCTTTGTTTATGCTGTAAACATGCTCTCAGTGTAAATCATATTTGATTAAAATCGAGTATTTCACGGTGTTTATTTATGTTTCTTTTTTTATTATTAATTTTCATTTTGTTACAGTAAATAACTTTGTTGATTAATAACAAGGCCTTTCAACAGTACATTCTCGATATAAATTACAAGATAATTGCAAATTTGGTATACAAAATTTATATACAAGCATGAATTTGACAAAAATTTAATAGGACAAATTAAATTTACACTACCATAATCATTAAAAACTAATTAGTTTATACTTTTATTGTATTGACATTCTGTTGCCTATCAAAATATTGACACCTTAAAAAAAAAAAAAAAGAGTCAAACATGTGCTAAAATCTTAGACATAGCCTATAGGGACAGTTATTTTCATAAAGTCAAAGTCTGTTAAGCGGCCTAACGCCAACATATTTCCAAAAATGCAATTTTTCAACTCTTTAGTTTTTGCCCCAAGGTCTTTTTTCTATTACCGCTAATTTTCCCCACATCTGAGACAATACAAAAAATATAAATACAAAGTTTGAAATATATAGGATTTATCGTCTTGTCTGTGTAGACTGGTTGTGACTTACAGACAGACAGACACACATGTGAAATTATAATTGTAGGTTTTACCTATCCATCTTTTAATGGTTAATTGTTTGTTTCACATCTCACAAAAATTGCCTTTGAAAGTTATATGCTATGCATTTCTCTTTGTGTGGTTAAATTAAGTTGTACTCATCATACAAAAAAATATAATATATGATTTTTCACTCCAATTTAATTTCAAATCCAAATATATTCTTTTTCAGATTTGTAGATCACCCATTTTTCAAGTTGGAAGAGGGGGACATGATATCTGACACTTTAAATTTGGCCTAGTGCCAATATATTAATTTTTTCGTCAAATAAAATATACATATTTGTATTTGGAATAATTTCTAGTTTTAATTGATACCTCCTCTTTTTCAATATGGTAATTTTTTTCAACTCTATAGTTTTTGCCTCCTTTGTTATTTTTTTTACTGCTATATGTGGGTCAATACAAAGAATATAAATACAAAGTTTGAAATATATAGGATTTATTATTTTACTTATGGAACCTAAAAATGATGCTTTGTTTTTTTCCAATTATTCTTGAACTGTAATATTTTTTGATTGAGATTTTGTGTACAGGTTTAAATATTACATACAAATTCACATACAGATATACAGGTATACAGGTTCATTAATATTCAGATTTCATTAATTTGAACAATATTGATTTTGAGAAATTATGTAATTTATAATACTTCTTTTGGATGATTTTTTTTTTTTTACCGATATGTTACGAACCAGCATTTTTGGAGAGATTGTAACTAATATGTTTTTTTAATCTTTGGCTACACTTATGAAAAATAAATCAAAACCATTATAGTTGATTTTGAGAAATTTTTATTTAATTTTTTTATGGTAGTTTTAAGTTATCAAAAGGATTTTTTTAAAGTTCTCAATTTGATTAAAATCGGTCAATGTGTTTGGGATGTATAGCACTTATACATACAATAGACATAATTCCAAAAATTACCTTTTTAGATTGAGGAGGGGCATTAAAGGGGATATATCAGCAAAAAGCTTTGCGTCAATTTTTGACTCATCATGTAACTTTCTCTATATTTATGATGTATATTTTATAAAATTTTATTAAAATCATACTAGAAGTTTTGATTATAGAGCATTTCACAAACATTATTCAGAAACTCATGTTTTTGTGCTCAGGGTACCTTAAAACAAATGCTGTATTTCTGAAAAGAAAAAAACTAAAATATAAATTTTGACACATTATATAACTTTCTCTTTATGCATGTGTGAAAAGTAAAAAGACTAAGGTTGTGAAGAATTATGAAAGAAGTAGCCTACTAAATAAAATAAGGAAATAATTGTTTTTTTTTTCCTTCTTCATTACTGTTGAGACCGATGGTTCTTGGTGAAATTCCATGCTTAAAAATAATAAAACACAATTTTATTTTACAATAAAATAAAATTGTGTTTTATTATTTTTGAAATAATTGTTAAAAAAAAAAAAAAAAAAAATTATTGACACAAATCTTTTCACAAGAGTTGCACAGTATATACATAAGTGATATACACAGTAGACCAAAAGTCACACATAATCTCCCCCCCCTCCTATCTCTCTTTAACTTTCTTTGCTCGAGATAACAACATTCTGTTTGATATTTGTGTTGAGGAACTAAAATAGCAGTAGTTTGTTATATGGGGGTGTTCAAAATACAGGGTGTCCCGTAAGTATTGACCAAAACTTCACGAGGTTATACTATAGGTAAAAACAAACAATTTTCATCATATAATGTATAGTCCTATCTTGCTTAGTTTTCTGTCTATCTGTCTGTATGTTTTTTAGAAAAAAAAATCTATCTTAAAAATGGTTTGAGATATCAAGTTGAAACTTTTTACATTTAATCACCTTATTAGTGTGCATCTTAGATAAAAGTTTCAAAATAATATCATTTACAGAAACAAAATGGCGGTCATTTAAAATGTTCAAATCCTAATAACTTTAAAACGAGTGATGTTACAAAAAAAAGGCAAGATACATAAAAAATAGCCCCTTTTAATACAAGCATTTTAGTACCTGGTTTATTGATCTAAGATAAGTAGTAACAGAAATAAGTAAGATTTCCCAAGTAAAGGTTTGTGTTTTATTCCTAATTGCAATGTATTTTCCAATAATGATGAACAAATAATATTACCTGAACTGTAAAACACAAGTGACATTAAAGACACAACAAGTAAAAAAACCTAATTATGATTTCAAAGCAAATGTTCAATGTGGCCTCCTCTCTGCTGATTGCACAGTGTAAATCGCTGTAAAGCTGACCGCCGGATATGTTCAAAATGATTTTGCTCCTGAATTGCTGCAGCAGCTTCAACAATGTGAACAACCAAATCCATGGTGTCTGGAACAGGAGTGGAATACACCAATTGTTGCATATGTCCCCAAACAGAAAAATCCATTGGTGTGAGATCCGGGGATCTTGGGGGAAAAGGGACAGGACCACCGCGTCCGATCCATTCATTTTCATACACTGCGTTAAGTTTACTTGGGAAATCTTACTTATTTCTGTTACTACTTATCTTAGATCAATAAACCAGGTACCAAAATGCTTGTATTAAAAGGGGCTATTTTTAATGTATCTTGCCTTTTTTTTGTAACATCACTCGTTTTAAAGTTATTAGGATTTGAACATTTTAAATGACCGCCATTTTGTTTCTGTAAATGATATTATTTTGAAACTTTTATCTAAGATGCACACTAATAAGGTCATTAAATGTAAAAAGTTTCAACTTGATATCTCAAACCATTTTTAAGATAGAAATTTTTTCCTAAAAAACACATACAGACAGATAGACAGAAAACTAAGCAAGATAGGACTATACATTATATGATGAAAATTGTTTGTTTTTACCTATAGTATAACCTCGTGAAGTTTTGGTCAATACTTACGGGACACCCTGTATATCAGAACAAACAGCTTAATATACGTGTTTCTAATTTAGATAGAGATATGAAATGAACAAAACGTTGTAGAAATCGACCTCTATACAGACAGGCAAAAAATGCATACAGATACCATATGCAGGATGTTCCAAAAATTCATAAAATATGATGTTTGTGACATTTTCTTATAGAACCACGAAGAATATTTTTGTTGTTTTTCTTAAAGTGAAGCAAACAAATACATTGAAATGTGTTTTTAAAAAAAAAATTTAGCCCACAGATTTATAGCGGTTAAAATTAAACATTTTATGGAAGATTACCTTGTATTTTTTATAATGTATCATCAATTTCCTTTCTGCAGTTTAACAGTGAGTTTGGCGATTGTAGTAGTTTGGTGATCATATTCTATATCATCTTAAGAGTGATTTCTGCATTTTTGTGTAATATTTGCTGTGTTTAGTCATTGATGTGATTTGGTATAACACTTCTTGAACATTCTGTCGATTTAAAATAGTTAATTTTGTATTTATTTATTCAATTTTATCATTAAAAAATAATATATGTTTTCCCTTCGATTGTACAGAAGATAATGTCATTTTATCATTACAACTTTAAACCACTATGAATCTGGAAAAAATAAATTAAAAATGCAAACAAAAATTTAACATATTTGTGGTTTACTTTAAGAAAGCACAAAAATATTTATCATGATGCCATAAAACAATGTGGAAAAAATTACATTTTATGAATTTTTGAGACATTCTGAATATGGTAACTAATTTTTGGTTCAATTGTGGTTAGATTATTTTTGCATTGTTTAAAGGCAAAAAACCTCTCGCACATCATCGGCTTATAAAAAAAAAAAAGAAGAAAAGAGTATAAAATAAAGACCCCTTATCACACGAATACTATGTCTAAATACAAATACTATGAGCTTCGGGCTCATAAAAGAACAAGAGGGAGCTGATAGTAAAGAGAGGGATCTAACCCAAAACTACATGAAAAAAGTGTAGATCTAGTTACTAGTGAATTCCCTTGGGATTGCTAAGACTTATTAAAAAAAGGAAGAAAGATCCACAGAAAGAACAGCCGCTTGTTCTGATATTTTTTTAACATCCTATATAACAAATTACTCCCATTTACCTCCTCATCACAATATCAAATGTACAAACAGAATTTTGTTATCTTGAGCAGAAAAAAGTTTAAGGGAGAAGGATGAGGGGGGGGGGGGTGAATGACGTTTAGTCTACTCTATATATCAGTATGTAAACAATTATATAATTACTTAAGTATACTGAGCAAATCTTGTGGCAATTTTACTATCAATAGATAAAAACAAATTTCTTATTTCCTCAACTTATTTGTTTAAAGAACTAAGTCTTCTTTCATGTTTCAAAAACTCAAGTTATTTACTTTCTCGTAGCCTCCACTGAATAAGCTCACATCGATGACTTGGCTCTGAATCTCGTAAGTATACAAATATTTCTCAGGATGTCAGGTTCGAAGTTACATTTTTTACGATAATTTCACTATCTGCTATCGTAGAGAGGTTGGGTACCATTAAATACAGAATTTAAATTTGCAAATTTTATCAAATTTAGTATATTGAATAATGTATGAGATATGAACAAAAAACTGTTACACCATTTTTAATTAGATTTTTCTGAAGGATAAAATAAAGCAATAAAGCTTAAAGTTTCAAAGCATCATCGGGCAACAGATGCCGCAAGGCGAAACAATTGTAGCTCATTTATATTATTAAAATATTTTGAAACTTTAAGCTTTATTGCTTTATTTATCCTTGAATATGGAGTTTCAACAAGAAATATCTGCTATTACATTAAAATTTTTCTGAATCTCAATAAGGTTCTATATGAGCACACTATAGTCTCCTATACCAAATTTCGTGTGTATCTTAAATTTTGTGACTGCTATCGTGGTTATGTACAGATGACAAATTGACAGACTAATTAGGTTTTCTGAAGTCATAAAATGTAAAGATCAGTTATAAAATGAATGTCAATTTTTTTGTTATTACCTTCTCTTATACTTCATATACTGGATAAGTAACAAACAGCAACACAATTAATTAATTACAAACATAAATTGTTCAAACATTTTATCCATTTATTAGCCATCTAAGTGTTTTTTATCTCAAACCTAAAAAGTATGTTTTTCTATATGAATTGTTTGTGTTTTACACCAGTCTCAAAAACGAAGAATTTTGATACATATGTTTATAAAGCTTTTTACTTATTTTTAACACTAGAATTAGTTCCCGAAGTATTGCTGTGCTATATTAAATCACTCTGCATATTTAAGTAAAACCCAGTCTTGCTTTGTCTGTACCATAAACTGATTCTAAGTAATAAGTTGTATTTTACTAAAATCTAGTTTTCAATAATGTGGTTTATGTTTTTCAGTTTTTGACAATTATTTCTAAAATTTTCTTTTCTTTTTAATTATTGCATTTCAAAAAAATATACAAAAAATTCTAAAAATTTCTAAATTGTTTGAGTGTATTTTGAAAAAAATGTTTTTTTGAAATTAGGCGTCGACAGGCAAAATGCGTCATATATTTTTGTTTTTCTGATAACTCTTGTTATAAATTTTTGGGGGAGGTCATGACCAGTAAGTTTTGATTAGGCCCTTAAGGGCTACATATAAGACAATTTTTATCAACATTGTTAGAGCCACTTTTTGTTAATACATTTTCCAAATTGACTCGATTTAATTAGTATATTACTAACCAAATATGATAATAATGGATTCATCCATTTGGACTGTAACTTAAGACAAGTAGACAAACTACAGTTTCGGTTTCAACAGCCTAAATTAATATATCAATGAAAATTCAATATCAATGTTTCTGTTTCATAAATACCCATTCTCTGTACTGCCTACATATATGTGAGAAAGTGAGATTAAAAAACCTAAGTCGGTCATTTTACCAGTTTTCTCACGTTTTGGGCTTTGTTTTAATAGCTTAATGTACAAAGTTTTCCATCATTTTATTAACAGCAGTATTTTTTATTTAGAATACAAATTAAATCTGTATCTAAATATTTTTGGATGATTTATTATTACTTTGGGTAAGTTAGGTAATCGTCAAAAATTTTAAACACTGATCTTCGGATTTCATAGCCTCAGGAAATTGAAGAAATTATTTTTGATGTGCCATCCACCTGTCGTCTGTACATAAGCATGGCAGTGTTCACAAAAATTAAGATAGGAACATGTAATTTTGGTATAGAGGATTTTTTTTTTGTATATGGACCATTATTGAAATTCAAAAAAATCTAATTAAAATGTTAAAATTGTGACAATTTTAAATCATTTAATTTTCATATATCATGTGTTATTTAACTTATAACACACTAAAATAGATACAAAATTGCAGTCTATATGAAATGGTACAAACTCCACCTCTCTACGATGACAAATAGAAGTTATTGTCAAAAATATAATTTTCACCCCAACTTCCCAAGAAAATGTGACATTCATATAATTATGAAGACTATGTCACCTTCACAAGCGTAGCGAGTATAGCGCCTTCATATATATATATATATATATATATATATATATATACACCTTCAAGACACTTTTTCGTTGGGTCTAACCGATGTCAATTAAGTAGTCATATACACAAGTATGAAATTTAGAAATCCTGTGCAACAACTGTTTCAATTAACTTATTCTACTGGCTATACCCCCCCCCCCTTGATCTATCACTACATTTTGACATTTCCTTCAAGACCTAATAAAGAAAATTTGGAGCATTAGATTTAGAGGATGAACTTGTATTACAATGTATGATAGAGTCATAAACTTGTTATCACAAACCTCCTACATTTACAGTGCAATTATACCTATACATCAAAATTATTATTGCCGATTTTTGATAAAAAATTCCCTAAATTCATTCTTAAACCACTGTCTTAATAGCTTAATAATCGGCGATCTCCACTATTTCATTAACAATAGTATTTTTATTTAACTTGCAAATTAAATCTGTACTTGAATTTTTTTTCTGGATTAATTTCAACTTGTCATCACAAACAACAGCCTACATTTACAGTGCAATTAGACCTAATTAGTGAACTATTGTGTGGAGAGACAGTGAGTTTGTAGCTTCATTACAAGGTCAGGCTAATAACTCACTTCTATGCAGTATGGAATTTAATCAACTGTTTTATTTTCCACAGTTAGTTGGACCTATGTATAGGGACATTTGAATTTGAAAACTAATTAAACATTTGGTCTTGTTAAATTTGGTGAAAGATATTCGTGAGAAAAATCGGGTGAAGAAATAGGGATAGAATTTTGGTGAAAGATTTTGTGAGATTCTATCTTTTTTTCCTTGTTATTGTTACTTAAAGGCAAAAAACTTCTCAGTTATCATTGCCTTACAAGAAAAGGAAGAAAAGAGCATAAAATAAAGAAACATAGACCTCAAATACTATAATAACATCAGTTTGGGAAAGAATAAGATATGGTTAAGAGAGATCTGACAGGAAATATGAAAATGGCATCTAACCCAAGACTACATGAAAACCATCTAGGTTCCTTTGGGGTTGCGAAGCTTGTACTATCTAAAGTAACTCTCTTTTCCATGTACATGTAAGCAGCTCGACTCTTTAAATGTAATGTAAAGGACATTCCGCCAGTTCTAATTTGGCCGAAATACAAAATACAGAGCATTCCATTGGTATATATTTAAAAGCATAGCAATAAAAGCTTGTAAATTAGTCAGTAGGGGGTAGCATAACACAGAAATAGTGTACAAGTGGCGATTAGGAACATTTTGTGAAATTAGTCGTAATGTAATTGGTCAAAATTTTGTTCCCTAGGTAATCTGCTGTCATGTTAATTGCTTTATGTTGGCTTACTCCTTGCATTGTCATTGTGATTTTCCATTCATTGGGATCACAGAGCTTATATCTCTTAACTATAAATGATAATCTAATGATTTAAATTTTCTTGAATGGAGGGATTTGTCCTTATTAAAATGGTGGGTAGTGGAGGTGTGCAGTGAAGAAAGGGGGGGGATGTTGTTGAGGTGTATAGTGATGAAAGGTTAGAGAGGTAGTGGAACTATTGTGCAGAGGTGAAAGGGGAAGTGAAGGTGTGTAGTGGTGAAAGAAAGGAGGGGTAGTGGAGGCATTCAGTGGTTAAAGAGGGGTGAGGGGTAATGGAGGTGTGCAGTAGTGAAGGGGGAGAAGTAGTGCTTGCATGTGAACACTGAAAATGGTAAGGTGACTATGGGGCAGCGTAACTTTGGAATGAGAAGGGATAGGATGATTAAATTGTTTTGATTTGTTGACAATAACAGGATCTACAATAGTGTTTAGCAGCAGGAATCTATAAAATAAAATTTATAAACTGATAAGTGTAATATTGTTTTATTTGATTTATTGTCTTAATCTTTAAGGGCAAATAGGACCATCAGGCCCCTCTCTACCACTTGATCCAATATAAAATAAAAACATACATATAATATCTACATATAAAATACAGACATGAAAAATACAAAAAAAAGATAAAATTTAAAAGAAATCAGAAAAAACGTAAATTGACTAATACTGAATGATTCAGACTATATAGAGAGCTTAAGAAAGCAGAGCTTATCAACACAAGAGTGTGTCACTGCTTAAACTGATGTATATTGACTTGGAATATGATAAAGTTGAAATAATAACTGATGAAATGAGAATATTATTGTTACAGTTTTTTGTGAAGAGTTCAAAATAGATGGCGATTTCCAATACAAATTTGCCTATATGTCAAGAATTAGTTTGGTTAGATTGCATTATCAGCTGTTTATAAATCAAATTATACTTCATTTATATTTTTCTTTCTTATTGTTTAAAGGTGAAAACCTTTCGGTCATCGTAGAATATGAAAGAAAGACCCCCTAGCCAACGAATACTCTGATATTGTCTAGGTCGGAAAAGAACAAGAATTGGTCAAGATGAAGGATAGAAAAGATGAAAGAGAGGTATTCAACCCAAGGCTACATAAAAAAAGGTGTAGATTCATCATGGGCCCTCGGGATTGCTAAACCCATACTCACTATAGTGAGCTACTGAGAATTATTTTATGTATAACCACCAAAATTTATCAATTTTATCTTACCTTTCCTCTATTGATGCATAGATGAATTCATGTCTTGAACTATTGTGATTTTGTCTCTATACACAATCCAGACATTTATTCCACTTTATTATATTTTGTACAACTGTATTATATGGGAATTTAGATACTTCTAACAAAGAATGTTGTGACCTCGGCAATATTTTTCATTTTGACTCAAATATCAAATCAAACATTTTATTTTCCACAGGAATTTTGACCTGAATTATGTTATAGATTCTTGCCACGATGAGAAAACATTTCTTCAGTCACAACCTATTGCATTGGAACTTTGTCTTGCATTATTAAATTATGAAATTTAATTTGAAACCTTTATGAGACAACATATACAAAATCAGTAGAAGTGACATAGATAATATTTTGATGACTTGTAAAGATTTATAATCTAAACCGAAACTGCAAGTAAAGGACAATTACTATTAGTAAATAATTAAAAACAAGTTGACGGGTACCCTACCTAGCTCCATCATACAGTGTAAATACAAACAGATCGTCTAAATGTAATGCTCAAAAGTTGGTTTCTTGGGGCTTTGTAGGAAACGTTAAATAGTATTGGTACATCAAGTGTCATTTCGCTCGTGTCAGTGTCTCTGCTCTTGTGGACCTTGAAGTTGTACATATGTGAAGAGTACCTCCCAATTGCTAAGCTTGTGTCTATTAACTCAGCCTTAGATCTTGTAACTATACGAATATTACATTTTCTTCGGAGTTCAGGGTAAAAAATTATATTTTTGACAATAACTTTGCTACGTGTCATCGTAGATAGGTAGGATTGGTACCATTACATACAGAATTGAAATATGCAAATTTTTATCTAATTTGTTATAAGATAATGAATAACCCATGAGATATGAACAAAAACTGTTTAAAATTGCCAACATTTTGACGTTTTTAATTTGATCTTTTTGAATTTCATTAGGGTTATATATGAGCATAGCAAATTTCATGTTCCTATCTTAATTTTTGTGAGCGCTTACATACAGATGACAAAGACGATGAATGGATGATCTGTTGAAAATCTTTATTGGTTATCTAAGGTCATGAAACATGATAAGTCAAAAAACGAATGTTGAGATTTTTAAAGATTACCAAATTTGCTCTATACTTTGTATACAGGCTAGGTAAAACAAAAAAAAAACAGTCAGGATTAATGTTGATATGTTCCAAATTGTCTATGAAGAATTGTTTTCTTTTACTAGTAGTTGAGCACTTGATTTATGTAATTAATCCAACTTTGATCTAAATTGCTTGGCCAGATTTTAGAACTTTTACTATAGCGTACATAGTTCAATTGTATTTTTTAACTGATAACTCACAGAATTGGTTTTTTTTAGCAACCAATACTTATATTGTTTATGTTTTTAAAGGCTTATTTACTTCCTAAACTTTACAGATGGTTGTGGCCTTGGGCTTCCAACCATAATCCTTTTGTCAGTTATTTGTTTTTGTTTTACTTTTATTACTAAAATCAGTCTTAAGATATAAAAAATTACTCGGATTCTTAAAATTATCATCTATCACCAAATTTCCAAAATAGATATCAATTGCATAACTGTTTCTAAACTATATATATATATATATATATATATATATATATATATATATATTTAAAAGTAAAAATAATTGTGTGTTACATGAAAAGTTGTTATTTTCCGACCTTGACACTATTAGAGTTTTTAGAACTGGAAGTCTTTATTTCATGCGTTTCCCCCCCCCTTTTTTTTCAATAAGGTGATAACGACCAGGAAGTCTTTGTCTCCAAACAACTAATGTATGCAGTGTAAATCACTTATTATGACTAATCAATTTTAGAAACTAAATCTGAAGGTCTTGATCGTATTCCATATAAGACTTGTATTTAAAAAACAGCTTACAACAGTATTTTGATACCGTTTGAATAGTATTTTCATAATAAAGTGTTAAAGTTTCCTGTATACAGTATTTATTTTAAAATGTATGTCTACATATTATGCAGTTGTTATTGAAAAATTGATATGTTCATCTTTTGGTGAAATCATATGTTAAAACCAGTTGGGAAATAGATATTTTAACAATATATATATATTTATTCTAGACTAAATACATTTTGGAGTGAAGAAAGATTTCTCTTGGTGTGACTTCAAAATATAAAATTGAAACAAAAGAATAGAGATTTTTTTTTTTTTTTTTTTTTTTTTTGTGCAGGTTTGAAAAGAAGTAATAAAAATCAGCATCATGTACACATTACAATTGTGAAATTAATGATAGTTTGTTTTGATTGAATACTTGTTATGTTACAGGCATATGCTGCTGGCTGCAACATTGTGATCTTAGCTAGCACTTTTGAACGTGTTCAGATCATCCCTGGTGCTATACACAACTATGTACGTATCAGCTGTGTTGACTGTTCGACTGATACAGGCAAGATAGCTGCTGCATATGAGAACCAAGTGTGTATCTTCGAGCCCACACCACTCATTCACAATAATAGCCAACATGTAAGCATTAGTCTAACTCTAATTTTACTTTTAATATATTTATTATATTGTTTTAAAGCTTGATATCTAGTTTGATATATATTATGTCTTTATTATCTAGATAACTATAATAATATAAGGCGATAAAAAAATATGTGTACTTGATGTTTACAGTATAGGATACTAGCAAAAATATTAAAATTATTAATTTTAGGCAAATGGCAAGTTCAGTTCAAATCTGCCTATAGCCTTTTCAATTTAGGGTTAACAGATGGCAATAGTGTCCCACTGACCCTGGTAGTTGGCTGTCAAGCAACCACATTTAGCTAACTAGTGAAAAAAGACGTGTGTTGTGAAAATAATGTTGTCTGAAAAAAGCGTATGTTGCCAATAAGCTAAGGTTAGGACACTTGAGTACAAAAGTACTTGGTGGGTGCAATCACACGAATTGTTTCACCTTGGACTAGTATTATAGTGGATTGTATTTTCATATAACTTGTAGCACTGCCGTTGACTAACAGAGCAGACTTGTTTTTGACTGGTATTATAGTGCATTATATTCTATATAGTTAGGTTACACTGTTTTAGACTGGTATTCTTATTTAGCCTTTCTCCTGTCAAAATCTTACAGCATTTTCACATTTGGCTGTTTCAAAACTTGATAGTGAAACTTATATCTTCTGTTGGTCCAATGAGTGTTCAGGGTGTGACCCATGTAAAATGTGTCTTACTGTGTTAGCGAACAGTACGTCATACGGACCTCAAACTTTCACCGATGTGACCAAACATTAAACACCATATCAGTGTTCACTTAATCACTATAAATGTCCTGTAATTTGAGATCGTCATGCTTGAAAAGCGCCAAGAGATTGGCATTGTCCCGAATCAGTTATTTTGAGAATCCCGCTATATGTCTGCCCTAAATATTAACAAATTTACATTATTGTAATGTCCCATGTTTCTCACAAGCTATGTCATCAAAAATTATTATCGAATTCGGCTCTGCTTCACTAGAATGAATAACACGTTTGTTGTATGTGAATGTGGTATATGCAATTTCTTTGGTATTTTCCAGTTTACTTTCCCAAAACTTATACTTTAGCTGATAGAGAGATTTGGAAAATACATATAGATTGGGAAATTTTAATCCGTTTGGTTTGAAAAACATATTAAATACAACATTAATTTTGATGTTGTTTGAAGGACTGCACAATATAGATCGAACTGTGTTTTGCAATAAATGGTGGTGACGTCACATTGTTGATCCAACTCCTGCAACAATGATTGTTAAAGGCAGTTTATCAGTGATACTTTTTATACACATATGTTCAAATTTTGTCTTATATGCTATGCTAAACTTACAGCATGTAGAATGCCTAAACCAGCTTGGTTTTATCAATCCAATTATTGTTTTTCTTGTCAAACCCTAGCCACCGTACCAATACTTTGTTTCCCTTTTTGTGCAGTATTTTTTCAACAAGATATACATTGCCTGTATGACTTATTTAATTCTTTGCTATAGAATCCGCCTTTCAAAAAGCCACTTTTTTTTTTTTTTTTTTTTTTTTTTTTTTTTTTTCATTTTTGGAATTTGGCCCAATTATCAAAAATCATAATCTTCTGTTTTTTTCTTCTACCCCCAATTTTAAGTTATCAAAAAATGACAAAAACATCCCAAGAAATGACTGAAATATGCTTCTATAAGAAATTTGATTAAAATCAGTCCACACTTTTGGGCTTATCATAGATATATTCAAAAATTAATATGTATTATATTAGAAAAATAAAATTAACATTAATACAAACTAAGTTACAGCAATGCAGAGCAATAAAATTATTGATTCAAATTAGAATAAGCACAAGTATATGACATTACGGTTATCCAACGTGAAGTTCCCTAGCAAACTATACAGAAAACTCTGAGAACTGGCCTCTTTGAACTTCAAGTGTTTCAAAGGTAAAATTCATAATTGCAAATAAGGAACGTCGAACCAGGAAAAAGCTCATGACTATCAACCTATGAAATCTAAAGGAAATCTTAAGCTAATTTTGAAATGATTAACCATATAAAAATAAAGTGAAGAGGACACTTGAAAACTTGTGGCCAGTCTTTCAACAATAATCAAACAACCAGACGTAATAACAAGACTATTCCAAAATAAAATATGATAAGATTCAAAATTGAAACAAGTTTATAAGTCAAAGTAAAGAGTGTATTTAAAAGGCAAGATAAGCCATAAAAAGAGTGTTAAGTGAAAGATCAATAATTAATTCAATGATAATTATCTATATGAAAGGTGTGTGTCAAGTGAAATTTAAAAGTGCTACGAACGGAAACACAGCTTAGGAAACACTACTCACGTGAGTAGTGAGTAATTTAAAACATTTATGTAAGGGAGATCTCATAAGTCATAACTAAAATCACTTAATTAATACTAAAATTGAAATAAACTTAAAATCAAATTAAAGTCAGTATGTCAAATCAGATTTACAATAACTGAAATAATCTTTAAATCAACTATTTGTAACTAACGCTAGGTGTAAAAAATTCCAACTCTTTGTTATAAATTAGCTGAAATAAGGATCTTATGATACCTTCCAAGCAATTTTAAAGGAGCTAGAAAAATCAAAAAGTGAGTCAAAATTTATGTAAATATCATATAGAAATTGAACTGCATAGCTTTAAGTAATATGAAAATATTTCACTATGTCGAGTAAGTAAGCAATGGTATATTAGATTGTAACCAAACTCCTTAAAACAGAATGAATTTTTGTATCATTAAATGTTGAGAGGGCTGTATAAAAAACATGGCACAGTTCTTTCTAGCGTAAATCTGAATATTTTTAATAATAATCAATTCAGTAAATTTTAGCGATAAGTCTTGAAAAATTTGCGATTTGTCTTACAACAAAATTATAACACAAGTTATAAGGATAACAAGTTGGAGGTGGTTGTGTTCATGCAGGCTCCTCAAACAAATGATCTTTAGTGGCAGCTTTAGGTAGTTAAAAAAAAAGTTTGTGTGAAGTGTGTAGTGCAGTGCAGTGATTTGTTTTATAAGCTTGATTTTAATAATTTATTCGGATTTTAATATAGCAGATTATAAAAGGGTAAATTTGCTGCACATATAAAATAAACCTGTTTTCATTTACATGTTGTGACAAGTCCTTAAACTTTGAGGACATATCTTTTAACATTAAATCAAATATTGACTTTGATCATCCAAATAGTTTTTTCGACCAATTTAATTCATATTGATTTGACTGTTGATAGTAAATATTTACTTGACACTATCTTCTTGACAGACATTTTCTTTCTGTTCAGTCATAAAAGATAAATAATAATAAAATATTTTGACTTGTATATATCATATTAGAATTGTTGTTGTAAATTTGTTGTTTGAAACGGGGTTAAAAGGGGAAAAGAATGGATTTCCTTAATGATGTTGTTCAGGAGTATGCTATCAAATTTAGGGGAATAATGACAGATATCTTGCATTACTGTATTGAAGAAGAGATTGGTGACTTGGTGATGGTTGTAGGTGAGGTCTTGAAGGTGTTTGACAAAACAATAAACCTTAATAAGAGATAAAGAGATATAAAAGTCAAGTGGAAACATCCTCTGAAGAAGTTAGAGTTTTATTGTCAAGCCTAGAGATTGAAAAGCAGAAGCGACAGAGAGAAATAGAAGTTGCTATTGAACAGGATGAAGAAGCAGAAGGAAAATTAAAACTTCTTAATATTAAGCTTGCAGAGAGTAGGAAGAAGTTTGTATACTTAGAAAGTAGGATAAGTTCAGAATCAAAAAGAAACCTCTTTGTAAGTATGAGTCATTGCGGATTGTATGTGTCTGTAAGAAATGAGTTGTGAATGGAATAATGTGCATAGATTGTGAAGTTCGATTTCATTTCTCATACACAAGCACAGATGAGCATACAAGGGAATGGAAATGCAAAAATTGTGTGAAAAAAATTGACATAGGGATAATAAACTAGAAATAGAAGTTAAAACTCTAGAACTGGAGTTGAATAGTAAACTAGTTGAGCTGAACAATAAAATGAAATTATAAAACTATTACAAAATGATATAACACCTAAAGACAGTCAATTCAGTGTAGATATGAATTAGTTGAATGGAAAACTGTAAAAAATAAACATAAAAAAATCAAAAGATAAAACTAATATAAAGGAAATCGGAAAACCGATTCCTGATATTATAAATAAGTTTTGTATACCTGAAAAGAAGGTGTTGGTGATAGAAGATAAAGAAAAAAAAATTGTTATCAATAACAAAAACGGACACAGTAAGGAAAAGCGGATAATGGTAGTGGGTGATAGTCTTGCAAAAGATTATACTTCAAAATTATTAAGTTTGTGGATGTGCCCTTAGATAGAGATTATTTTACCAAACATGGAATGCATATGAACCACTTTGGAAATAATGAAGTTTCAAAAATAATACATAATATAATACTGGAAAGTCGAAGGGTGAATGGTGGCGATATCGTTACAGTGGAGTGGTATGAAGTTATAACTTGGGAACTACAATCAATTTGAATCACACAAAGACTAAAACCTGACCAGATATACCTACATAAGAAATAAAACAACATGCAAATTAGATTATTTGTTCTAAAGTTATATCTCTACAGATTTAAAATGCAAGCTCTGTTTGTCTGTAAGCTTATAACTCCAGAACTGCTGTTCCGATTTTCATGAGTTTTTCTTTTCTATTTAGATATGTTACCTGGTTAAATTTTTGAATTTGTGTGATTAAAATTGGTTTAGTAATTCTCATGTCATATTTACTGGAAGGGTAATATGAAAACCAAAATTCTCAACATTTTATGCAGTTTTTTATCATTTTAAGTGACAGATATGGTATATAATTTGAATGCTAATTGGAACTGAAAACTTGTTTGAAATGGTGCAATAGTTTCTGAGTTTTAACCATACTTTCCCACTTAACCAAATATAATGCACATTTTTCGACACATTCTATAAAAATTTCTGTAACAACATATTATGTTAATTTATTGATTTTAACACTTTATACATTATTTTACCAAGCTAGTATTACTGATTAAATAATTAGGCGCTTAAAGCCAAAGGTCCTGGGTTCGATTCCCAGTCTACGTCGTATATTTTTCACTTGAAATAATTATTTAACATATTATGTATTCTTGGTAAGAAAATTGGTATATATATTTTGACCCACTGGGGTTCACTAGAATGAGTATGGTCTTGGTGATCCCTAGAGAACGTAACTCGATCTACACATTTTTTTTATGTAGTCTTAGGATAGATCCCTCCCTTTTATCTTTCCTATCATGTCTCTCTTTACTAACTCTTCTTCTTTACCAACCCTGATGCTATTGTACTATTCAAGAGCTAGGTATCTATATTTATGTTATTTTCTTTCTTTTTTTAATAAGGTGATGGTGATCACAACGTGTTTTGCCTTTAAATAACAAGGAAAAACTAGAGTTTTGAATGCTAATTGGAACTGATAGTTGTATTAAAATGGAATTCAGGACTGTCATTTTTCTGCTGAAAATGAGGAAATACAGATTTTCTGACACATTAAAAAAAAATCTCAGCCCCAACATATAGAATGTGATTTAGAATTGAAAGAATTATATATAACGGTTTATTATTATAATTTTACTACATTTAATTTGACATATTTGTTTAATAAAGACATTGCATGATTTTATGTCTGTAGCAGCTGGAGTAGAATTTGCAGTACTTCCCCCATCTGTCATGCTTCCTTCTCCATAAACTACAGTTATTTCCACCTCTTTTTTCAATCTACTTGTTTGAGAACTGTTGATTTTCATGGAGTTTTCTTTATTATTTGGTATCTGATTAGATTTTAGTATATTTTGGTTTTAAAATGGGTTCAAACAACATACAATTTTAATTTCAAAATTTGTGCATAAATAAAACATTGTTTTGAATTGAAAGGTTTATTGTTAAAATTATTTAGAGGTTTCCAATTTATTATTTTAGTTGTAACACTGCTGTAGGATGTAAATCTGAAGGGAATAGTTATAAATAGCATGATCGGATGATGTAGGGTTTCCAGTCTATGAACATTTTCCACCTTTCATGAATAAAAGAAATAAACGTGTAATAATCATTTTATTTAATTGCTGTGACCGATGGACATGTTTACCACTAGCGTTAATACTTTCATTTAGGATTTTGTTTTGTTTTGTTCTTTCGATCATTGTATTAGGGTGACTATCACAATATTATGTAGTGCATGTTGGTTTAGAAATGTAATGGGAAATTGTCTCAGTAAATGTTTAGATATTCTTATATTTGCCTGAATATAGGAGTATAGTCTGACTTCCAAGCGGTTGAAGCCGTGGGGTACAAATAGACATTTTATTGATATATGTTGACATTCGGAGATGTATAAAAGCACTTAATAAATATATTACAGAATGTGTTGCTATCACTTTGGAAAGATGCTATAGTGACAGGCTCTTTGATGTTAATGTTATCACATCTACGGTTAATATGTAAAACTCTTATTTCAATGCAGAGCCATGATTAATTTGCATGCATTACCAAATCAAAGTGTATACAAGGGCAACATTATCACATGTATTCAGAAGTACAAAGATTGAATTTCTATATTGAGTAGGCCAAATTATGAAATAGGAAAATAATTCATAGAATATGGAATGTATATAGAACAGCACCAATAAATGCCATAATGGTAATAGCGTAAACACCCCTTACTGATCTCCGTTTTGAGGAAAAGAGATTACTCTGCACAAAAGATCTAAATTGTCAAAATGTGAGACATAGAATGCTGGATAAGTAACAGGCTATGTTGGCTCAACCTGTTGTTACAAGAGATTCGACGAGAAAAGTTACAGACATGAGGGTTTGGATAAAGAGAGGAAAATGGTGAGGTGGACTATCATATGTCGAATAATTATGATGTACAGTGTCTGTTTAGAAGACAAAATAATAATTTGAAGGTATTAGGACAGGAAGAATTTCTAAAACAAAAGAAAATATTTGTAATATTTTGACATTTATTTCGGTGATAAAAAGAAAATTGATTTTTAACATTTAATAAATAAGGTTGTAGAAAACAAACAGTCCTTAAACATTGCATGAACTTACTCACTCGATCATTCACAAAACCAAATAAAATGAACCAAAACTAATTGTCACCAAAATATCAGTTCGTTCGTTGTAAATCATAAAGTAAAAATCACCTTTGGAGACTGTCTTTTAATAAATATTTATACATTTAAAAAAGGGCTTTGATTTGCTTTGTTTGTGTGATAAACATAATTTGATTAAAATAGAGCTTTTATGATGGCAGTCAATGTTCATTTGTTTTTCACCAATTATTATCCCTGAACCTTAATATGTTTTTACTTGCAATTAATCTTCATATTTCACTAAAATTTGAACTAAATCAGTAAAGCCGATTTTGAGAAATTTCAAAATAGCCCTTTCTGATGCTATTTTCCGTCCAACAACTTCAATAGTTCCTCTAGTAAAAAAGAATTTAAAATTAAAGGTCATCATACATGTACAACGAAAAATGTTATCTACCAACTACAGTGCAGGTTTTGCCCAGCTCAATATATTGGCCTAACCACAGACAACTTAAGCACCAGGATGAATGGCCACAGACAAATTTAAAGAAAACTTTCAACAGTTTATTGAAAATGAAGGACTTTCTGGCGACCAAATTTACAATTGTGATGAGACCAGGCTAAATTTTCGTATGTTACCTGAAAAAAGCTTGGCTTCAAAACACGAGAAATCTGCCCCGGGTTATAAACGGAGCAAGGAAAGAGTTACGGTAATGGCCTGCAGCAATACAACTGGTGAGCATAAGTTAAAACTTTGCTTAATTGGAAAAGCTAAAAAGCCACGTGCTTTTAAGCATGTGAAAAATATGAATGATCTGCCAGTATGGTACTCAAACCAATCTAATGCATGGATGGTAGGAAAATTTTCAAAGATTGGTTTTATAACCAATTTGTCCTATCTGTAGAAGGGTTTTTAAAATCAAAAAAGCTCGAAAGGAAAGCCATTTTGATTTTATACAATGGTACCTCACACCCGGATGCTGAAGAGCTGATTGATGGCGATATAAAAACTATGTTTTTGCCACCTAATTAATGTCACTGCACTGTGTCAGCCTATGGACCAACGTGTCTTAGCGGCAATGAAAAAAAGATACCGCCGCAAACCTCTTTCCACACTTGTGACAGCGATTAACGAAGGCCAAGAACTAGTGACTAGGCTGAAAAATATTGACTTGTTAGACGTTATTTAATGGATTGCTGCATCTTGGGATGAATTGGAGCCAATAAAATTAGTGCGATCTTGGAAAAAATTACTTGACCATTCTGGGAATTCGTTCACTGATGTATCTAAGGAGGAAGATACAGCCCTGGTCGATTTGATTAAGAAAATTCCCGGATGTGAAAACGCCAGTGATGGTGATGTAGGGGAATGAATGGAACAGGATGTAACAGAGAATCTTCTTTCTGATGACGAAATTGTATCAAACTGAAGAAAACGAATCAGAAGATGAAGACATATCTAACAATGTGAAAGAACATAAAATGAGCCACAGTGAAGGGTTAAAAGCTGTGGAGGGTGCCCTACGATATTTTGAGCAGCAAGGAGCTTCCCCAATGGTTATATTGTTCCTCCGCCGACTTCGAGATGAAACTGCCAAACGCAGAGTTCAGTGCGAGAAACAATTAAGCATTAAGAACTTTTTTGGCAAAAAATGACGTAAGTTTTTTTTATGATTACTGTACCATACTTGGTTTTTCTTTCTGACACATAGAGTAAATGTATTTTGTATCAATAGTACATACAGGTAAATTTATACAGTATTTGTTTTTATTGAGGAAGCTACCAAGCATTTGTTGTACTGTATTGTAATATCAATATAAATAAACTGTATAAACATGTTTATAAGCCTAGAAAAAAAGAAGCTCCTTTTTTTGCCCTTATTCCCGGCATTTTTGTTTGATAACCCGGCATTTCACAAACTCGGCACACTTCCGGTCCACATTACGCTGAGTTTGCAGGACTCTACTGTAATATACATAATCATTCAAAATACCTCTACCAAATTTATTCAAATTTTAGTCTAAATATGAAGAATAATGACCCAAACCTGTATCATTGTGAAAATAATTATAACCTTTATAAAATTGCCCACAAGGTTGATTTATAGGTTTTTATACTTATAAAACATAATATGTTTTATTTGGGACGTTGAAGGCTACACTTTAACAAAATTTGATCAAAATCTTTGAAACCAATTTTGAAAAAAATTATAATTTTCTCTTTTTTTCTTATGACAGCTACCCTCAAATTTTGAATGATCAAAAATATGGAAAAAAGGTCCTGTGATATGGCGAAAATAAGTTCACATATTAAGTTTGATAAAATCATGCATTCATGCTTTAAACCACTTTACAGAGCATTTATCTTTAAAATATGACAACGACAAATACTAGAGGAGAGACTGTCATAATTCCAATAACCACTTTTTTTTTGTATTCAGTAGATCTAAAAACTAATATATCCTCAATAAACTTAACATTGATTTTTTCACTCATCACATAACTCTCTCTCTCTATAGGCCATTTATGTAAAACAGGTAATTTTTGGTTTTAGCAACTGGACTACAGATGGGTCCAAACAGGATCATGGCAGACAGACTCCAACATCACTGCTTTGTCTTGGAATCTGGAAGGAACGAGATTACTTACTGGAGGAGAAGTGTTGCAATTATGGCATCAGAACACTCCTATGGTTATGGATGATGATACAGAGTCAGGTTAGGATAATTTTTATTCAAATACTGTTAAACGATCAATTATTTTATGTTTGTAAAAGTTATTTTTTAAATGCCCAAAGCATCTTTTTGAAATGAGGTGATCCTTCCATTTTAAGGTGTGAGAAAAAGCTTTATCTATGATCCAACTTTGGGAAAACCCATAAGAGATTAAATAATCACATCATTGAACTTAAATATCAGTTATATTTTTTAACTAAAACTAGTCTTAACAACTAACTAGCAGCTTATCCCTAACCTAAATTACTGCTTTACAAATTGATACGTATTAGCGAAATATTCATGAGCTCTAATAAATTCCACTTTAATGCATAAAACATTCACAGATAACTAGCACTGAACCACACTAGATCATGTGGTTGTATTCACCAGAGTCTCCTCAGTTCATCTCCTTGTTATGTAAGTTTAATGACTTCAACTATAACCAATAAAAATTTTCACATTCAGCATAAATTGTTTCAGCGTAATGTTTATGTTATCTCTCGGCTCTACTTACCTTCTATTTACAATAAAGAAACTCATGCTTAGATTGATTGCTTCAAATGTTAATTGTACAAGTATTTTCCAACTGTAAAATATTTTTACTCAGAAGTTCCAATAAAACAAAATAATATTAAACAACTGAAGTTAGCTACATCACGACTTGGAATACTTATTTAAGTGGGTTAAATAACTATAACGTTAAGAATTTTTACAAGAAGTTTTTCAGAGTTCAACAAAACGTTTCAGAATAAATTATTTTATATTATGGTCACTTTGATCTCTAGTCTGTATGTAGCTTCTATTTACAATTAAAAAAAATCATGTTGTTTGATCAATTGAATATACTGAATGCAAATATTTTTCCACTTTAAAAGTGATTTAGGTATGTCTCGATTTTGGATGGAAGATGTGGACTGGAGGAAACTGAGGCACATTAAAGCCAGCTTTGATGAGACTAATTCACTAGAAACACTAGTTATTATGATCTAGTCACCAGGATCTGGGTGTCGAAAACCTTATTACCCAATAATGATTTTCCATTTATTTATTCCCATCACTCCACACCCTTGAGGTATAATTTAGAGTTTTCCAATTTTACTTCTGCCTCCTGGTCTTCTGAAATAAATCTTCCTTAGATCGGCTGTACACTAGGGCGATACAATACATATCTTAAGGTCTTTTTTTATCTTAATCGATACACAATAATTATCTTATAAGGTAAATATTGCTGGTGCACATTCAAATCATGTTATAGTGGCTAAACTTGTGTACACTAGTACGATAATGACAACTATCGAAAGATATATGTATTTTATGACACTCTCTCCTTATCTCTGCTTAATATTGTATTATAATTCAAAAGATGTCTAGAGGTCCAAGTAGTGCTGAAGGTGTATGTTTCTTAATTTCTTTCATCTATAATGTTGGAAAATACCCTGTTTATAGAATTATAAACTGAAAGACTACTATAAAACTGACATGGTAAGTTGGGCCAAGAAGACCATTGGAGCTGAATTAAGACGTAAGTTAAAAATCAAATTTTCGAGAGAAGTAATCACCAGTTGCAATGAGAAATGGGAACTTTAAGGGCCCATCCTATAAAATTCTGTTCGTGTTGAGATAGTTCCTTTGCAACTACTGCAGAACTGTATCACACATTCATTAAATTATACCACTGTACTCGATACCTTTTTTCCATTCTTTTTCCTCTTTTTAAAATACTAATACATCACGAAAACGTCATCTTCACTGGAAGAGCTCATGAACCGACAAATGAATCACAACTGATGAATCGACTCTGAACATTATCTCCTGTGAACAGATTGTTATTGCTTTGATGTGTAGCAAAATTATCTTAAGGTTGCACATCTCAACAATCGTTCAATAAATATCATATCGTTTTAGTGTCCCTTATGTTAGTGTACTTAGTCCCTTCTCTCGACTGTTCATAGCTTCTGTTTACAACAAAACTGTTAACGCAAGTATGGAAAAATAATGATTCGAATTTGCCCTTAACCACAATTACTAGAAACTTTAAAATAAAATACAATTATCTGATTAATTGTTTTTTATTAATTATTTCCAGTAAATGCCCTGATGTACATTTCGATAACATAGTTATCATCATCGGAGGGCCTTGCTTATAAACTAAATCTAAACTTACATATCTACTAATGAAATAAAATTAAAGCTAAAACAAATCCCTCCCACTCCATAGATCAGTTGGCCAGTAAGATAGAGGCTTGGGCTGGCCCTTTGTCAAGTTATTGTTATATGTCATTGACCTATGGAGTGGGGTGAAAGATAACTGTACCTCTAACAAAATTAATGAGAACAGGTGGCCTACTCCTTACAAAAGTCTTTATAACTTAACAATACAAAATAATATGACTACTTAATTTATTACATCTGTATTTTCCCTAGATTACTAAGAAAGTTAATATCCATATACATCTTACAACTAATTGAATACATGTTGAATACTAAATGTCATCACATTATTGTTTACATGTTGATTACTATGTTGAATACTTTCTTACTCCAATCCAAAATAGTGGCCAGTCAAATATTAACAAAATTCAATTTTGTAGAATTTACTCTGAAGAAAAATAATAAAGAAATAAATTATAACGACAAAAACTGTACTAAATGCTTGAATAAAAAAACACTAAAGTTTTTGCTGTAATGATTTTGTGTCCCTATTATTTACCTTAGGGAAATTTTGAAGAAAATTGGATTTTTTTAAATATTTGACCGGCCGCCATTTTGAATTAGAGTAAGATAGCGATTTCTAGTTTGTGAAGTTGTTTCTACTAAACAAGACCTTTTAAATAATGAGGGGACTTTACATTTGAAAATTTCAAGTTGTCCCCCAAAAACCCTATTTTGCGGTGGGGTTAAACTACATTATAATGCCAAAAAGTAGTTTTTTACAACAAAAAACATTTCTAAAGTTTCAGCTTTCTACTTTTCTAGTTTTAAAAGTTATTTAACTGTTCTGGGATTTTTTTACACCCTTGTATACACCCATGATGACAAATATCATTAAACCATATTAATATGAAAAATCCATCATTATCAAATAACTTTAAAACCAGAATTTTCTACTTGATACAAAAATGCTTGTATATCTAACACAAAAAATAAAACAAAAGCCTTAATTCCTAACTGAAACTTAAACTTAAATAAAAAAATTCCATCACATGAAATCAAAATACATAAAAATAAAAAATAGTTTAACACTGCATGAAACATGGGTATAAACTTCATTTTTACTTGAAAGAGAAAGAGAGAGGAAACAAAGATATACAATAGAATGTGGAATTAGGTATCCCAGCCCAGAGGTGAACCTCTGTTTTGTTGGGGGTTACCACTGTAGCAAGCAGGTAGGCAGATGCTAGTTTAATATAATCTAAGAAATTCAACGAATCCAGTAAGTTTAAAATTTTCATTGATTTTATGTTAAAAAACCAAAACAGACCTAAAAATACAAAACTTAATAACTTACCTAATACACTGAGGGACAAAAAAGTGGAACACTTAATTTCTTTGGCACATACTGCGGTTGTCATGTTTATTAGAGGTGTCTTGTGAATGTTCAAAAACATGTAGATGAGGTTTTTCAGAACATGTGGTTTTTGCTGGGTTTGTATGTCCAAATTTAATTTTCATTCATAATTGCTGATCACATACCTCTAATTTGGTACAAGATTTTCCAATGAGGTTGGGATGAATATTGTGGAAATACCAGCACGTAGCCCGGACGTAAATCCATTATGATATATTATTATGATCATATTATTATTATCATGTTGTTATATATGATCTCAGACATTACATGTCTGAGATCATATAAGAAGAGCCATCAGAAATTGCCGTGGAGAGCTATAGACCTTGGGATAGCTTCGTCAGGCCCTGCAGGTGAAACGTGAGAACCCATGGGACCAACAGGTGATCCGGGACATGATAGATAGCATGCCTTGCAGACTGCAAGCAGTCATTGCAGCTCGAAATGACAATACTCAGTACTGAAAAACATAACACTAATTTGGGGGAACAAAAAATCCATTTCTAGAGCATTCATATTTGTAATAAATTTCATTAAATTTTGAATTAAAACAAATGAAATACTAATAATTGATTCTAGTTTGAAATTTCATTCAGTATCAATGATATACAACAAAGAGAAAAGTAATTGTGTTGATTTTATATTTTACATCAAATACTTTTTTTTTTCATTTTGACCAAAAATTAAGTGTCCTACTTTTTAGTCACTCGGTGTACTGCTATATTTTCCTCATGACAATACATTTCATGCCTTATCACCATAGTTCGTTGTAAAAAGCCATGTCTGAATATTTTCACTATTACGTGATTATTATCATAAACAACATACCTAGATACTAATATTTATTGTAGACTATTTCAACACTTCAGATATTTAATTTATGAATCATAGATTAGTTTCATATCTAATCATAGTTTGTGTGTTTGTTTATAACAGTACATCAGCAATCAGGAGCTAAAGTAACTAATGGTGAGTGAAATTCATTGACACTGTATGCCTGTATTGAATGCTACTTAGAAGTGTTATGTAAGGCACCTGCTTGTTAGGGATTTCCGTTATCGAAATTATAGATATTGCGATCTCTGTCATGAGTAATGAATGTATGAGGGATAACCAGAAAATAAGAACTAGTGGGCTATTAAGAAAAAACAAAAAATATACTTTCAAACTATTTTAATTGCTATTTAATGTTCACACCTTAGGCCGAGCGCTCACCAAGATGATATGATAGTGACGTGACAGTTACATGATTGTGACATGACGTCATTTTCAAGTTAGACAAAGGTTGGCATATGAGTCAGCGCTCACCGACATGATCCAACACGTTAAAGACACACAACAATCATATCACTGTCATTTAAGTGCAGCATGCTCCACTTTTTGTTGCGTGTCACTTGTGCGTTGCTTGTACGGTATTGAATACGTCAAATTTATTTACTTTCTGTCTTTTTTGTTCTTCAATAACTGCATTTAAAAAAAAAAATTCTTTGTTCAACAAAATGAAAGACGACCCGGAATTTAATATACATTTTGTATCTGTAGTTGAAAATTTTCCTTGTTTATATGACTATACATGCACAGACTACAGCAAGAGAAATGTAGTGGATAATGCGTGGGAAAATATTGCCAAACAAATTTCAGAATCTGGTAAGTACAACTTTACTTTTATTGATAATTAATTACAATAAGTACACGATTAATTATTAATAATTAATTAATTCCTTTATATGAGTACACGATATTATCCATTGTTTTTGATACACTAAAAATTGACAAATCAGTCAAACTTCAAAAACAGTCAAATAAAATTGTAAGTAACAACATAAAACAAATAAATATTATTTTAAAATAAATTAAATCATGAATTAAAATGTCATTAATCCAATTAACTAAAATTATTATATTTTTTTATATAACAGTATAAATTGTATTTACACAGTATATTTTTCCTGGTTTGGAAGGGCATTGTTAGGGTGTACAAAGAAATCTTTTAACGCACTTCTAAGATCAAGGGCAGAATTTTTTGGTCTTTGGCGATTATTACTTCCTGTATTTGTTTGAACTTCACCAGTTTGGCCCCGTACTAAATTTTGAAATGCTGCATTGGAAAATATTCCGTCGTGAATTCTAATAAAATTATGTAGGACACTAACAGCCTTAATAATGTCATCAATTTTATTAACATCGCAACAAATTGCAGTTTCAAGGAGTCTAAACTTAGAAGTTAGCATTCCAAAGGCACATTCAACTGATCTCCGGCCTCTAGATAATCTGTAATTAAATATTCTTTTCTCGTTTGTCAACTGTCTACGAGCATACGGCTTCATTATATTGTTAGTGAGAGGAAAAGCCTCATCTGCAGCAAAATAAAAAGGAAACGACACACTTTCTCCTGGCAAAGGGACAGGTTCTGGTAATTTTAGATTATCACTGAACAATGCTTTTCCAAATGTACTTTCTTTTAACACCCTTCCATCACTATTACGACCATACTCACCAACATCAATGCTTAAAAATAATCCATCAGCATCTGCTACAGCTAATAAAACCACTGAAAAATATCCTTTATAATTGTAGAACGCTGAACCACTATTTGGAGGTGATTTAATTCTGATATGTTTTCCGTCTAAACTCCCAACACAATTAGGTAAATTCCACAGTTCCCAATATCGATTTGCTGTTTTCAACCAACGCTCTCTTGTAGAAATTGGCATATATTCAGGTTGTAAAACTTCCCAAATCGCTACAGACGTTTCCGTCACGATTTTTCGAATTGTAGTGTGTCCTCGCAGGAAATAAAATGATAATGCCTTGAATGAACACCCCGTAGCAAAATATCTGGGGAAAAAGTAATTCAAATATCATAATTAGTTCATGTGGCAGAATTGAGTAATTTTATTTAAGGCGTGATTGCAAATAACAATGTTTAAAAATTGTTTTAATTAATTTGGTAACTTAACAAAAGAAAATTCATTTAACTAATAGAATCTTTGCCCTCCCTTTTGTTCCAGTACAAGATTGTAAAGAGCGATGGAAGAATTTGAGAGCTTGTTATACTAGGCACTTGAAATCGTTAACTGATACACCTTCTGGTTCTGAAGCTAAGGCAAAAAGACCCTACTATCTTGCAGAACATTTAAGTTATCTGCAACCATTTACTAAATCAAGGAAAGCAAAAGGAATTTATAAAGTTCCCCAGTTACCAATTTCATCTCCCGAAGAAACACAAGTGGCAGAATATGGAACACCAAATGACTCTGAAGAGGAACTAAGTGAACCAATTTCACAACCTGACATATCAAAAAATAGTGTAGGTAACACGCATTCACAAGTTGAACATTTAGGAACATCTGTAATAAAAAAAAATCTAAAATCTAAATCTAATTTGAAAACAACTGATGTGTCTCTCGCAGACGTTAACAGAACAGCACTCGATTATTTCAAATTAAAAACGTCGAGAAAGGAGAAAAAACTTGAACATCCAGATTTAGATTTTTTGAAAAGTGTCCTTCCAGATATGAATGAAATGAATAACGACCAGAAACGAAGGTTCAAAATTGGCATATTAAATTTAGCTGGACAGATTTTGAGCGAAGATAGATCACTTTCATCCAGAGCATCATCTTCGTCGACATCTCTTCAGGGTATTAATTATGCAGAACCATTAGTACCCACAACACAACCTGCTGATTGTTATGACAATAGTTTAAGTAATTATTTACAATTTCACAATATTAATTGATTTTTACGTTTCATTTTAATATTGTATTCAATTTCAATTACAATTTTCATAATATATCAACTATTGCGAGTGTTATTTATCCTAAAAAAAAAAAATAATAATAATAATAATAATATAGTCTATTCAAAAAGCAAATGATTACATAGTATCAACAAAACCTATTCATAAAATAATTGACTTTTTAATTAATTATTTATACCTACATAAATTATAAATTTGTAACTTTTGAGGTTACATAACTTTTAAACATTTTTATAGTGTTTTATAAACTTTTAAACAAACTATAGTGGGCAAAACAGGATATTTCTGAATTTTAGCCGTGTTTCAGTGCCTTAATTTAATCAAAATTAGTTGCTTCCTTTTTATTGCACACAGTATGACTTTAATTCAACTGTTTCAAAAATAACACTTACCTTAACGTTATTAAAAGACGTTCTTCAGGTGTTACAGACTCCCTGAAGTTAGTATCTTTTTTTAAAATCTTATGAGCAATTTTTTCAACCAATAAATTAAATGTTTCTTTGCGCATTCGGTAAAACGACTGAAATCTTTCAGGAAACATGTTCAGTTCTTTAAAAACTCTAAACGCACATTTTTCATAACTATTTCTTCTCCATAACGGATGCACCCAAAAACGCTTCTTTTGCCGATAACTATTGGTAATATTTATAAGGTTTACTAGCGCTAAAGTATCTTCATCATCAGAAGAAGATGAAGACGATGAAGCCATTCTTGTTCGCAGACATAAGTTACTTCGATAGGTTTTAAGTAATAAGAATGTTACATCACTGTTACTTTGCGATCATGTTGTTGTCAGATCAGTGTCTCGTGTCATTTTGGTGAGCGCTCTTACTTACACAAGATGCAATTGTTCCTTCATCATAAAGATGTTAACAATTTGTTTATCTTTGTTGAACAATCAGCAAGCATGGAAAGTGATCAGAATTTGGAAAACACAAATTGTTGGGTGTAATATATGGCTTATATTGAGGATGATTGAATTGTTCTCAGCTGAAGGTTGTGTTGTGTTGCAACGGCAGTATTTGGGTAAAATATTTGTTTTCTTCTTATTTGAAGGCGATAAATCTCTTGGTCATCATCGCCTTATTAAAAAGAGAAAAACAACACCATAATTGTATACCCTAGTCCTGGAATACTCTAATAGCGTCATGGGTGGATGAGAAGAATAGTTGGTCATGAAACAACTGATAGAAAAGATGAAAGAGAGAGATTTAAACCAAAACTGCATAAAAATAGCTGTATATCCAGCCATGGCTTCTTGGGAGTACCAAGCCTCTACTCATTATAGTAACCCCCCTGAAGGATAGTTATAATCAATACAAACCCCCAGGTAAGCATGTAGTATCGCATGATCCAATTTCTTAAGTGTTTTGCAATAGCTATGTTGATTATGGAGCCTTGAAAGAAGAAATCCACAAGCAAAATTCCTTACCTCTCTTTATACACTGTGATTTTCTGAGTGGGAAATGTCTGCTTCAATTCTATAAGACAACAATATTCCAATAACTTTTATGTTGTTGTTTAAAGGTGAGAAACCTCTCAGTCTTCATCTTATAAAACAAATGATAAAAAGACGATAAAATAAAAACTGAATTTAAATACTCTAATAGCTTCAAGGTTAGAAAAGAACAAGAGTTGGTCAAGAGGAAAAATGAAAGAGAGGTATCTAAACCCAAGACTACATGAAAAGAGTGTAGATCCAGTTCCAGATTGCTATATACATACCCACTATGAGTCCCTCCCTAAGGTTTATTCAAATGACTAGACGACTCAAGACATCGTTGTTTTGCTCACAAGACCAATGTATTGCCTTTTCATTTCATTTTGTATAGTTCCATTATGTATTTTCAGTATTCAATCTGCACACAATTTTTGAACTCCATTTTCTCAGACACAATTTGATGAAGGTGTAAACATGAAATTTGTGGAGAATGCAGGGAAAATGACGTAATGGTGAATCATCTGTTCTCTCTTATCTTCTCATCAACTACATTGACCAAATCTATATTCAGCAAAAATTATTGTCTACTCTAATGATCATCATGCATATTGTCCTGTCTGTCATTAAAATATTGTACCCATCTTCGTACTATTGCATGTTCTCCATAAATGTTACAAATTTGATGTCCAATTTCAGATGGTTTAATGATCATCGTATTCAAAAAATGGATCCCGTATTTCACAGGTGACTGGCATCTTAATTTTCTTAAACATTATAATCACATATAATGGATGTATACAAACACTTATCTGAAAATGGTGTCTGGTCTTGCCAAAAATTAACTTGCTAAGCACAATTATGCGAGACATCGTTGCAGTGGCAGTATTTATAAATGGAACTTAATTTTTGGGTATCCCTCATACATTGATCCTATACTTCAAAGAAATTAAGTAACATTCTTCCAATTTTAGACATTGACGCATAAGTTAGTGAAACCTAGAACTGGTAAAGGTCATAGTAATGACTCGATTCACCCTTCTTAAAATTATATCATCACAATTACAATGCATGTGTTTACTAAAAGTGATATAGAGAATGTTAGGTGATTGATCGAAAAATCAATGTCAAGTGGGGATATATCCGTTTTGAGGTCTCCTGAATTCACAAAGTGGTTTTTGGAATGATGTCTGTCGTTCGTCGTATGTACAGTTCTCTACAACCCAAACACATGGATCGATTTTAATAACATTTTGTTTGTGGGTATATTTTCGCCATTTTTACAATAACCTAAATTGTGGCTATCACAAGAAACAAACACATAATTTTGATTTTCTTAGATTGGACTCCAAAAAATTTATTTAAATTTTGCTCAAATGTAGTCATTAAAAGTCCCAAACAAAATTGAGGTCCCAAACCAAAAGGATATATTGGTTGCCATCTCTCCAAAATTTCTGGTTAGCAAAAACAAAAACTTAGTGACTGTTATAAAGCTGTAATTTCTCAAAATCAGCTATACCGATTTTATTAAAATTTTAGTGAATTATGAAAACTAATGACCCAAACCTGTGTGCAATATTACAACTAAAAAACTGTTATGGTTCAGAAATAATGGGTAAAAATGGTCCAAAATGAATCTTGTCCGATATGAAAAATTTGATTTGAATCAAATATGGTTATACTAAAGACATTCATGTTTATGACACAAGCGAAAAATTTTTAGATCCTATTTAAACATATATTTTTTTTTCAAAAACAGCATCCATAGTTCATTTTCACTTTTTGACTGAAAATTACCAAAATGATATTTTCGGTAAGTTTTTATATAGTTTTGGGAATGGGCGAGTGAGAAAGTTTTGCAATTTGGTATCGTCAGTCGATAGCTGAGGTTTTCATCTTTATTTGTATATACTATAAATGAGTAAACTCGCTTTATGTTTTTGTTTTTCTAATATTTCACAATCTTAGGAAATTGAAAAAGATATATTTGATATGCTGTCCTTTTTCTTTGTCATTAACATTTTTATCTAAGCATGATAGCAATGGCAAAATAATAGCATAAAAACTTATTACGGGAAACTCCACAACAATTAAATTATATTAAATTTTTTTTAAATTACATGAAACATTTTGAAATTATTATTTTAAAAAGTGTTTGTTTATGGCTAACTTTAAACTTCAATTTAAAACACAAATACTAAATACATATTTTCTGCTATTAATTGTGCATGTAATGGTGTCATAACACTCTTATCATGAAATTTAAGAAATTTATCATAAAAATTGTGATTTAATAAAAAAAAAAAAAACACTATATCATAAAAATATGTTAAACACACAACTCAGGTTTAGAATATAAAACGATTTCTAATAAGCCAGATGATATTTCTTTTAACATCTATGTTAGCCTTGTTTAAAACAATTTATAATCCTATATTGAAAGGAAGATAATATGGATGCTGTCAAGGAGTTTGAAGTATACAATACAACAATACAAAACAATGAACATTTGTTAGTAAACGACCGACTTAATTTTTCCTCAAACATACTAATCCCTAATAGGCATTGTTTTGCGATTGTACAAACATGAGATGGCAGTTGTCCTTGTACATTGTATGATTGTATTTTTAATATGTGTTAAGTATAATATTTAGTTTATATTAATGTGTTGATGACATCAGAAGATAGTAAGGAGTAAAAGTTCCGTAAAAGAAACACATGAAAAAAGTGTTGAGCAAAATCTCACTACGGAGAAAAAACAAGGTAACTTTATTCTTATTCCATAGAGTGATTTGGATAGTAAAGAAGCGACTGAGGTTCTCAACAAGGTGACAGAAACGGACTTCAAGCACTGATTTTAACAGTGGAAATTTTATAGGGAGCATTGTAGGGATTGGTATGGAGATTACATTGAAGGGTATAAACTTTGTAATGTAATTGGTGATCAATAAAATGATTTGTAGCTGAGTCCGGTTATTTAATTACCATACTTCGTATTCAAATTTTATTGTTGATTTTTAACCCATTTTCTGAATTCCAATCAACTTAGAAACTTTGCGTACTTACATATTCCTGATTATAATACAATATTCTATCAAATTTTAGTTGATTCACCTTCTCTCCTAATTTTTATATTGTTAGAAAACTAGCGATACTTTTATGGAAAAAATCTTAATGAGTGCACTTCAAATTTGAGTTTATTCTCTTCTCGTGAGTTTTGTAATGTGGTGAACACTTGTGTATTTTATATAGGCCACAAAGTAAACATATTTGGTTGACCGCATAGTATTTTGGGGATCGTCCAAAGGTAACCTGACACTTCATATTTAAAGAATCACCCCAAGAACAATGTTTAACCAACCAACACACGGAGAACTAAATTTGATAATTTGACTTGATAATTAATAATCAAGGAATTTACAATATGAACTACAAAACATCACTAGACATATGATAAGCCTAGTCCATTTTATATAGACCCTTCTATGCTGTTTAACTGAAACACATACAGACTGCTCGAGTTATTTTACAGCCCCTGGGGAAAACTAATTGCCACTTTACAGTAAACTTAACCAGGTGTAATTAAATTTTGATCACATTTACGAAAAGACAAATTGTGATAAAGAGAAAGCAGCCTTGTACTCATAGTCATGCTCAGAGAGTCAATGGGGAATGACTTTTCCCTTCTTGCTTCGTATGGTATTCCCTTCCTATAGATTAGCAACAAGTAGAGTAATAGGCTTAACGATTCATATGGAATCCCGATCGTGAGCTTGAGGCCATCAGTTTTCACATTGTCAGAGAGTCCCAGCAATACATGTTGGCAACCGTGCTTGATTATCATGTTCTTAATAATTGTTTTTATATCATCAATTCTTATCTTTTCTTACATGGTAAAAAAAAAAACTAGCTTTATCTGTTTCAAAAGAATTTTAACTCATTTTCCAATCTTCAATTAGGAAATAACTATTTTCGGGTGTGTTATCTGGAAACAAATTAAAATAACAGTACATTTTTTTTTAGAAAATGTAACCCAATCTAGCCTATTTTCCTTTCATCATGTTAAACAGTTGAGTCGATTTTCTGTGAGTTATGAAATTAACAAATGCCTTTTATTTCCTAATTTCATTAATTTCTTTTCATTTTTGTCTTCTAAATTTGTATCCAAGTACTTAGAAATATGGGTTTTAAACATTTGTCATTTGAAAAATTAAAGGAGTTGCTCAAAATACAGAATCAGATATGAATAGTAATAGTGTCATAATTGGGGTAAGTGTTTACTTAAAGGTAACTTGTAATATTCAGAGTTTTTATTTTTTATTGTATACTACATACCTTATTTCTTAAGAATAAATAATGTTTTCATTCACAGATCACTACTGTTTCTGCATCCTCTTAAATTGAAAAAAAGTATGCCTAAGTAAACAAGCAAAATACGGTAAATGTTTTATTTTTTATTAAATTTTATAGAAAACTAACAATCACAACGAATTTAAAAAAAACTACTGTATGTTGTATACCTACCTTTAAACAATATGTTGCTATTTCTTGGTCGTTCAAAATCTGGTATCCAGGATTGTTGTGATCTAAAGCCAACCACTCCTTGGCATCATTTTTGTCACATTGTTCAAATCTTGGGATCGTGCTGCAGATTTCTGCCACTTCTGTCACCTTGTTTACAACATCATCTTCATTTTCAATCTTTTTCATCCTGGTTTTTTCATCAGGCTATAACTTTCTTCAAGCTCTTTGCAAATTATCTTTTGTGAGAGTGTTCCAAGAATCAGCAAGCATGTAAATGCTAACATTTTTTAAAGACATATGCAACAGGAAGACTTTTTTAAAGCAACAAGGTTTATTGCTTTTACCAATCACTAATAATTTTAACTTGTGCTCCCCATTGGCATTAGCACATACCATAGCTGTAATTCTCTCCTTACTAACTTTAAAACAGGGAGCAGATTGTTCATGTCTTGACGCCAGTGACTTGTATGGAAGGGCTCACCAGTTTATTCCGGTCTCATCGTCGTTGTATTCATCATCCCTACAGTATCCTTTCACAAGAGCTTCCTTAATAAACTTCTCTTTAGAAACACTTCCAGCCACTATATCTGATGAAAATTTATCTCCTTCGACATCCAACTCTCTAATACCATGCCTATGCTTGAAGTTCTTAAGCAAGCCAGAACTGGCCTTGAAACATCTTCGGTCCATTAAGATGTTCATTAAATTGTAAGGCTTTTTCACAAGTCATTTGGCTTGAAATTGGCTCTCCTAAGCTTCTTCTTTGGGTAAACCACACGTACATTGTGTTTCTAAGACTTTGTTGTTTGCCGAACGTGCAGTTTTTCTTTTATGACACACAGTCCAGTTTTACTGTGAATTGTTCTAGCTAGGCTCTTTTTGCTTTAATATCACTTATCGTTGTAGTGCCTACCCCATAATACTTCGCTAGCGATGTGCCAATTTCACCTTTTTTTAACCTATCTAAAATTTGGATTTTGGTTTCAATGGTTAAAAAAGTATGGGTTTTCTTCGAACTTGATGCCATAACGGATACAGAACACTAACAACAAAACACAAACTGGCACACACAAACAAATACTAATGTAGTTCACAAACAAAAAAACAACGTTCAATGCCAGGTTGTATGGCGGGACTGACACTAAGACTATTGAGAGTCACAGTGTCTGGGAATCCCCAGCACCGGCACACAACATGCCACTTGAACACGCTCTGTCGGGAATGGCAAGTTTTAGTCATTTAATAACTGTACCAAGCACCATTTTTTCCCCATCAAAACCGAATTATTGACCGTCCGGATTTTAGATATCCGGATTATTGATGCTCTACTGTAATACTGTATAACTCATCACAAAACAAGAGTAGCCGCTTTAACACCATCTTAAACACACTGAATGCTATAAGCATGTGGTGAATCATTTTGTATGGCTTCACACGAATTCTAATAGATGTCACCACTGTATGGGTAATACAATACTGTTAAATGTTCAAAGACAGGCTTAGTATCAGACTAAAAAGTACAAATAAGTTTGAAGGTGTGGTTGGTATTTATGGCCAATATGTCTATAGAGGTGTATAGTGTCAGTGGCAAATAATTTCAAGATACCCCCAGTCATTAAAAGGTTAAAAGAAAATTACACAGAACCTGTTAAATTACATTGTTCTGATTTGAATATAATAGCATGCAAATTTACTTAGGACAGGCCTGTTTATTGTGTATCTGGCTCGCTTAGTACCCAAAGTGTTAAAAGTATTAACTCATTGCATCTATGTTCAAAAAAGTTTAGATTATCCAGTTTTGCACTGAAGGCAGTGGTAGTAATCCTTTGATGAGTTTTTATGTTCGTGTAATTTTTAATGTAAGCTTTGAAGAAAATTTAAACTAGTGCTTTATACAATTTAACTTTGCATACTAGCCTGTGAATGATATACAGGAGAATTTATATAGTTACCTGCTACATTATCTCTGTACCTTTATATTGATTGTTACAGGAGGCCAAGTAACTTTTGAGATAGGTGAAGATGCCATGGGTCCTCCGAAGGATAACATGCCACCCTTAGAGGAAGAAGAACGAGGCTGGGAATGTGTGTGGAGATGCCACACAGCGACACCTGTACTCCATATGGCATTCTCTCCCGATGGAACGCTATTTGCAACTGCTGGCAAGAATGATCGTCTCGTCAAGATTTGGTTTGAAAATAAACAACGTAAGTATTAGGTTAAGTTTGACTTGGTTTTACATATATTGAATGATATATTATTTGTATGACATTTTTTTCTTGTGTGGGATCGTACATTAACCATTTCTCCTCAGAATTTGTTCACTTCTATAAGTCCCATATACTTGTATTTTATTAGCCCGAAAATGTTTAATGTTGAAATCTTGTAAAATTAATTTCAACAACTTAAATATGTTTCGTTTTATAGAATCTATAAAACAAGACTGAACGTATATTATTATTACATACAATGTATGTATTATTACATTTTTATAAAATTTATTGTTATTTTGATGTTGGTTGATAGTGAAAAATTTGTGATATTAACTTTTATTTATATTTAATCTGAAACATATTTATTACAATTTGTTACTTGTCTGAAAAATTTTTAAGTGTAAATTTTGATGAATTTTGAAGTAAAGTAGGCGTAGTCCTATATATTATTTTTGGTAATTTCACTAACTCACTAACTTGCTGCTATTTTCTATATTTAAAATAAAATACTTTAAATATATATATCCACAATAATCATAATATACAATATTATTACATAAGTCTAAGTTATAGCCTAAACTTACAACAAAACTGGCATGCAAAAATATTCACACAAAACTTGAATCTGTTGTATGTAAACATACACTATTCACTGAATTAAATATATTATCATAATTGAAACCACATATTTTTCAAAATTAATACACTAAAAAAACCATTGGAACAATATAAACTATAAAATTTGAAAATTATGACACACAATGTTTTACTTGGGTTACATTAAAGCTGATGCACAAAGTTCTTGATATCATCTCTCAAAAGAACAACAGTTTACAGTAAAGAAGTGTTTCAAAAGAATATTCCCTAGATAGCAGCACATGGTAGAGAAGTTATAGAACTGTTTTAGAAGACTGAATGATATATTTGGCACAACAAACAAACCACTGTTTTATAAAGTATAATGTGTTGCCTTGGACTGTTTAATATATAATATAGTTAATTACCTTAGAGGTTGTCCTCAGTCCGTATTATAGTTATGGCTGTAACTATAATACAGACTGAGGACAACCTCTACGGTAATTAACTATATTAAACCACTGTTGCTATGTGACAGCATTGTCGGTTTAAGTCCTACTTTCAATTGCTAGTGTAAATCTGTGATGTCGACGTAGTTGGACTTGTGAAGGGAAAGGGTTAATAACTTCTAATTCAAGTTACTATACAATTCGTAAATTAATTGTGATAATGGATGTAATTATTCTGGGGTAAAGTTTTTTAATAGTTTGTGAAAGGAGTTAAATTCTCTTCATAACTTGAAGCATTTCAAACAGCGTTTGAAAACGTTTTTATTTGAAAAAGCTTTTTACTTTGTTGGATAGTTTCTTGATCTATAATGGGCTATGTGACGTACACCTAATGAATATATTGTAAGTTTTAATTGTATTTATTGATATGTTATTTTTTTATGTATAGCCTTTATGAATTTGACATGTCCAATTCGTTCTAGGTCAATGGAACGAATACCGATATTTTGATTTACTGATTTCGCCATTTAAAAAAAAAGAAATGATTTCATGTTTTAAAAATGAAATTCAGTGCTTTTTAAACATAAATTGTTTAACACTTGTGGTAGGAAGTCATATTTGATTTTCTACATCATGCTAAAAATCTGAGAGATGTTTTCTTATTTATCCAGTATATGAAGTATACATAAGTTTGATCATTGGAACAATTTCTTTTTTTATTGGAACAATATTAAAACCTGACATCTCAAGAAAATGTGATATTTCTATAGTTACGAGATCATTAACAAGTGCCACCAGGCCTAGACTGGTGGAAGTGAGTGAAGACTGTTTTACTTATCTACACTTATATCTAGCCGATGTCAAAGTATATACACAATTTACACTGTTCAGAAAACCTGTGTAACATTTGTTTTAAACAAACTTACACCATACAATGTAAACTGGGTAAGGCTTGATCTACCAATAAAATTTAGCATTACTCCAAGGTCCAAGATACCAAATTTTTGGATTCAATTTAGAGATCTACTTGTATTGCATTGTATGATGGGCTGAGTAAGTACCATGATGCCCCATCAACATGTTATTTGAATGACATATTACTAGAGGAGGTTGTTTGTGTTCAATTTTTGGATTTCACAATAGATTGTGGACTGTCTTGAATAGGATCATATATATAATTTGTTTTGTGAAATAATTTCGAGTGTTTTCAATCCAGAATTTGTACAAATATGTATTAATGTTGGCCAATTACATGTTCTAATTTGTCTCCTTTTAAAATATGGGATTATTTTATGAGATGATTATAATAAACAGAATTTATAAAGGTTATTTGCCTTACAGAAAAAGTCAATATTTCAAAACTAAAGCATAGGGAATTTTGCAGAGAAGCTTTTAAGGATTTAAATAAACTTACAACTCCCAAACATGTACTGTATATTCTGATTTAAGGGTCATACTGCTGAAAATAGTGATTTTCATTTTTATTATACAAGAAGAAGAGGCATCTTAGATACAATCAGCATAGATTGAACACACATATATATATATATATATTTATAAATATGTTACGTCGTTTCATACACACCGATTGTTGTCTCCAACCGGTTTCGCTGCTTCAATTAGTCAGCATCATCAGGGTTTATCTGCTACTGCTTCGTCATTAACATAAAAAACACTACATAACACACATTACAGACACACATGCGTACACTCTATGTCCTGTCAGGTGGCCGCTATTGAGACCTATTGTGTAACCTTTGTTTTATAAAACACCCCCACTTCCATCCCACAGGTTAGATCATTGACCTTTCTTTTGTCATTTCTCAACCCATTTACTCTAACCTTTCCTTTTGTCTCACATTTTTAGTTTAGACTTGTTTTGTTTTCAATTTAGTTGCTTGAAAATGTCTAACGGCGAAACATATGTCGCAATTAAAGCTGTTTTGTGGAATTAAATAATCGTCTCATTATTTCTATTATCATGGAATTCCATCATGTACCGACTGTTGTAACATTAAAAAAAAATTAATTACAGTAATTGATTTTTTTAAAATTTCATCATGACTTTACCTTTATACACGCATCACATTGAGTGTGAGTGTTATTATGAATGTGAACGGAGTTTATCAGCCGGGTTAAGAAAGTTTTGTATTCGCAATGGTTTGAAGGACGGACTGTGTTGTGTAGTCAAATATAAAAAGCTTTTCAGTAAGTTTGAAACAACCGGCTGCATTGGAGCTCAAGAGGCCAGGAAGAGAAACCACCGGGTGTGTTGGAGAAATTTAGAGGCCAGGAAGACTTTTAATCTTAAGAGATGAAATCATAAGGAACTGAAAGAAGCAATTATTCAAAACTTACCTAAAATAAATGTCAACACATTAAGAAATGCCACACAGCATAGAGGAAAGCCTACTGCTTTTCCAGGAAGAGAATGGTGACCACCTTGAACACATGTCCTAATAACCCTAACAAGTACGAATTTGGCTTAATTTTAAGTTTTTTTTTGGATTAAATCCTAATTAATTCCAAAGGAATTTATGTACTTTATTTTGTTAAAAAAACCAAATAAACTTTGGTCAATTAAAGTTTGCTTTTGAAAAATGCTGTAAAACTAAGTGTTTAATTGCAAAACACTTTTGAGACAAACGAATACAATAAATTAATTACAGTAAAATCCCGTTTATCTGAAGTAATAGTGGCAGAATATTTTCGAATCAATAATGGTTTTGATTAAGCCATGGTATATCTTTCCAAGGAGTTTTGGTTAAAATGACACTTCTACAACAGTTTTTACATGTAACAACCTTTATTTACTATATCTACACATTGATATTACTACAAAGCACTGTTCTTATCAAGCTTAATTGTGTAAAGTTTAATTATACTAGCTACCCATTTCTTTTTCCCGGACTTTGTAATACAATAAAAAAAAAATCTCACTCACCTGTCGTCTAATCACAACTAAATAATTCAATTTTATTGACTCTTAAAACAAACATGTTTTTAGCTTAAAAAAAAAAAAAAAAACTTTTCACCTAATCACAATTTCAGAACTCATCAATTCAAATTAATGCAACATGGTGCGTAACAGCTTGAACACAAACAGTGACAGACTCAAGCGGTAATTGGCGACTGAAAGTTTTGCAGAATGCATGGTGGCCGGGTCGGGGGAAGGATTTAGGAAGTGGATTGGGGTGAGGGCAGCAACAGTTCTCGTCAATAATTCACATAGTAGCATTGTATGCGGCCTTCACTCTTTCTTTCCGAATCTCCTTTCTTTTATATAGTTTAAAAAAACATTTTATTACAGGTTTTTCAAATCACACATCCATTTCAGTTAAGCTGGGTTTCGGTTAAGCAGGGTTTTACTGTACATGGAATTGATAAAATTGCATAAATTGTGTTTGTTTCAGTTCTTTTTCCAACTAAAAGCATGGAACAAGGCATGTCATTCTGCAACTCGGCTACTACAGAGCTAAACTATGGTTTTGTGTACATCTCTCACCCCAGAGCTGTCACACAATTGTCTTGGAGGAAAACCAGCAAATATATGCCCAAGTGAGTTGGTTCATTTAGCTTCTACTTTCTAATGTAGACATAGTATACGGAAAGTTACATGAAGTAATTTTTTTGCTGAAATATCTGTATTAAGGTTCTCCTAGTTAAGAAAAGTGGTTTTTAGAATTCTATCATCAGATTTTTTTATTTTTAATTTATTTTATTTTATTTATTTTTTTTTGCAGGAGAGTGTGGACTAATTTGTCTAATTGTTTAATTTGACTATTGATTCTTAATAAGTTTGATAGAATTTTGCTTGAATGTAAAAGATCTAAATTAGAGGCGATGATGACAGTGATGGTTTTTCACGCTTTTTAAAAGAAGGTATTGGTCCCCATCTCTCCCCTCTCCCAAATAATTGGAAATATTGGTGAAACAAAAATAGAATTCATTGGTTTTTAACAAAAAAAGATGTCTATATTTAAAAATCAGTAATTTTATTCAAGTTTTGGTGGAAAAGAAAATTACTGTTCAGGTAAAATATAAAAATGAACCCTGTCATTAAAAAAAATGTATTTCAGGCAAAAACTATTTACACAAGCAATAATTGTTTTAGAATAATATACTGTAATAGTTCAAAATGTTGAGGTGAAGAGAAGATTTAGTGATTGTTAACCATTCGAGACAGCAACATTACATTAAGCTCTAGCATACGGTGAACATTGTGGAAACTATACTGTTTTTGATTCAGGCCCATTTTGAGGTCTACATCACTCATATCACATCTGCCCCTGCACCATTGGGTAACTAACTTTGAAGAAATTAATTTAATTAACGTTCATTACTGAATTAAAGGTGAATTACTAATTAAACACTCACCAATCACAAATTAAGAACCAGAACTTACCTCGCGCCAAACCCGTTCTCAAACTCGTGTCAATTTAAATAATAAATATCACATCCGAATAGGGGATTAAGCCTTCGGAGTACCCCAAGCCATGGTGAAATTTTGAATTAAGTATTACAACCAAAGACACAACACAAATGGTTACCTTGACTTGTTACACTCAAGCCGTTTCCTCTGCGAGTCCTAAAACCATCAACATAACTCTCTTGAAGTATCAAACTGCTGATCCAATGCCATTCCAATATTTTAGACTCACAGATAGAACCACCAGCATTCCAACAAAACTAGACACTTTCACTTTGATCATTAGCAATATTGTATATAATGGAGCAACAACAAACTTGAAAATACTTCCAATAAGCACTGTTTACAGTTTGTTACAGTCCAACTACATTATTACTGAAGCCGGAACAGTGTGTGTTATAAACTCGGGTTGTTTGTTGATTTATGCATTCTAAAAAATATACTACTTAGTACTATAAGGTTTAGTTTGTGACTTATTCACTATAGTAGAGGGGCATCTCTTTTCGGCTTACCTTTTAATGTACTTAAATTCAAAATAAAATTACCTTTTTATAATAACAAAAATGAACAAACAAGTTTTGAAATATTGTACTTTATAAATTTTATATTTACTGAACAAGAGAAAAGTGACTTAAATTCAGTCTCTATTTAAACATATAAATATATTTTTCAAAATATTTCCATTAAAACTAAAGAGGTATCCATTGTTTGTGGACAGTTCTACTGAACGGACAATTTTTATAATTATTACTTTTGTTTTGTAATATAAAATTGGGTTTATTTCTTAGTTAATGGGCTTTATATTCTACAAGGGATTTACAGAATATAACTCCAGTGGAAGAGATGGTTAAGTAATATAGATGATTCAGTAATACATCACTTTCCTGGCGTTTTCTACAAATTTCATATTTAATTTTTACAAAATGTTGATTGAGGAAACTGCAATATTGGAAATTGTTTGTAAGCGGGATGCCGAAAATCCATAATGAGCAATACAATGAAATAGAAAAATAGTGCATTAGCCTTTCTGACAGTATAAACTGAGCAAGTCAAGGACTTCTTAAGCCGTATAGTCACTGGAGATGTGACATAAGTGTCACACATACTCCATAAACCAAAGTGGTGCATAGAGTGGTTATATTTCATCGCCATCAAATGATAAAATACAAACAGATGTTTTCAACTCTGAAGATCTGCCCTTGTTTTGCTACAAAGAGACTCCATAATCAACGCCGGGGTGTATTGAAAAACGCTAAAGGAATTGTGTTGTGAGATCCAGAATAAGTAACATACTTATCTGGAGAGGTGTATAGTTTTATGGTAACGCCGGCCCATATACACCTGATGGAACATAACATATGATTTTGGGTATGGAACAATTTGACTTTCCCCTCTACAGCCGAGAGCTCACACCAAACAATTTTCATGTATTTCAACATTTGAAATCCTTCCTAGCTGTCAATCAGTTCCATAAAGACAAGATCAAACAAGATATGCTTTGAATTGCAAGCGGCATCTTACAATGAAGAGACACAGCACCTCATGCCCTGAAGTGCTGAAACATATAGGTTAAATACACAATTTTAATATTTGCTTATTTAAAATGAAACAACTTTTTGAACAATTGACCAATCAGTCTGAAAATTTGGATAATTATTGATAAAAGTATTCTTAAAAATAGAATAAGTGAATATCAAAAATATTTTACGCTGTATAACCTCAAAAATGTGAAAATCCGAAAATATTGATCTTTAAATTAAATTTTATATAACGCAAAACTTTGATTTATAACCTGTTCTTTCGTGATTCAAAGAAATAAGTTTCTTTGACCCTTTTATTATTTTTTCAAAATTTTAAATAGTTATGAAATGAACAATACTCTATGAAAAGATTATCTTTTTGTTTATTATATTATACTGTTTAAATCAAAGATTTTAAGCATAATTTTATTAAAATCTTAACCAATCGAAAACGAGATATTGATGTTTATGCGAAATATCTATTTCCTGTAAAAGCTTCTAACTGTCCTAATATGTCTCAAAATAATCGTCAAAGTTTTTATTATTTTCATATTATTTATTGAGGCAAAGGTGTAGGATCTAGCTGGGTACTTCGGGATTGCCATCCTTATACTCACTATAAATTAACTCTTGAGGGTTGGTTTAGAATTATATTTTTGTTTCTCTATAACAATACATCGAAACATAACTTCTTGTTATCTATTATATTTATTTATTACAATGAAAAAACTCAGCTATTCTGTTGTACACTGAGCTAGGCTGTGTGCCTTCCTCTTTTAATTAACACACTTACCTCAAACCCTGCAATATTTATTATAGGCTTTGCTTTCGAGAGTAATGATTGGATTTAGACGGTTCACTGGAAGTATAGGTTTTTTTTTCAATTTTCACTTACTCAATCCCTTCAACAGTTTAGGTTGGATTTAAACTATTGGTACCACCCTTTTATTTAACGCTTCCAGTAATTGTTATTAATTTTCCCTTAGTTCAGGGAGCTCACGAGCAAAATTTATCTATTTTATTACTTATCTCAAGAGCGAGTTCTTTGGAAAGTTCCTCGATCACAATCTATATTAGTCACTTATATGTAGTTATTAACCGGTGTGTGGATTATTAAAATAATTGCAATCTTAGTTATGAAAATAATTTATATTACTAAATAGTGATTACTTTTTGCAACAAATTATAATTTCATTGATATTTAAACACAATTATTTTTTCATCAACTTTTTTACAAAATTATTTTCTTTTAATTTTTTTTCATCTTCTATATTAGTATAAAACAAATAAATTCTTAAAATTAAGAGCAGGTTGGTATTATACCAAAATTTAAAACTTTTCTCAATTTGATTATTTATTTATTTCTAATTTGAGAATTTGACTTTTCAACTATTCTTTTTCTATTAAAATTAATATTTCCACACACATTAAATACTTATTAAACATAACATAACACAACAAAAAAATTATCACAGCAAAAACTATTAAACAATTTGAAATTATTTTTTATTGTACTTAGTGGCAACTCACTGTTTAATTAAATGGTATAAAAATGTCAAACCTTGACCGACATTTTGACTTTCCTGGAATATTCTGGTTGTGGAGTAGATCTGCATTGTTAATCTGCTATCAGCTTTAGTCTATTGGCACAGCTAGGTCCAGTCCAATTTGGCAGTCCTGGTTTTATCATCCCTTTACATGTGATGTAGATCTGTCCTTCTATTTGACTTTAATACTTAATTGATTCTACCATTTTCTTTACTTCACTACTGACTTTACAAATTTAATTCAAGAATCTGATGCAAACTGTCGTGAAGTAAGGTGATCTTCACCTTTGAATAATTATTACAAGAGCATCCTCCGAGAGGATCAATGGCTGTATTTATAGCCGAAATACATCTTATTCTCATACCAATTTTCTGCCCTTCTTGGCAAGATACGATATTTGCTTTTTATTTCTTATTAATACGTTTAATTTATTTTTTCTGTCTTCCACTATGTTGTACTATTTATTCCGAATCTTAGCATATTAATTTTTCTCTTCTAAACCCTTTTTAAATTACTTTTTCCATTAACTAATTTATATTTTAACTGTTGGTGTCATTTGGCTTCATGGCTCCGCCCCTCGCAACTTCACGGTTTTCCACACTTTCTGGTCCTGCAAAATAAAACTTGCACTGGGCTGAAATCCTTTTGCTTTATTTTAAACTTTTATAACTTACTAATTTTCTGTAATTTTTACTTTTGGATTCTTGCATCTTGTTGGTCTTGACCGTGGCTTTCCTGACGATCTCGATTTGTGATGCTAGGTGTTACCATTCTTCTGATATCGTTGATACTAATTTTGCGTAATTTTGTAATCCTACTTTTCGCACCTTTGTTCCTAATTCACTGAAACTCGTTAGTGTGTAGAATTACGCATATAAGTTTCGTAGCCAATAGGAAAAAATTGGCAGATTTCCTTATCTGTCGATATTCAAAATTTTTCTAACTTCTTTTTGCACTCACAATGTTACTAATTTCCTTTAATATTTTGACTTGGGATTTACATTTCCCTTTTCTTTAATTATTATTACTTTTTAATCTAAAATTTTTATTCTTTATCACTTTCCATTTTCCCACAGAAGGTGTGAAAACTATTTATTAATTTTTTATTTTGGTGTGGAATTTATTTTGTACTCAATTCGTCATTTCTTTTATATATCTTAATATCTTTGTATTAATTACTTTATTTAAATTTTCTTTTGTCTTACTTTTATTTACTTTTATAAGTAGCACATTTCTGCTAACTTTTTAATTAATCATTATTCTCGAATTTTTCAAGAATAACATTTTCTTCGATTACATGTTTATGGAAATTTAAGTTTTTGGATTTTGACCAATTTTCAAATTTTTTCCCTTTCTTACTTTGTCTTTAACTTTAATTACATCAATTAATATGAAATATTAGTATTAGATATGAATTGTGTACAACTTGTACTACCATTACATATTCTTAAAACAGTTTATTTCATATTTTCAAAAGTCATCAAATACTTTTTATTTATTTCGAAATGACTAACTCAGAAACTCACCATTTCAATGGGTTCCCAAATTGTGACGTCAGACCGAAGTCATAGTCCTCTTCCACAAACTCGTTCAAAACAGTAAAATTTCTACTGTACAAAATTCTTTCATGTTAAACTGTATTCTAATTTTTTCCAAAATTTGTCAAATACAGTTCTCATACAACGATATTTCCATTGTAGTACTTTATGATATGTGGTGTTTTATATAATAATTATTATACTTTATGAACATGTTATTATAATTTGTGTATTATATTTTACTTTCCTACATTACTATAGAAAATATCTGTCAAGGTTTTTGTGGATATATCCATTTTGAGATCCTTTGTCAATCATATGTGCAATGCTTTACAGCCCAAATGCGTGGGCTGATGTTAATAGAATTTGGTATGTGTACTTATTTTGGCTATATCTTGTGAATTAAAAAAAAAGTCAACTGAAAATGTAGGGAATAGCTATTTAACTGATTTCATTCAAATTGTAATGAAATGTGAACATTCATGACCAAAACCTATGTCCAAAATCACAAATTAAAATATATTACAGTTTTGGAATAATTATTAAAAAACAAAAATGTACGTCAAACACCATCATTAAAAGTTCGATTTAAATCAAAAACTTCTTTCGCAGATGACACGTTTATAGCAAAAGTGAAGCAAGTTTTATAAATATTTTTTTAAAGATGGCATCCATGGTTCATTTTCACTTTTTAACTGACAACTATTGAAATGACATTTTTGCTGGCAATTAGTTTCTGAAGATTTTTATTTGTTTTTGAGGATGAATGAGTAAGAAAATTTTTGTACCATTTATTTATATTGCATTTTAATTGTAGATTTTTTATTTATTATCTACAGCGAATGAATACAAAAATGTATTTACTACAACATTAAACTATTTATTGTGTTGTAGGGGGTCAGTGTCCAACATGCTTGTGACATCATGCAAAGATAACATATGCAGAGTCTGGGTAGAAACAGTGTTACCTGATGATGGTCTTGTCAACATGCATCAGTTTGATCCTTTAGCTGCTCAGAATCCTAAATTTCGCACACATAGGCACAAACATCGTTTTATGCAGAGACTCAAACACATGAAGTAAGTATTATTTAGTGGGTTGATTTATTGAAACATGTTTTATCAGGGTGACGATTGAAAAATAATATCTGCAAAAATGGGAAATGGGGATAATTATTTTTTAATCTAAAAAACATTAAGGCGGGTTGCAATTCTTAATGTAAAATATCTTATCGCTAAACGCACCTTTTACAATAATTAAAAACAAATACAGTTCTTCTTGAGTCCTTGGTCAATTTACACAACACATCAATAAAACAACACTAAAAAGTTACAGACACTGAATGGTCATCAGATAAAATGAGGTCAAACTGAAAAAAAGAAGAATCTTACTGTCTATGTTTCGCAAAGACAAAAATACTTCGCTTTTCAGAAACTTATTTATTTGGCTTCTGATAGTCAAAGGCTAGTTATAAACCTTGGGTCTTATCAGTTGTGCACCAAGTTGGTGAGAGAGGGGGTTAATATTCCTACTCTGATCAATGATTTCTTTTATTTCCTTTTTCACAAGGATAATGTAAATGGGAGGGAAATTTTTTTTGTGAAAAGCCATCCAGTGTCAACCACCATGCATATTGCTTCAGTAAGATTTATTTTATTTCCTTTTTCACAAGGGGAATGTAAATGGGAGGAAAAAAAGAAACACTAGTTTGTGAAAAACCATCTGGTGTCAACCATCATGCATGTTGCTTCAGTAAGATTTCTTTTTTTCCTTTTTCACAAAGAGAATGTAAATGGGAGGAAACAAAACACTTTGTTGTGAAAAACAATCGTGTCAATCGCCATGCAAGCTGCTTCAATAAGATTATTTTTTTCTGGTTTTCTCCTTTATATAAAATAGTAGCACTATCCAAATTTATTTTATGTTCCAACCCAGATTGACGTTCACAGATCTTTGAATAACTTATGACTTTTTTTGTAGCATGCTCTCGATGTTATTGAATACCTACATCTACTGGTCTGGAAGTCTGTCCTAAATGTTTTTGACACGGAATTTTGTGAATAACATTTATATCCGTACCGCCCATGGTTTAAGGTTATGGTTATGGTTATCCCTTGTAAAAACATTGGGAATAATTCTGCTGAAATCTACTCTTCAACATCATTAACTGAAGCACCTTACTTCACAGCCTGGAATTTTCTCCATGAAAATAGCAAATTAATTATGTCTTGACTCTTCTTTATGTCTTGACTCTTCTTTTCCGATTGTTTCAGTGAACTCATTCCCTTCATGATCTAAGAGCTTCCTCTAAGAACGTACCAGAGTCAAAGGACTAAGCTCATTTTGTATCTGAGTAAGCCATTCGACAACATCTAACATATCAATTTGTTTTAATTTTTTTTATAAGTTGATTCCCTCATCTAGCCCTTAAATAAGATATGAAAGAAGCTTCTTTCTATACAGTTTATTTAACGTCACCAAAACCCCTTGATCCATAGACTGGCAGAGAGGTAACGTTAGTTTTTTTATTAACTGTTGAGTATGAATTTTCAACAAATTTTGTTTAAACTGAATATTTTGTTTTGTTTATTTTGCAGAACATGTTTTCACATAAGAAGACATGCAAAACATCAACAGAACTTGTCTGGAGTTGTGAATCAGACTATTCCTACGTTGCCATCTACTTACAGTGTTCATGACTTTCACAGTTATGGTTTTCATGGGACAGGAGTCACTCCGGGTTTACATTTCCATTTGTCTGCGAGTATTAATGCTGAGACAGGTATTCTTTCTCCTTCTTAGATTTGTTAATTTTGATTTTGTATAATGTAATTATTTTAGTTTATTTTAATAAGAGACTAGAGTATAATTGTAATTTTGAGTTACTGTTAATCCAACAGACAGTCAGAACAACTATTGCTGATGCAGTGTATTAGTTTTAAACATATATCAAAAGTTAATATTATTTATTTATTTTTTGGATATTTGTTAAAAATCATTAATTATTATCATTATTAACTTCTCAATGTGGGAGATTTTGCAGTAAGGAATAATCCCTACTGTGGTACTTTTTAGAGTTGTTCAGTTAGTGTTTGCAACTGTTCATTCAAATATTTATATATTATTATAATATGAGTCATTAGTTCCAAGTATAGTTGGTACAGATCATTAGTTGACAGATTACTGCCATGCGTACAATGCTCAACAACCCACAAATACAGCAGGTAAAATAATACGAGCTCTGTTCATCAAACCATGTTTGAGGGGTTAATGCTGAAACATAAATACTGATTTATGGCTACACTTGATTAAATTTGTTAAAGCCTGTTTCGAGAAAATAGTAATTTAAAAAAATTATAATTATTGTATAAATGAAAAAAGTCCTGAGATATGACCAAAATATGCCAAAATAACAAATTTTATTGAAATCGGTCTATACGTTTGAGATATAGAGTATTGTACAGTTGACATACAGACAGAGATCGTTCTGAAATCTACTTTTTTAACTTTTAAAGTGGACATATCTGCAATAAACTCGACTATTTAAAAATATATATTTACATTCATATGAAAAAAGCCTGATCTTTAAGGTCCTCCAAATGGCGTGAATTTGTGAGTGTTGTGAGGTGTGATTTTATAAAACCTAATGATGGGTGAATGCATGAAATTGTTAATAGTTTAGAGGAATAAGGATCAATTGACATATTTTTAAGTTTAATTAATTTTTTTTTTCATGAATAATTGCCAGAAAACAAGTATAATCTTAAACAGCCATCATTAAATGCTCAATTTTAATCAAATATGATTTTCTCTAAGGGCACGTTTATGGTACAAGCTAAGCATATTTAGGCTGTTATTTAAATATTCTTTCCAAGAAGTAGGTACTTGGTTCATTTCACTCTTTGATTGGCAATTACCGATATTTTTGATGCTGATTAGTTTTGGTTTGGTTTTATTTGATTTTGGGTAAAAACGAATGACAAGGTATCATTAAAAATGTGGTACACTCTAGGTATAATAGATTGTTTAAATCATTAAACAAAATGTATTTATGTAATTTTTATTTATTTGTTTAGATATTCCTTTAGTTCCAAGCCTTATCACTGGCGATCCAGAGAGGGAACCAAATTTTGTTCTTCATTGGTTAAATAACAAAGAAATGCACTTCTCTTTACAAGCAGAAGGGATTTTACAGGTATGGATTTAATTTATTTGATAGGAACAGACTCTCAGGAACTAACTTATAGTGAGCTTGAGAGCATGACAATCCCCAGGGTTTACACATTTTTCCATGTAGTCTAGGTTTAGATTCCTCTGTTTCATTTACCTATCAGGTCTCTCTTAACTAGCCCTTGTTCTCTCATCACCCTGAAGATACTAGAGTATTCGAGGGGTAGGCGTCTATATCATATGTTATTTCTTCCTGCTTTTATAAGGCTATGATTATAGCAACAAGCAAATGCCAAAAAAATATAACAAACAGGATTTTATTTCATAGCAGTAGGCTAGTTAGTATTATTTATATAGTGATACACATTTAACTTATTTCCAGATAAGTAATTTTGTATTGAAAATAAAATTTTAGTTTAAAGTAGAATTTCTCCTTTTGTGTACTGGATCTTTCAGTATTGTGTACTATAAAATGTATATAACAGATCGAATTGTTACAAATAAATCTATAATAACTGGGCTGATACCCACAACTTCTTCAATTTCATAATTGAAGAAACAATATGAGCATTGAGATGTTTCGGCCACAAATAATGAACTGAGAGCTGAGTTTTCTTTTTAGAGATCAAATTGAACCAGAAATAAAAGTATTGGTTGAAGAAGGGTCATGCTAATCTACTGTAATGAAAATTTTCCCTCAGATATTATGTTTGCATTTATTTATTCCTTCCCTTGTGACGATCTGGTTTGCCTCGGGGTCAGGATAATTACCTGCACACGAATCTTAGCTCTAATACCCAGCCTTTTCTTAAAGAACACAAAAGATCGAATGCAAGAAATTGCCGTAATACACCCCTTGACCCGTGATGTATACAACAAAATCTTACAAGTAAGGATTTTAATGAATTTTTAATGATTTGAATTTTGCTTACGCTTTAATGTGAGCCAATTTATGACTCTCTCGAGTCATGCCATTTGGAGAACTATGATCCCTGAATTTAGTTTAGGTTTTGTTCTGACTTACAAATTAACATAAATTTAGAATAACAAAAGTAGATCAGGAAAGTATGCAAAATAACGTAATCAATGGTTTTAGGATTAATTTGTCAAAATTTATCTCATCAATTCTACTGTATATTATAACATTTACAGACAAATGATTGAATATTGATTTATGCTCACAATATATCAATTTGAAATGACATTTGATTATTCTATGAATTTATATGTATATTGCAATTACCTTTATTTTTAACAATGATAATGACTAAATAACCCAATGAGAAATAAGTATATCTGAAGTTGATGATTTACGTTTCTTTAAAACAAATGAGAACTTCTGAATTTAAAATTGTCATTGATTCTATATTGTTTAATTTTGATATTTCGGTATCTTACAAAAGCGATGATCAAATTCTCATTCTTTCAGTCCGAATTGCTCCAATTTGTGAGGGCCACGGCTCTTTAGGAGGCTTAGGTCCGTTTTACTGTTGGCTTGAAATCGAGAGAGCGGTTGATGAATGTTTATAGTTGATCCTATTTTCAAGAGCGCAGTTGCTGAAGATAGAGTGTTCTTTCTTGATTTTGATGATTGAAGTTGTTCGTTGTGTCTACTAATGCTCCCAAATTATGCTAATTTGTAGACTTTGCTGAATTTACATTTATTAGACTTTTATTTTTTAATTTATTTATTCGTAGAAAATTTTAGACTGTTCACATCTAAGAATTTTAAGACTAGTGAATAAAATATGAGAATGATTTTTAAACTAATACATTTAAGTAATTAGAATGATGCCGATGGTAATAACAGGATAATCAGAATGCGTCTCTATAAGCTCTGAGCAAGTCGTTTTATAGTTTCATCATCCCCACTTCCAACCAAACACTATGACCAAATATAGACTCTTTTGGTAATTTGCTCATATCTCCTGTAGAATTTTTCTTCTATTTTTCTCATGATCACCTATGGATTCTACGTCGAATTTATCTTAAAACTTTTTTAATTACCTGACTATTGTTTTTTTTTCAATATCAGTGCGTTTTCAGTATTGTTGGTCAAACTGCTTTTTGGGGTAATGACGTACTAGATAACGGTACTCCCCACCTGAATTATGCTCACTTGTATTTTTTTACAATTTTGCATGGTTTTTTCTTTGAAGTCCCTAACTCTTGTTCCCGACGAGATTTCTGTATTCTGTAAAGTGCATTTTAGGCCAGAGGTCCTAATGTTTCTTCTCCACTTCAAATGGTGGCTGTACTCCTCTTCTTTCTTGACTTATCGCGGTTTGTTGGTTTTAGCGTGTTCCCGATTTTCTTATGATCACGTTTTTCCCGGATTTGTCTTCTTTCTTGATATATTATAGTTCTTCAGGTCCTAAAAAGTACTTTGGTGTTTTCCTTGTCTTCTTATGTCTTATGGTTCCTAAGTCATGGGCCTTCAAAGTTTTCGAGTTTTCGTTGAAATCATCATGACAGTTTTTGATTTATTTATGTGCGAATTATACTTACTTCTCATGGGAATTGGTTAATAACGTGCATATAAACAATTATAATAACTACTTAATTGTCAAAAACATATTTCGGTTATATGAAAAGATTGTGGTTTTCTTTCTATATAACCATCATATCTCACATGCCCTATGCCACATGTTGTTTAAACTTTGCTATATTATCGAGCTTGAAGAGCCCCATAATAATTATGTAAAAATATTTTCAATCTTGAATCTAATTATTATCCAAATTACAAAAACTGCCCAAGAATGTCACTAATTATTTAATTTACTTATTACTTTAAATTTTCTCTAATTGGTTTGTACCAATGCTTTAGTGACATTCTTGGCTATTATAAACAATTATTATTTATTAACTTTAATAACTGATATAAAATTTAAATTTTGGATATGACCTTCTATGGTCTATAACTTATTAATTATTGATTTTAAGGAATAATTTATTTTACATGATTGCATCGTAAGAATGGGATATTGGTTTATAAAAAATTTAAAAAAAACACTTTTTTTATGAAAATGAGTTTTCATTGTCTTAGGACACAAGTAATATTTCAATATTATAAGAGTCTGCCATTTTGATTTGTAACGGTTTTAGGGTGATCAACTTTCACTGCTTTATTTTTGCTTAGTAACCCCTTCTATTTTGGTACTTGTCACCTTGGAATTTCTTACAAGTTACCTTGATACGGGCCAAGCCTTTCTGGTCCCTCTCACCCTGAACAAAATGTAATTATTTATGGCATATGTCACAACAATAACATTAGACAAATAATTTTTTTTTTAAACTACAATGAAAATGATTAACTTACTTCTTGTTACGTGCATCCAATGTCATCCAACATCGACAGCATAGTGCATATCAGCCAAGTAGAAGCTTCTTGTTGCTCAAAATAATATTGATCCATATATCAGTCTGATCCAAAGCCTCAAGATATTTGGTCATTGTTTGTTTCACTTGGCTATCTTTTCTGTAATCGTATTCAGTAATTATATGTTAAATTAATTCCTCAGCACTTAACGTAGATTCAGTCAGATAAAATTGGTATAAATATTGTTGTGCAATTATATGGTAGAGTACTCGATCAAAAGATGAAGAACCGTTATTTAGAAAACAGTGTCGCTGTAGATTTGATAGACAGAAATATGGACTTGTGAAAATTAGAGAAAGGAATGACGTACATTTGTGTTTCACAACTACACAGTTGTTGCGTTACTCATTTGCCTCGAAATACACAAACTTTACCAATTAATTAAATATTATTTATAACGTTTTATGGTATTTTGGTTACATAAATATTAATGTTTGGAACATTAGCTTTACAACGGTATATAAATTATTGCGGGAGGATGATTCTTATTTGGTGAAATGTTGAATTTAAAAAAAAAGTGATTTTGTATTGTTTAGCGCTACTGGATCGGAGTTCATCGACACAAAATGTGTCGAAAAGCGGTTAGAGAGTTTAAGAAGATTTCCAGTTTTCCAACCAAAGTTTCTTGAAGATTTTTCTGCTTTAATTCATACCAATTGTCATTATATCAATTTTCACTGGCTTTTTTTCCAGACTTCTAAACAGTTTATCTGCCACTTCTTTACCTGCTATAAAAATAATTTATTATCAAATAATGTTCATGTAAAGTATTCAAATTTTTGAAAACAATAATACAGAGGAACACCACACATTTTTTCCAATTGTAGTACAAACAGTCATTTTATAAAATATTGAATAAGCTCCAGCCATAATTAATAAATCAAGCATTAAAAATACACAGTATTAAATAACTAGTAGCTGTAATATGACAATTAACAAATTTTCTATCGGGACTTGGCCATGGACTTAACCCTCCAAGTGGCAATGTTAATTGTCTTGAAAATTCTTCGTTTGTTAAAAAATTAATTAAATATATTATTTCTATACAAAACCTAACTTATAAGATATCATTTTTCTCAGAAAGATGCATAGAATCCATCTATGCAATAAAAAAAAAAATTTTTGAAACGGTTTTGGAGTAAGTATGTTACATGTCAAAAACGAAGTTACCAATTTTCAGGAAAAACCTGTATATTCCAAAATCAATAGCTTACTACCTTTTTCTAAGATATACAAAAGTTTTGTGTAATATTTTTGAACATATTTAGGGGGAAAAAAAAAAATTTGTTATATTATCAAAAAAACAAAAAATAGTTTACGAAAAAATGTAAAATGATCATTTTCTTTTCAAAAAATCACTAAAAATAGTATTATTTATCTTATACAAAAGTTCTATATCTCATTATGTTCAGAAAGGTGCATAGAATGTAGGTGTGTAGTGCAAAAAAATGTTACATGTATCACATTTGGATTTTTTTAGTCAAATATCAAAAAATCGAAGAGTAACGAAGCAGAAATTTCACAAAAATGGTAATGAATAACATACTAATAGATTTTTAGGATTTTTTTCAACCATTTCTTGAGATTTGTCATATATTTGTGAATATATTTAGGGGGAAAAAATAATAATATGTTACATTTTCTAAATAAAAATACCGATTTTCCCTAAAAAGGTAACTTTTACAAGTGAGGTTAGGTTTGTAACCTCCACAATTTAGACTCACTAGTACCAATTTGAAGATAGATCAAAGACAAAACTTATAGATTTAACTAAGAAAATATATACTTTACAAAGAATAACACACATATTCACTTTTATAATCATATAAAACACTATATATAAGACAATTTGCATATAGCCTAAACTTACGTTTACCGGCCTAGGTTATCGCAAATAAGAACGTTCAAAAACCAAACTATCACTCAAAAACATAAGCTTTAGATATAAAAACACATATATTGTAACTTGTATACACAATTTATATACAATTTGTATACACAAACCTTCAAAATAACAAAAATCTAATCCCAAAACCAATATGTGCTACGCCTAATATTATAGTATTTACGTCACAGATTTGCTACATTTCGAGATAATAAACAAGCCTCTTAGTAAGTTTTTGCCCTATGTCGAGTGGTACCAACTTATAGAATGGAATTTCCCCTACAACTTAGTGCAAAGAAATATAAGAAATATATAATTAGAAACCAAAGAGAAATGCAAACCTAATGCCAACCAAATTTCGTCTCGTCAAGTTTGTTCTACGTTCAAGTAGGAATATCTCTGGATCTATGAGACGCAGAAAAATTTGTAATCTATGGTTGGAAAGAGAAACATATGATCTATAGAACAGTGTTTTAGTTGACTTCAATGACAGATAAATAGGAGTTGGAATTACATCGGGAAAAATGGCGTCGCGCTAACGATTAGGCGCAGAGTTCAAATCTACGATTTTACGCATCAAAAATATGCGAACTTCACCAATTTTTGGAATATTATTTATAACGTTTTGTGGTATTTTTTTTGCATGATTATGCATCTACGGAACATTAGCTTTCCAACGGTATTTTATTTATTGCGATCGGATAATTTTAAGTGGGCGTAACGTTGAATGGCAAAATACGTGATTAAAAGTTAGTGAAATCACTTCGGAGCACGTTGGCGACCTACTGTAGGTCGCCGTGCCACTTGGAGGGTTAAAAACTTAAAAAAAAAAAATAATGAGAAGGAAAAAATACAAACAAACAAAAAAGCAAATTAATTGAAGAGAGAAAGAGGAAAAATTTAATGAATAATAATAATAAACCAACAAACAAACAATAACCAATAAATAACAAACAATAACAGCGCTAAAAAGTAAATGCATCACATCCAATTATCATATAAAATAAAATACATCTAAAATAAATTAAAAAGAAAAGTCACCCAGGATCAAAGGCAACTACCACTGTTGGCGACCAGTTACACGAGTCACGTACATGTCCTCATAACCAGGAAATTGTGTCAGACATCATAAAGTGTCACATAACATGCGTGTAATGAGGGGGAATCCATTGAAAGCTTATATTTTTTATTTGTATTTTAAAGTAGGTCATGTATTTCCTTAATGAAGCTTGAAAGTTTTTAGGTAGATTAAAAATTTGTGAAAAATAACAGTGATTGAAATAATCCGCCAACATTACCAAAAATAAACTTAATAACTTTAAAGTTTCAGTGTGACTTCGAGAAACTCCTCAATCAAGAAAAAAGTAGTTTTTTATTCTTTTAAATTTGATTTTAAATATACTGACTTCTGAATTTTGTTAATCTCCTTGGAGAGTTTGTGCATGAAAATGACTCCAGCTTCAAAAGAAGTTTCTATTTGTCCATATGATTTACGGTTTTTAAAGATAATATGTTTTCATTGTTACATTATTAATACAATAAAATACAGAACTGGAAGTTGTTAGACATAATTAAAATTATAAATGGTTTATATTTATTCTTAAATAAATGTTAATTTCTGTACGTGTAGGAGTTGACGAGGAAAGTAGTAGAGAAAGAAGAAGGTCTAGGCCTAGATACAAGTAACCCTGAATCTTCAGATCATCATGACTCTGAACACGATGAACGCACAAGTAAGTATATAATTTATATTAAGAAGTTCTTCTCATATTAAGAAATGTATTGGGTAGCAATATGATCTAATATTATTTATACATTTTAATGTAAAAAAAAAAAAATTATAATAATTTGAAATCAAATATATTATATTTTAGTTGTTTTATAATCTGTTATCAATTGTATTTTATTGTGAAGAAATTTAAAAAAAATTATTATTATTTTTTCCATACTATGATTTTAAATGTTACTCCATTAGTTGAGACAGTTTTATTTTTATACCATGTGTTAGAACAGAGGTGTCAAACTCAATTTTGCAGAGGGCAATATATTAAATTTAGAATGTTTGGGCGGGCCAGATTCAAATAAAAAAAAATGTACTGAATTATTATAACATTTTATTTATTTAATTTTATAATATAATATACGGTTGTTAAAAATCATATCAAAGTTATAAAAGAGGGTATTTATTTTGAGCTCGAGGATCCAGATACCTGACTCCTCTTGTTTTTGACAAGCTCATTGATGTCAAGTATCATATTCGTTGTAATTATTTTAAGAATTGATTGGAGATGTTCATTCTTAAGTCTTGTGCGATGTTTGTTCTTATTTATTTTCATGACGGAAAACATCTGCTCACTTAAATAGGTGCTACATGCGTGCTGCATTCTTTTTTAAAATCCTTCTCCGACCGTATCGCTTCGATTACTCGACTCAACTGACTCACGTCGTACCGACGCACTCCTTTTATATCGATAAGGAAGGTTCTAGTCTAGACTCGAAGCGCGTGGAAGATTCTATTGTTCTCAACAAAAATAATAGGGTATTTCCGCTTGTTGCTAAAAGGTGGCGTTACTATCTATCTCTCTCGCTTGTCTAGGCACGTGCTGCCCTTGAAATTACTTATAAATGTAATGTGCACATTTTAAAACTTCTGTAGAGGAATCGAGTAAACTCTAAAAGCTCTAAAAAACATGATTCTTCTTTCTGTGACACATTGGGATCGCGGGCCGTATTGATACGGCCTGGGGGCCGGCTGCGGCCCGCAAGCCGTATCTTTGACATGACTGCTCTAAATGGAATGAGACACCACTAGGGGTTACATTGGTAACACTACACCAGACTACCTTTAGCAAGAAAGAGACCAGGCACAATTTTAATGGCGTCTTGGCTTTTGCAGACCAGTCCAAATATAGTAGTACAGGGGAATGGAATAAAACATTAGACAGATCAAATATTTAATGAATATTGACGGGATGCCAAATCTAAACATTTTTGTCAAAAGGATCGGGACATATACGTTGTCATAGACGTTTGCAATATCAACAGATACTGATAAAATTGTTTCATTTCGGGACAGTGCTCAGTGTATATCTGTTATATAGTGTAAGAGATAATCGGAGGTGTCTTTTCTTTTCTTATATGCATATTGAGAAGAAAGAAAAATATTTAATTCGGTAAGAGTAAAATTGCATTCTAAAGCATGGTATTTAGTATAACAAACACACAGAACACAATTCTCACAAAACATACGCCTAAGTATCAGACACGTTTCAACGACAAGGTCGTCCTCTTCAGTGATACACGAGCTACACCAATAAAACTATAACTATAACTATGAAACGCGTCTGATACTTAGGCGTATTTTTTGTGAGAATTGTGTCTGTGTGTTTGTTATACTGAATAATTTTTCTCATAAGTCAAGCTCAACATTTAATATAAATATGATATTTAGCATTAAAGAAATAAGATGGGTTGACCTCTGATACCGTGTAAGACCACGTAGTCTGGGCTTACATTTTTTAGGAAGTTGTAAAAAAGTTCTTTGTCATTTTACAAATAGTTTTTAGGGGTTTTATTGTTTTTCGCTTTAAAACTTTTTATAATGCCCCTGTTTAGCACTTGATTTTGTAGAAATTTTTGTGCACATTGATTGCCACCTAGATAATTTGGCTTGAATTATTAGCTGTTTTTAGATTTTTCTAGCTGTTGTTTTATATTTTATAAAATTTTGAAGTCATGTTTGTTTTAAATATCTTTAAATAGAATCTTCTTAAGGCATGGAACAATCTTCATTCCACCAGCTCTTTGGCTTAAATCTGGGATTCCAATTTTGGTTATTTGGCAGATTTAAGTGAGGTTTAGCTTTGCTTAGAGGTTGTTCAATTATTTAATGTAAACAGTTTATGTTAAAGTTTTCAGACATATTTGTTAGTTTTGTTATTATATCAGTGTTAAAGATATTAAAGTTAACATTTTTATAATTATTTAAAGACTTTTGTAATTTAGGGGTTGTATTATAAAGGCCTGGGATGGTTGTTTATTTAGAGGTATTATATTGAATTCCATGAAAATTGGAGAGTGCACAATGTCCAAGGGATCATTACCAACCTCCCAATGTGTTAATAGTGAATGAAGAGTTGATGATGCAAAAGATAGATCTACGGATGCTGGAGTTCGATATAGACCCGGTACAGTTGTGGGAGTTTTATTGTTTAATTAAATATATTCTGATGAGCTATAGGCGAAGAAAATGTATTTATCTCTAGTGTCAAATCCCGCCATAGCCGTCGAATCTGCTTAAACTCAAAATTGTATATTCTGTAGAGTTTATTGATTCGGTATTGTTTAGCCATGTTTCTTTAATTGCTGCTATATGTATTTTTTCTTGATTTAGAATGTTTTGTAGCTTAGATTATTTAGATTTGATGAACTGGGCATTTCATTGTATAATTTTGATATTTTTTGGATTTGACATAAAATCATATAGAGGTATTAGATTTTAACATTTCTATTTTCTATTTATTAGGTTTAAGTTATGTTTTTATGAATCATTTTTACTGGATTTTGGGCTATTGATTAACATTTGTAACTTTTCGCTTTCCAGTACTTTTGAAAACTCTTGTTTTGTAAATTGGGTAATTTTTTTTATTAATGCCTCCTGAATTTGTTTTGCGTAAAATTTTACAGTTTTACTTTACTCATATTTCTTAATAATTTAATTCTTGCTTCATTTAGAAGAGTTTTAAGTAGTTGTTTTCTGGTTCAGATTAGCTTGGTTGTTGTGGCCAGCTAGATGATGCTTTTTGGTTAGGGTGTGATTTTAATTGAGTTATTTCCTTAAATAGGGGATTTTGTTTAGATTGTTTATTTTGAAATTGAGGTTTTTTATTTGAATTTTGTTTAAAAGGTATAGATTTATAGTCACTTTCCGATTGGAAATTATTTTTATTGACGTTAGTAATTTCTTGTAAGTCCAAGAGATTGTATCTATTTGGTGAAGTTACAACCGCAGAGGATTTAACCTATATTTAGTTGGTGGTAATTTAGGGAAATATGAATGGTTTTCTGTATCAATCGGTTTACTGTTTAGTACTTCAGAAAATGATTTAACATATTCATACTGTTTTTGATGTTTATTATTTTTATAAGAAATAGGAAAATATTTACTAGCTGTAAAATAATCCATTTTTTCTTTCAGTCATTCAATTTTTTATATTTTTTTGTCGTAAATGTTCTGGACATTCTTTACTTGTGCTCTTATGATCTCCAAGACTGTATACAAAATGGTTTAAGATTGCATTCACTGTGGTAGGATTTTCCACAATTTCCACATAATTTTTTATTTTTACAGGGTGAGTTTGTGGTATGTCCATATGTATAACATGAAAAACATTGAATAATGGAATTGAGTAACTGTTTACAGGCATAATTACATAATCCAATTTAATGTTTTGCGGTAATTTAGTACCTGCAAATGTCAATTTAACAAAATGTGTTTTACAGATTTCACCTGTTTTAAATTTTTTTGTAATACGATGAGTTCCTAAAATTTTACATGGACTTAGTGCCTTCTTCAGTTTCAACATCTGGTTTAACAAAAACTACCCCTACAGTTTCTACCCTGAAAGCGGGTATAAAAACTCTATATTCCTTCAATGGGCTGAGACAAGGAGTTCATTTGTAGCTTGAGCAGTTCTGCATAAAACAGAAATGTTTTTACCTTTGTGTATTTGTGTGTGATGTGCATCTATTATCTTTCCTATTTTGTATGAGTTTAGTTTTGTATTACTTTCCGGACATACAATTACCTCAAAGGGGCCTTTTCTGTGTTTATCATATTTTCTTATTTTGTATTTTTTAAATTCCTATCATTTGGTTTATAACTATTTTGTGTTTTAATGTTTGGGTGAAATAAATCTTTGTACAAGTTTTCATTTAATATTCTTTTAAATAAGTTATTAGAATCACCTACAGGAGTTAGTATACTGGCTATTGCCGCTTTTGTTTCAATATCTGTTTCCATATTGGAGCACGGTTAAACCTGGTTTGAATCAGGCCTAGCGTATAAAGAAAAAGTTTTATTTAACTTAAAATTAGTTTTTATTAACAGGTAATTGACAAAAATATGTAAAATTTGTTAGTATATTTCAGAAACAAGTTGTTAATATTTCTACTACATATTATTTCCTTATTAAACAAAAGGATTTGAAACAAAAAGTAAACTAACTTGAGAAGACAAGATTCTATGAGACTGTCACTTGCGCTTAAAACCAATAAATTTACGTCTTCACTCGAACAAGTGAAACTTCTTTGTGTTTAGCACAATAGCACCTTTACAGCTGATTAGCAAATAGACACTTGATTTCAGAATTTATTTCAAACTAATAAAATGCACTGGGTTCAGGCAGACCTTTAATGATGATAAAAAATATCATTACTACATGTTCTGTGTATTTTAGTTTCTTGAAATAATCCCTTGATATAATAAACAATTTCACAATACAAATGAAGTGGTTTTAATTGTGTTTTGTGTTGTGAAATTGTGTAAATGTATTTAAAGTTATTATATTGGCAAGAGTATATACATAAATAACCCAATTACAAACCATATGACCATGGTTGAATAATAGATGAAATGGCTGCCGTTAACAAGCCAATGAAGGAAAACTGACAGGCCAAATAACGTAGTACAAATTAATTAAGTATATTTTGTTCTCAGCAAAGATTAGAACAAATTGGAGCACAACTGTTTGCAAACAATTGATCAATTGATTGGAGTAGACAGTACCAAATTTCTAGGATTGACAGTAGATTCAAAATTAAATGGGAAAAATCAATTTAATATATTCTCCACAAAATTAAATTCCTCAATCTATAATCTGTAAAAAAATATAAAGTTATTGCTCTTTACCATTTTTTAAAATGGCACATTATGGTCTATTTTACTGCCATGTGCTATATGGTGTTGTGATATGGGATAATGCATCAAGGGTATTTTTATGCAAAAGTATAAAAATACTTTTGTATTTTTATTTTAAATACAAAAGTATGCAGTTCATGCTATATTTGGTAAGAAGTCCAAAGACTCATGCCATTCATCCTTTCTTCCAAAAACTGAACATTTTAACTTTTCCTTCCATTAATATTTTGATGTAGTCTAAGTTTCACACAGAAACAGACCAGAGTTATACATAGATAAAACACAAGGAAAACAACCTAAGGATTCTAAAACATAGGCTTGCTCTAACTGTTGAATCATCAACAATATCCTGTGGGATCTTCCACAACCATCTTCCGCAGAAAATTAAAATAATAACCGTCTTTAAAAAAAATTAAATATATAAACAGAAATAATTTGTTCCATAGAGGGATTCATGGCAAAGCCATCAATGAAATAACAGAATATTTTGTTTCTTTTTTATTGTACAAATGCTTAATGTTTTTGTATCAATATATTTTTATATTGGACAAGGTTTATACAATGTACATTGTTTCCCAGCTGCTGAATAAATAAATGAATATAACAAAAAAAATTATTTTATAATAGATAAGAAGAGACCGGGAAAAGTATCCAAATCTGTATCACAAGAAGAGAGCAGTGAAGACCAACATGCCAGTTTACATGGTAGCAGTCATCAGACATTAAGGTATTTCATGGGTATTCTTCGTTAAGGGAAAACTTTTTAATAGAGAAATTTTTAAGAGGATAACATTTTAAGGAAAGAAAAGAAAAGTTAGGATATTTTTTACTCATGCTGCTATATCAAATTTGTTTGAAAATACTAATGACAATTGTGTTTTCTTTTCTTGTTTTTTTTTAAAAAAAAAAAAAAAAGTTCTTGGTCATCATCACCTTATAAAAAAGGAAGAAAAGAACATAAAATACAGATCTCTAGTCCTCGAATATTCTAATAGCATCAAGGTCAAAAAAGAACAATAGTTAGTCAAGAAAGACTTAATAGAAAGATGAAATTGAGGGATCCAACCCAAGACTACATGTAAAAATATGTAGATTAATAATCTTTCTTGAATTAACTGGTCAACGAATTTACTGATTTTAAGATTATTTATTCTACTTCTTTTGTACATTCATACTCACACTATTGAAATTCAAAATATAGAGCATCAATGTGTGGTTGAGCAAATGTACTTTTTTTTTCTTTTTTCACTTCTAATACAATTCAACCGTTCCGAATTTAAGGTTATTTTAGTTGGAATACTAAACTTGGATATTCTCTAAGAATAATAACACAAGTTATTATTCTTAGATTTTAAAACAATCATCTACCAACCATGCAATAATTTGTCTTAACTTGGATAGACCGCATCGGTTGGAGTTTTTTTGAGAAGTTTCTTTTATCCCACATCTCCCCAAGGGACGAATTTCTTACGTTTTCTATGTACTAGCTGACTTACCATGACATCACTATGGAAGCTTCAAGAAGGTTTTTACCTTAGTCAACGGAAGCGACACAAAGGATTTTATCTGAACAGGTTTGTTAGATCTCTTTTTTATAATTCGAACTAACAGGGTTGTCAGATTGATTATATTATTCATTTTATATTTAACCTCTTTAACCTAAAATTTTCTTTTAATTAGACATATGTTCCTGACCATTTTATGTAGAAGTAATTAATTATGTGATTTATATCTCTCACTTTCAATGTCTAACATTTTGTTCCGTATTTCGTCGTCAATCCAAAGTGTTCACCTATGCTACTGCCCCATATGTGATGATCGGTCTTACTATCATGGTGTACATCTGTTGTAGAATCCGCTGGTGGCAACACCATGTTTCTCCTGCGTACCATTAGAGCAGATGTGTCTTTATCTACTCTGTGTTTCAGAAAACATACTCATGTTTTTCTCAAGTGAGCTTGTACATGAGTTTATGACCTCTGTCTGTAAAAAAATCAGTATCAACATAAATTGTTGACTTTAAAAATAATTTTTTACAAGCTGATATAAAAGTCATATTGTGAAGTTTTCAGTAAAGTTTGTAGCGAGTTTCGTAGAGTGTATTATTATTATTTATCTATTAGTCTTTTCTGACAAATAATATTTGTGTACGATAAGTTTGTATAAACATAATTATTATACAAAATGGCAAAATAAATCATCAGTGTGTAACAATTCTTTAAAATTAATTTACCCCAATTAAATCATTAAGAAAATACTTTGTTCTAATTTTATCGGTTGCCAGACGGATCACCACTGCCTTATTCGACATTTTATAATGTACTTATTTATTTATTAAACGTAGTTAAAAGAAAACATATTTATATTTACAAAAGTTCTTGGTCATTGTGTTACGCTAACATAATTAAATTTACATTATCCCTTCGGTTTGAATCTGTAACACTCCACATCATCTGTCCGTCTGTCCAAACAAAGTTAATACATAACCTGAATCAACCACTCCTATAATCTCTTGACGATTTTATAATGAGTTTAATTTTCTGATTACATACCTTACTCAACCGATTAGCATTATAATCTACAGAAAAATGTGACCTGTTACAAGTCAAAAATACAAATATACTGCAGAACAACTGTAGACTGTTCACTAAAGTCTTTAGATTTGGTTTCTAATTCTAAACTTGCACACAGATAGTTTTTATTGAATTTTCCTCTATAATAGAGAAATTTATCAAAAAGGTTAAGGTGTAACATGCTAAGAATCTTACAGAAAATGATAAAATAAATGTACATGTCACTACATCATATTTATGATATTTGTTTAAAATATGTATATTAACGTACAATAAATTAAAGGAAAAAAATATTTGCTCTTTTATTGTTTTTGTTTTTTAGTAACGCAACATCAATAAACTCTTTAGCAACAGATGCCGGGCCTACAGTAGGTCATGTAACTGACTCATTAGATGCTAAGATAGAGTGTTTACTTCGAGACTGGCATCACAGTCCTGACTTACTCTTTGCAATACACCCTATTGACGGCAGTTTTCTTATCTGGTAAGTAACAAATGATTCACCAAAGTAGCTATAAAATTTAACTAAGGTTAGGTTTTGTTATAAACCCAGCACTTCTATAAAGAAATTTAATAAAGTGGTAAAATAAAATCTATTTTAAAAACTTTTTTTAGTTTTATGCTCTGCTCGTATCTTTATAACCAAGTAGTTATTCCTTTGATCCATAATTGTATATACACGAGTACCAGTGCAAGTTTAATTTTTGTATTTAAGATATTACGACTATGATATAAGGCTGTGACTTATTTGATAATTTTCAGAAATCTTTGTAGTTTTCTGTGAACATTTTTCAAGGAACTGTGATGTTGGTGAAGTTGAATGAGAAAAGAAAATATTCGGTAAACAAGTTTCAAGATGATGTTAGAAATCGGCTGATGATGGGTTAATTCTCTTGGATCACGGGAACCAACACTATAACTTTCCATCAGAGGAAAGTATTGCAGCTACGTTCCTTTGACCTGACCTGTTTTGTTTTTTTAGTTACAAACAGCTGATTATGATGGAGCTCACAGTCTCTTGGGAAACCAACATACCTAAGCAGCATTTATTTAATTAACCTCTAGGCTGGTAGGATTTAAGACACATTTTTATTCTGTTGAGATTGGTGCAAGAGGTCTGTCTTCAAATAATATGTATGGAGTTGTTTGGATAGTTGGGTTTGGGTATAGGCAGGAGTTGATAAACAGGATGTCAAAGAAGGCAATTAAAGCTTCATATTTCTCATAGCTGAAGAGGGAAGTAAATGGCCAGCATATGAGGAGAGCATTTTCGCCGCATAAAGACGTCTTAACTCTCCATTAGTCTGTGTCACAAGACCGTGACTGGCTGTGGAAATAATGATAACTCTAATGCAACTCAAGTGGACCTGCAATTTGCAGTGAGACCACAATCATTCGCTATGCTCTTTTTCTTAAGTTTTTGTCTTTTTTTTGCGGTTAAAATACTTTACCATATTTTTATTCATTCTCATCTTTTTAAATATTTGCCAGTTTATATTTGTAAACTTGAAATGCCAACTTAGGGTTGGAGAAATAAGTGAATATTTTACTAAAGATGTTTTCAGTGATTTGTTTAATAATTCCAAGTAAAGTAGTGATGACGAACAGTTAATTGATGTAATTTTATGATTAATTATGCAGTAGTAATATTAAGTAGTAGTATTCTAATGAACCCCAATTAAACAAAAGAAATATATAAAGGCATATATATATATATATATATATAACAATATATATAAAAGCATTTTTTTAACAAACTAATTTCAGTATTGTGTAATTTTTCCATTAAAACATTTATTTTATAATCTGCAACATCACATAAGGATTGTCAAAAAAAAAAAATCTAAATATTACTAATCAAATAAAAATGAATAAATTTTGAAAAGAAAATGTTATTAAAAGCACAAAAAATGTAGGCAGCAAAAACGATAAAACAAAAGACTTAAAAATTTAATTTATTTTTAGTACATAAAATGAAACCAATACACGCTATGCTAAAAATAGAATGTCCTTAACGCTCAACCATACGTCACTGAATCGAAACACTAGTATTTTTGTTATCCTTCTATTCTTTTAACAGCCATTGGTACTGTTGTTTCTGCTGTAATTCACTTTGATGATATCTTAAACTATTAATATAGTAGTTTCATTATTTCTAACCCAGAGCAATAACAGTTATTGTGACAAGAAATTGAACTAAATTTTCTCTATAGAGTGTTCGTATTGTTCAGCCTACACTGCTTCAATAATTAAACAAATTACCCAAAATTTGCTCACCCTTGTTACTGGAGCTTAACTATGCTCCTTCATGATCCTTGGTTCCCTCGACTATTCTCATGAAGAACTCAAATATGGCAATAGTGTATGTGTTCCCTTTCTGATTGGTTAGAGAAAACAAGACAATAAAAGTATTTGGGGAGGGAAGCAGAGAGAACACTTAAAAAAAATATTTGCTGGAAGAAGTTGGTTGTAATTTCGAGGTGGTAGAAGTTAAGAGTTAGTTAGCAGTCGGAAAGAATCATTGGTCGAGAAAACACGTCAGTTCTGAACCAGCACTTGACAACACCTGTAGTCTCGAAACAGCACGCACTTTACAAGTACAGATGCTAGACTCATTGTCTTTGAGAGAGTTTAAGTATTTAGTGGAGAAGTGTTTTGGATGTTGAATTTTGGCGTTAGAATTATCTAACAGGACTTTGTCATAAACATTCAAACAATAATTTTAATTTTAACTTTATTATAATTTTACGTCACATTATATTTTGTGTCAATTTCAGGTAATAAAACATAACTATGTATGTATTTCAGAAGCTTTCTCTGTCTTCATAATTTCTTCCTAAAGTAGGCCTACACTTTAAAAAAAAAAACCCCCTAAAATAATAAATTAAAATTAAACGAGTACAAGCCTTAGAAAAGTTGTTGGCGCGCATTTTAATTTTAAAAATATAATAATAAGTAATGGTCGTGTTTGGGTAAATAGAATCTAATAGAGAATCCAAACACGAGTTTTGTTAGTAAAATTAGAGTCATAATATTTTAATGAGTAAATAAATGAGCCAGACAACTTTGAGCATATATAAATAGTTACAATTGGGGTGCCAAAGTGGGGCTCGATTGATTTTAATTTTTTTAATCAAAGTCGAAGAAAGGAAGAATTGTGGAAACAGAGTTTAACTATATTGAATAAAAATAACGAAAATGGAAAATGGGCCCTGTAGTATAATGCGAATGTTAGAATTTATGATAGAAAAATTAGAACAAGATAAAGTAATAGAATTAATAAAAAGTATTAATGCAGAGATTAAAAAACAAAATAATTTAAAATTAAATGAAAATTGGAACAAGATAAAGTAGATTTAATAAGAAATATTGATCAAAAATTTGAACAAAATAATTTATTAATGCAGAGATTAAAAAACAAAATTATTTAAAATTAAATGAAAAATTGGAACAAGATAAAGTAGATTTAATGAGAAATATTGATCAAAAATTTGAACAAAATAAATTGTAATTGGAAAAAATTTTGAAATTAGAACAAAGTTTTGAAACATGTAGACAGAGTCAGGTAAAATTTGGAGATAGGTTGTTTGAAAAGATAGATAAATTTGCGAAAAAAATAATGGTTGAGGTAGAACAGTTGCTACAAATGAGTGTGATGAAGTAGGGTCAAAGGAGAATAAAATAAATAATGAAATTAAAGGTTTAGAGGAGAGGGTGAATGATTATGTAAGGAGTAGGCTGATGTAAGTGAATAAGGGTATGGATAGAAGGTTGGGTCAACTTGAAATAAGTTAAGGAATAATGAAGAGAAATTGATGCAATTGGATATTGAGGAAGAAAATGAAAAAGGAATTGGAGAAATTGAAATGTTAAATGTTAAAAATAATGTAGGTAATGTAGTAGGGGGTGAAAGTAATAAGTTAGGTTGTCTTTCCAGAAGTGTATGTATTGAGAGTATAGAAGTTAGGGGGGGGGGGACTGGTGAAGGAAAAATTAGAAAAGTTTTATGATGACAAATATTTAGAAATCAAAACCATTAAGTGCAGGTGTTTCAAATTAAATCAAAACAAGGTAGTGTTTTGGACCCTATATTTTCTGCTATATTCATATACCAGAACCAGATATAACAACTATAGCCATTATAGCAATATGAAACAGTTTTGAAGAAGTAGAAGAGATTGCCCAATCAGCTAAATAATTTATCAAATGAAAAATTAGATTCAAAGAACAAAAGACAATACATATCAACTTTACACATAGGAAAAATAAATTGCATGCAATATAAATAAACGGTAAAATCATACAAAGTGTAAATGAAGTAAAATAGATAGACATGACTCTCGATATTAAGTTGAAATAGAAAACTCATATTAAGAAAATGAAAGAGGAATTGGAAATCAAATACAGAAAACTTAACTGGTTAATAGGGAGAAAATCTCAACTACTATTTAAAAAACAAACTTTTAATCTACAAATAGGTACTGGTCTGTATTTTGTATTCTAGTATACTAGTCTAGGTATGGTTAGTAACTAGGGTTTCTCTAAAGTGAGCAATATTTAAAATTATTCAAAGATTTTGTAATGATTATCCCAAGGTTACCTATCCATTTAATAATAATAATACAGTACTGCTTTTAACACTACAATAATACTGTTTTCTGCTTGATCCAATTCCTTTTTTCGTCGGTAAGACCAGCAGCGCACGGTCAGTATTAGTTCAAGGTAACAGCTGTTTTACCTTTTCTAATCATATTGAAATGACAAGAGGCCATTCAATGTCGGTTTGGAATTATTCAGAGTAGCAACGGAAAATAAAATTTTTACAGCTCTAACTTTACCTAAAACCAGGTAAAGACTAGATTACTTTCTGGAATAGTAACAGATATTTTTTTACTAAAGAGTCTTGTGAAATATTTTTTTGTATGGTTAGGTTTTGTTCAAGTGTTGAAAGCATGTACTTTCATTAAGCATCTGTCCTTGTAAAATCCTAGCTAACTTTCATATAACTAGAAGTTTGTAGAATTCAATATACTAATATCCATATAAGAGACAAATTTCATTAAAAAATGGATTTAGTTAATGTTAAACTGATAAATATATTTCGGGCTTATGACCAAGTTGGACATGTCAGTGAACCCAGTGGACAATGCAACTTTTAATTCATTTGACAATATAAAAAAATACTTGCTATTAGAAAAACAGAGCAATGCTGTTCTGAAGAAAACTTTAAACTATCAAATAAGAAAAAAAGACTAGTAAAACCATCACATGGCTCAAATAGGGGGGGGGGGGGGAAATCATGATGTATTAAATTTTGTTACAAATTTATTATTTTGATCTATAACTAATAAATTAAATGAGTGCTTCAGATATAATTTACATTATAAATTCAAAAATATATAAATTTTTATAATTATATAAAGTCAGATTAGTCCCTGCATATAAATAATAGTAACGTAAATCATTCCATACAGTTAAAATCTGGTTTGAGTATGGCAACATTGCAAAACCTAACAAAGACCAACAACTGTAATTTCATCAAAATCCCAAGTACATTTATCTAGAAATGACTGCATTTTTTCATGTTTGCCTTATAAAAAATTTAAAAAAAAACTCTTGAAATGCAAATAATTGTACAATTCTGTTTAAATCAACTTTTCTGTTTAATATGTATTTTTAGTATAAATTGTATAATTTAAGTCTGATATTTGTTCTGTTCCTGTCAAATCTTTCAAATTTCTGTTTTCGGCCACTAGCATCAAAATTCCATTTCTTCTTTAAATTTATATTTGATTATTTAACAAAAACTCGTTTGTTTCTAGATTTGAATTAATACAGGCCGCTTGTGAAATGTCGGTTAAAATTGTGAAACTTAATATTAGTCATAATCAAAAATTTATAACTTGTAGTTTTCAATCAACAATAAATATTATGAACATTTCATATGTAAAAGTTAAAGTTGTGCCAGGGTTTGATTTATCCTCTGGAATCCTAAGTTGAATCGCCTTTATAGAAAGGAAATATTTGAACACATAGTTACACCATGGACCCAGTTTGACAAATTTGGTAAGTGAAATTTTTAATTTTTCTTTTTCATAAAGTAGCAACCGTGAAACTTAATATTAGTCATAATAAAAAAATTTATAACTTTTAGTTTTCAATCAACAATAAATATTATGAACATTTCATATGTAAAAGTTAAAGTTCTGCCAGGGTTTGATTTATCCTCTGGAGTCTTAAGTTGAAATGCCTTTATAAATAGAAAACATTTTAGCGTATAGTTGCACCGTGGGCCCAGTTTGACAAATTTGGTAAGTGAAATTCAAAATTTTTTTTCTTCCTAAAGTAGCAATCATGACAGTTTCGAAACAAAGTATTAAGAAACATCTTTGATGCTCCTTGTTATCTATGCAATACAGAGATCTAAAGATAGATAGAGTAGCTGAGGAAATAAGAAATATTGCTAAAAAACATAACAGACAATTGCATGACTACCCGAATGTGGAAGAAGTTCAACTGCTCGACAATAGGGAGGCATTTCAAATGCTTGACAATAAGGAAGCAGTTAGAAGATTAAGAAGAAAAATCAAAATCATCAGAGATAGTAAAGAAGTGAGAATACAATAAATAGAATAAACTAAGAGACATCAGTGGAGTTTCTTAGGTTTATAACTAATTTAGGTCGGATGTAAGCTATTGGTTAGTGTTAGACTTCATGTAGTCATAAAAAATAAAAAGTTAAAAATTTGGTCTGATAAAGTTTGTGCAATGTTTTAATGTATCATTATTTACAGGGTTGTTGAATGGCTGGATGAGTACCATCCTGGATCTTTCCGTCAGGCTCAAGTCTCTTTCTCTACACGAATACCTTCAGCATTTCCGTTAGGTGATGCAATGACAATGTCCAATAATGTATGTTTGTATCACACTTCTGGGTGTCATTTACAGTTGGTCTTCAGGGATGTTGTTAAAACGGTTGCTAGCACTAAATCACCACCGAATGGCCCAGGTAAATTGTAGTTTGTAATATTACATGTGGGGCAATATGTTTTCTAGCTGAATGCATATCTGCTCATCTTTATGATATATTTTTAATTTACACATTTTCCTATAATTTTACAGTTGTACAGATAGATTTTTTTTGAAGAGTGGAATACTACATTGTTATTAAAGCCACTATGGATTAGTATACTCCTTAGCTAGTATATTGTTAGACAGTAACCTAACCTAACCTAACCTAACGAGTCTTTTAACTAAGCCGAGAATAAATGTCTGTGGTTTCATTCTCACTTGAAAGTAGTAGGCCTCTTACATGCAGTAGAAGTTCAATTCTGACACGCTCTAGCACTTGACATGTAAAGACCACATGTTCTGCAGTCTCCTTCTGCATGCCACATAGATGACATGATACATCTCTTTGGTACAGACCTACAATTTGCATGTTTCCTGAGCATTCCATGCTCTGTAATTAATTGTTACCTGTCTTAGTTGAGCTTTCCCAGAAGTAGTTGTCTTTCGTAAGTCCTCTATCTGGGCTGTCAACCAGTTTCTTCGCATGACGTCTTCCAAATGCATCCTTTTCCCCAGCTTAATCCAGAAGTTCTGACCATACTCTGTGATATTCTACAAACCAGTATTGAACCTTATGATGAGTGGTTTAAAAATCCCCTTCTTTGCAAGAAAGTCAGCTTCCCTGTGTCCTGAAATCCAACGGAGGTAAACTGCATTGTGTTTGGCCAGTTTGTTAAAGTTTGTACGACAATCCCAGACTAGCTGTAACTAATATATGTATCCATTCAATGCTAATAGTGCTGCATAGCTGTCTGAATAAAGATAAATGTTCTGATTTTTGGAATTCAAGCCTTGATTAACCTGAATACATACCAAAAGTGCAAAGATCTCAGCTTCCAAGCTGTACTAAAGCTGCCTAAATGCTGATATTCATCTTAGGTCTTACAACATACATGCCAGTATCTGTACCTTTCCCAGTCTCGGAACACAACATACTTTACAGATAAATATAAATTTAATTTATATTTTAAAGTTCAAAGTCTATAAAATGTCCTAATATTTACAATGTATAAATTTTTCATAGGTTATATTACTTTTTCAAACTGTTACTAGGCTTTTGGTGCGGAATAAACTTCTTATGCACAAGCAATGTCATTGGCATGCCATGGCAAATATTCAATTAAATTAGAATGGTTTTGTTTGATTCCATCACCGCTTTGTTTTTTGTGCTTTTAAAGGCGAAAAACCTCTTGGTTATCATCACTTAAAAAAAAGAAAGAACAAGTCTCTTTTGACCAACTCTTGTTCTTTTCTGATCCTGATGCTATTAATATATTTGATAGCATATATTAATAAATAAATAGGGGTCTCTATTTTTTTGTTTTTTCCTTTTTTAAGGCAATGTTGACCGTGCCTTAAAAACAAAAATATCTTTTAAAAAATTCCAGTATGAATTCCAAAGATTCTCAATTACTTGAAAAACTAAAATTACTTATGATATTTATCAAAATTTGCTCTAATTGATTTATCGATTAAAGTAAGCTTAAAGTACCTAAAAGTTATGAGTTAACCTCTCCCTAAAAAAGGTGATTTATTGGTAAAAACAAAAAATCTATGGATGTGTTTTGTATGACCTAATTTCTCAAAATCTATAGTTTTCCCCCCTAATTTTGGTCAAATGTGAAGAATAATGACTCGGACAATAGAGAAAAAATTGTCAAAAAACAAAAATGAACCTCCACATTAAACACTCTATTTCAATCAAATACTTTTTTATTCTTAGGACAACAATTTAAAACACTGAAACCCCTACCACAAGCTTGGTACAACAACACACATGTACAATTAAACTGAACAAAAATATTTTTTTTGGCCTATCCTATTATAGTTCCCTGATGTACATTTCGGTAACCAAGTTACCATCATCGAAGGGATCTGAAATAATACTAACAAAATTAAAATTTAAAGAAACAAGTGCTATATCCTCCTTTATTGTGGTTTTGGGGTTAATCCTTTCCTTTATTGATAACATTGAAAATGAGATTTCAAACATTACTGAGCAAACACTATGAAAAGTGGTTGCAAATGTTATGAAACGTGTCCGAACTTGCGTTGCAAACGGAGGAAGTCATTTTGAACATTTATTATAAAAGATTAAACGTAATTTGAAATTGTATAAATATATATAATGTTTTAAAGTAATAAATTCACCTTATCAAAAATAGTGTTGCGTCCTTTTTGAAACATCGGTTATTTCAAGTTAATAATCTGAATTACGAAAACTTTTGATTGTTTAGCTGCGTTAACTGTGCGACAGGGAGAAAACATGTATTGAGTTAGAAAATGTCCGCCCACCAGGAAATATCACTGGAAAACATCCTATTTCTAGATTTTAAATATCATTCACAAAAAATAAATTATTTAAAATGTTACACTTTATAAAAATCTCTGCATATAGATTATGGTAATCTAAATGTGGGAGTCTTATGTTTTTAGAAAAGGCTACGAATTAACACCAGTTAAAATAAAAATCTCCAAACAGACAACCTTCCAAAAAGTACTATTTTCGACTCTGGTTCTCGCGACTCTTTGTCGTATTCAACATTAAAAATGTATTATTTCTTAATTTTACTTTATACTATTTATATGGCAATAAAAAGATGAATAATATGGAAATACAACAAACTTGTCAATTAGTTTTTCCACCACCATATTATTACCATGTAGTTTAATACGTATGTTATCTGTGTCATTTGTTAGTATTAAGCTGGTCTTCTCTCTATCACTCTCTCTCTCTTTCTCTTTCTGTCACACACCCACAATCACCCGACTTCATGCTACTTTGAAACATCTTACTGAATTATATAATTAAATTTAGAAGAAGTTGGGCATAGATGAAATATATTTATCCTTAAAATAAATGTTTTGTTTTTGCAATAATGAGACAACAAACACTTTTTCACAACAAAACCACTCGTTCACATTTAGTAGTGCGTTTTTAAAACATATATGTTCAGGATTTCAGAATGGTTTTGTTCATTATGTAGCAAACTTCCCAATATTCTCAATAGAAAATTTTACTCTTTTACAATACTTTAAATTATTTGGTATGCTGTTATTTATATTTCGTTAAAAATAATTACCACAGTTTACACTTGGTAACTTAACTTTTTATAAAGTATTAAATACTCTATGATTTTGCTTCTAGCTATTGTAGTTGGGCCAGGAAGTGATACAGGTGATCAGTCAACAACTCCATTAGCAAGTGTTGTTGAAGAAGATGCAGATGAAGGAGAAGAGGGTACACATAATAATGGTGAAGGAGGTGTACAAGCGCCTCCTAGTTCAGCAGGAGATGAGTCTGGGAATGGTAGTAGTAGTGGACCATCACTCAATGATATACTGTCAGCACCTCCATCCCCAACACTCTCCATGGTCACTAAACATTCTAATGGAACATTAAATCTTTGGCAGCTCACATTTGCAGACAAGACCAAGTTTTCACAGGTATTATATTTTTGTAATTTCATTGAGCAGTTTATATTAAATTTTGATAATATAATATTTATTACAAATTTGTTATAACAATTCATATGTATGCATATTTGTCAATATGTAAATGAAGGAAACAATTTTATTATCTATTTTTCAAAGCTTGTCCGCCTTTCTCTATCCCTAACACACTGTCTTTTTTTATTCCCACCCTCACCTTCTAGTATCAGTATAGAGGATAATTCATAGCTTCTTATCTCGCCTCCTCTCTCTACCCTCTCCACACTGTCTTTCTGTATCCCTCCCCCATCTTGTATCAGAATTGTTATTAGGAATTGTAGGTATTGGTCTCAAAGAATTGATATTGTGAATATTTGGTTAATTCTGATATCAGCTTAGCCCTAATAAATACCAAAACTGCTTCTATATTTAACTTATTTGTAAAACAAAAATAGAAATGTTAATATTAACATTTTTTTTTCAAAAATACAATAAAGAAAACTACAAAAACTAGTTTAACAAATGAACCAGCTAGGTTTTTTTTTCTAATAAACCAAAATATAGAGTATTTTCTATTTTTCTATTTGTATTCTTGTTTTATGAATAAGTTATTTATACATGTACAAACATATAATGGACTATATGAGCAAAGATGTCTCCTTATTTTATATGAGGTTGTTCAATTTTAATATACAATATTACACTGCTCCAATTTAAGATCATCCCAAGAATATTTTCCATATCGTTTATATAAAAAAAAAAAAAAATAAAATAAATAATAAACATTTTGGAGCTGTTTCACAATTTTTGTATGTTTCCTAATAACACTTTATTAGGAAACACCTAATGTGTGATTTTCCCCTACAAACCACCGTTTTTAGCCATTTAAAATGATCACTGTATTGTTTCCACTATATGTAACAAAAGAACATTCCACTATATGTATTGATTTAATATACAAAAATTGATTGAATCCTTACAACAATGAAATAATCTGACATCAGGTACAACCACTTTCAAAGGAAGCTTTTTATTCAGTTGCTTTTTCACCTTCTGCAATAATAATAATAATAATAAAGAATTACAAAATATGAAATCAAATGTTCAAATAATAATCAAAAGTTTTGGGAAAAAATGAGCTTAGGCCTAGTTGGAAACATGTTGTAGGCATGCATTTTATTTTCGTTTTGTTTTATTTGATAAAGATTAGATTGAAATGATTGGGACAATTGGCCTATTGTGCAACTAAGCCTCTTAATTCTAGTTCAGTAGATTAGTTCACTCTATAAGTTTTAGCAGTCCACTCACCAGCTCTTCCAGTGAAGTTCACCACAAATATAGAAACAAAACACCCTGTGTCTCTTGCTGCATGATGGGACTTCTTTCCATAGTAATTTACTATGACAATATCCTCCAAGATGATCCCATCTTTGCTTATGTTGTCTCCTAACCCACTTATTAATAGCTGTCCTCGCCAGACATAGGTACCCCTACTACTTCTGGTTTTTATCGGAAGCCCTATTGCTACTGTCTCCTCTCTTCACAGTTGGCGCTTTGTCAATTGTGCTCATTTCTACTAATGTTGAGATGTTCGACCTCATATCTCACTTTTTCAATTGCAGGTTGGGTTTGTCCTCCAATAGTCTCTAGGTCCTGCTGCGATGATTGAGAAGTGGGTTCTATGGGGTTAGGTAAAACCTTAGTTTCTTCCACCTCCATTTTGTTGTTACTCACTGGGTTGTCTTTTGCAAGTTCTTTAAAGTTGGCCTTGTTAGCTCGGGAAATAAAAGGTTTACCCTCACATGCATAGGTAAGGCTAATTGAAGCTGGAAGTTACTTGGTATCCAGAGTCTGCATATTAAGATTAAACTCCACATGAGCCATGTTTTCCTCGGCATGTACTGTTCCGCCCTGGCTTGGGATAAGTAGTGTCTTACATTTATGCTGCATCCCAAGTAGATTAGCTGCACCAATAAGTTGCCCACTCTGCACTAGAGGTATGTAAATTCTCACTTAAATCTGGTTACAGATCCCCATCTCACCATACTCGAAAAAAATTAATGGTACAAGGAATCCATGTACAGTTGAACCTCTGTTAACCGGCCTCGGATCAACCTGTCCTCGGATTAACCGGCCTATTTCGTAGTGTACTGGTTCCATGAGAGTTTCCAAAAATAAATTGTAATTGAAACACCAAAGCGGCGGCGAGTCAAACAACTTTGTCAATAGCGGTATCCCGTTGTCGGCGGCGTAAAAACACTACGGCACCAAAGCGGCGAGTCAAACGACTTTGTCGATAGCGGTAACCCATTGTTGGCATTGTAAAAACACCACGGCACCAAAGCGGCGGATCAAACGACTTTGTCGATAGCGGTATCCCATTGTCGTCGGTGTAAAAACACCGCGGCATTGGCACCCGTCAGTATAGCAGACATAACGGGCAAAAACGTTTGATTGGCCGCTATTTTTCCACGAATCAATTTAGTATACATTATGGAAAATATAACATTTCTTTTCAGTTTTCTTCTTGTCTTTGACTGGTTATGATCTATGTTCAGTATATACAGTAAATAAAAATGAGCGAGTTACAAAAACGGAAGCGTGTGTTGGTTTTGTTTGAGATGCGGTTAAATGTGTTAAAAATATTTGACAGAGGGGAATCTGTAAAAAAGCTTTGTGACGAGTTTAACGGGAACCTCGGATTAACCGGCCAAACAGGCAATCGGCCCGGGTGTCAGTCCCGACTAGACCGGTTAAGAGGGGTTCTACTGTACATACTCTTCGCAGAGCTTTTTCCATTATATTTTATTTTCATATAAAAATAATAAATAATAATCCTGATTCTTCATCGGAATCAAAATTGTCACTAAATTCCAGTTCTGAGTCGAAATTGTCATGTAAAATTTGATTGTTTGTAAACGTGGAGTCATCCATTTTGTTGCAGTGAAAAAGAGAAGATGATGGTTAAAGCCCTTAGTAATAAATCTAAAAGTGACTGTGAGCTATGATGATGGTCGTGGGTCTAGATAATAATTTACCACAATAGGACCATAGCAGTAAGTCTTTAAAGTGTTAATTATACTTGTCCGAAGCAGCCAATCTGTGTAACAAAAATTTGTATCAAATATAATTTCTTAAGATTAATGAGTAACCTGATTTGAGCCATACTAAACTTTTGTTTTCGTTTTAGGTGCTTAGTATTGGCCATGCTTCTCGAGCATCTGGTCATCGTTTCCGTGTAAACGACATCACTTGTCATCCTGTGTTACCGTTGCTTCTTACGACTTCACATCACAATTTGCCTGAAGGTACAACATTATCGCCAGCAACTCTCAATCCAACTGATCCCACAGCACCCACAGTAAGTTTTTAAATATTTTTTATTGAGTTATTTATCTGGAATATGATTGTGGGTGATAACACTTTTGTGCAGTTATTATTATAATGGCTCTACATCTAAGCAATAATTTTATTAAAAATTCAAAGGATTTACATTATTGACATGGAGTAAGTTTATAGTTTTGAAACTGTACTTGGACCGGTGAGCATTACAAATGCATTAAAGTTTTATAGTTGAAATAATATTTAGATAACATGCGATGACAGTGTACAATATTTCAATAAAAAAACTAACTGAGAAAACTATTTTTTTCAGTATTGGTGTAATTTTTTAATTTTTTTTTATTTGAAATCGAAAATGATTGAGGAATGTCATACTGGAAACTAAATGTCTTATCTATATTCTGCTTTATTAATGTCTTACACTTTATAAAAATCTGTGTGTATAGCTTAGAGCAATGTAGCTGCGGCTCTGCCTTATTTTATTAATAGTTTCCTTCTTTTAAGTTAAATAAACATGGCAGACTTTTGGATGGAGAGACATCTGTAATTGACAAGAAATAGATTTGCTTCATTCATCCTGTTGCCTTTAACTTGTGTCAAAGAAAATAGTGCGTGTTTTTGTTGTTCATTAGCTAAAGGGAAACATTGGATAAATTTGTGATTTAATGAAATATATATTAACATACTGTAATAAAGAAATCAAAAATTTAAACCACATTCTATATTTAATTACCTTACAAAAATAAATTATAATTGAATTTGTATTTGAATTTTGCACGGAATTTGCAAGTATTTTGGTCTCTGAGATCCAAAAGTGTGAAATGATACAGGAATGACTTTTGTGGTGTTTTAAGTGATTCATTGGCTAAAATCCTCAAAATTTTATATAAAAATAATTTAATAATAAACACTGTTACCAGGTCCGAAAGAACCCTTCTAAGAAAGCATCTTGCATAACATGCAAATAACTTTATTCACGCCAAAGTAAATTAGGAACAAAGAAAAAAATGTTAAGAATATTTCTGTAAATTTTATAAATGAAAGACTCTTCCCTTGAATTTACAAAAACTGAACACTTGAATCTAAGAGGTAAACAGATAGTGTCAAATAGGCTTGCAGAACTAGTACCACATTCAAGTAAATCATTGAGGGGGTGCTATAAAAAATCTACATTTATGGATATGATCAGGCAGATAGTTTTTTAGAAAAGTAAAAAAGGAGGTGGGGCAGTAATTTTTGCAAAAAATGGGATTCCTCACAAACCATTCAAAAAGTTTGAGTCTGTCGCGATAGAAACTCATTTTGAGTTTTACTGTTGTAAGGTTGTTATGAAAGAGGGGTTTTCATTGTTTGGGAGTATATAGAGCTCCAGGAAGTGATATCTCAATGTTTATAGATAAACTTAATGACATTTTACATGATTTTTTTTGACAAAAAGTACAATTTTGTATTGTATGGGGATTTAAACATTGATGTATTGGGAAATGATAGAAGTAAATACAGGCTGTTAAATCTGCTTGCTAAATTGGGTTTTGAAGTGGTCCTTTAATTCACCTACGATGGTTGTTGGAGATTCTGCCACATGTATTGATAATGTCATTTTGAACATCCCTTGTAGTATCTTGGATGTGGAGATCTTGCAGTCTGAGTTTCCTATTATGTGCAGGTGATTGGCATTATAGGGTTATCCTCCAATAACGGTTTGGCCCCTAAAAACTTATTTAGAGATGTGAGACCTGAGGGTATTGCAATATTGAAATATCTCTTAAAAAGGGAGGAATATTTTGAAGGCTAACTTGAACTCTAGCCTGATTAAAAAAAAAAAAAAAAATTATAATAATTATAATAAGACTTAGAAAAGGTTATTAGGATTGCTAAACCTATGAGCATAAATAAAAAGTTAATAGAATCAAATAATATTGCAAAGGTGTCCTGAGCAGAAATAAATAAATTGAGAGGTTATGGGAACTAGATATGCACCTATTGAATTAAAGGTAGAAAATTTATCTTATTCCAATCCAGTAAATATGGCTAATACTTGTAATGATTTTTCATATCAATTTTACACAAATTGACACCTGTTCCGAATAAGAACTGTGATGGTATGGTGGTGTCGTATATGGTGGTGTCGTATATGGTGGTGTCGTATATGGTGTTGTCTCTCGTAACAGTGGAGGAAACGAAAGTAATTCATGAACTTCAAAACAAAAAGTCAACTTATTTGAATGGCATTTCTATGTGGTTATTCATAGAACAGTGAAACAGTTCTCTACAGAACTACCAGAGCCTCTGGCGTACCTGGTAAATATGTCTTTTTATGAAGGAACTTTTCCAGATATTCTTAGGGGATAGAAAGGTCAGTAATAATTACAGTCCTATAACATTATTGCCTGTATTTAGTAAAATTGTTGAAAAACTCTTCTTAAGTAGACTATTATCTTTTCTTACTAGATTTGATATTTTGTCGAAGGAACAGTTTAGGTTTCAGAGGAAAAAATCTTCTACTGATGCAATGGTTAGTTTAATTGATTTTATTGTCAGAGGCCTTGAGAATAAGAAAATGGTTATGAGTATATTTCTTGACCTGTCAAAAGGCTTTTGACTGTGTGAATTTTAGATCGTGTTTGCAATGGTTGAAAGATCTGTTTTTTTAAGAGGACTGCCACTCTTATGGATTAAATTTTTTATGGAGGGTAGAACTTATAAGAGTTAAGAGTTGCGAATAAGCTGTCCGGTGAAGTCCTCAGGGATCAGTTCGTGGACATATTCTTTTTATCATTTATATTAAGAACTTGTCTTCACAATTAAACTTTGATCATTTAGTTCAATATGCTGATGATACAACTGTTACGGTCCAAGCTGAATCTATGCTTCAACTAGAGCAAAATTCTTTTGTGAAGGTAAATGAAACAAGTCGCTACTTTTTAGAAAACAATTTAGTTATAAATTCTCTTAAGACTGTTGCAATGTGTTATGGTTTGCAGCTGAATTTACTGCAATGTACTCCCACCAGTATTCTGCTGGGAGATAATGTAGTTAAAGATGTAAAATGTACTAAATTCTTAAGTCTGATAATTGACAGAATTCTAAAATGGAACCTCCATATTGATTCTGTGTGTAAAAAAACTTGCTCTGGTATTTTTATAATGACAAGTCTTAAACATTATTGTGCTAAAAGTACTTTCCTAATGTCCTATGGACTTGTATATCTTCATATTAAATATGGAGTTATCATATGGGGTTACTCCTTAGATCATGGGATACAAAGGTTGTTATATCTTTAAAAAAAAAGCTATTAGAATTATTGCTGGACTTTAAAAAAATTAATCCTACAGTGAGGCTTTTAAAGAAATGCAAATTCTAACTTTGTCAAATTCATATATTTATAAAACTATTTTATATTACAAAACTAAATGTAAACCAATTATGAACAAAAATATTCATGATTACAACACCAGAGGCGGTGATTTATTGAAGTATGATCAACATAGGTTCAATATTTTTAGAAAACTTCCCTCACAGGCCGAGGTCTTGTTAACAAACTTCTGGAGCGCTTAATAGCCGAAATGAACCAGAATAAATTTATTCTGGCGACTTCTTTGAGCATGAGTTTATCTCATGATATCATCTCGTGTGGTAATAACATGAATCTTACTGACATATTCCTCAATCCACATAGGGATTTATTTGGGGAGGAGTTTCGTGTTGCTACTTTTAAATTAATTTGGAATGATTGAACCTAGGTGCTTATACTTTTTCATGTAATTGTTATGAAACTTTGTTTTTAATTTTAATTGTGATGGTGTTTCTCTCGTTTTTAATTGTTGTTGAACTTGTTATGATTTCTATTTAGCATAGGTATTTGGAATGTTAGTATTTTACTTATAAAGTATATTAAGTTATTGATTTATCGTTGATGAACGGAAGTAATGTAGTAGAACTTGACTGACAGGCCATACAAAATGATATTTTGACAACATAGTTAAGATTGTTATATTTATTGATTTATTCTAGTATTATATGGATTATTCAATCTTTGTTGTTGTTGTTTGGAAGGTTGTATTGTTGTATTTTTATCTATTGTAATGGTGGCACTGTTATGGTACATTATTGACTAGTTCTGTGCAATATGTAGTTGTCTTGTGAACAATGACTACATGAATAAATGTAATAATATCCAATATACAATATTGTGTCTAATGGTTTAAGGCATTGTTATATTTTATAGATTATGTTGTGTATTGTAAACTGTTTAATAAGTTTTGTCTAATATGTTGTAATTAAGTTTATATATTTGTATTTTAATAACTTGTATTACTGATGACTTGTCTTATGCAATTTTTTTTTGTCTATGGGACCAAATAAAGAAATGAAATTGTCAAAAGCAGCTTAAAGACTAAAGAACAAGATTTTAAACAAATACAACAGGCATAGACAAAGTTGGACAAAAATCCTTTTCTCAACTAAATTGTATAAAATTGATTGTTACTAAAAATGGTTATGATACCTATCTAATTGAGAAAATGTTAAAAATTAAATTTAAAAAAAAAGCCATAAACTATATATTTCCCAATATTTGTATTGATGTAAACACTGAAAAATGATGTAGGATAAAAACATTGTTACCCTTACTGTTGGTAATTTATTAGAAAAGAAAAAGATTTGTAAGCCACCATATTATATTGTTAAGTGTTTGGAAAACATTAAAAAATAATTCTAATGATAGGCTGCTTAATTTGTTAAAAAGTGGTGTATATAAAATAAATAATTGTAAAATGTATAATTCAGTTTATGTTGGACAAACAGGACGTAGTTTTAAAACTAGGTTAAGTGGTAAACGTAACATAAATTGGCGGTTGTATTATGAAGGTTCTAGTTATGGCCGTCGCCTGCTTTTTGGCAGCTGAAAATGTTGCCCTGTCAGAAATCCGAAGTTCTCTGCTGGCTGGAGCCTGCATCCACGTTGACCGAAATGTCAGGATGGCAACGAGGACATTGTCTTAGACAACAATTAAATAACACGCAACACAGTTTTTCCGAACTTTGTATATTTAATATTGATTGTTATTTTACATACCTATGTATTAATTTTATATTCACTAAATCTACGTTTCACCCCTCCCACCCCCCTGAAAGATATGAATAGTGAATTTACATTGTAGGCATGTTGAAAATGCGACTGACCTCTTTCAGCTCTCGAGGCGGACTCTTGAACTCAAACCTTTCCACATGCATCTTCTCCCCCCCCCCTAGTGATTTCGCGCTAAGCCAACAAAGTCTATGTTGGGCGCAATTTATAATAGAGAAATAATTTATAATCTCTTTTCCTATTATTTTATTAATTTGGGCTTCTTGGGTGGGCCACATCAGCCCCTTCCATACAAATAGAACCACGCTACTTAGCTCATTGTACAGTAATGGCCATGTGACACCCCTACCCCAAAGCAACAATCCCCCCAAAAAACCCAACAAACTGTGTAATAAATATAAAATTGTAGGTTTTATAAAATATTACTTTATTAACAAAAAAAAAAAAAAATGAATTTTAGGTTATTGTTTTTATTTTACTTTTATTTTTTTTATTTATGATTTTAAAATCTTTGCTCAGCTTATGGGCGCCAGGTAGCTTTTGTCTACCAATTTTGAAAAAGAAAAGAAGTTGAATATTATAATATCTCGGCATGGATTCTTTTAAAAGGGTACTCCACAGTGATTCCAGGTTTAAAATGAAGAACTCCTTTGTATGCTGAAATTTTACATAAATTTATTAAAGAGAAGTTTTTTTTATACATTAACATTTGTTATAGAGACATATATCATGAAAATAACTATAGTTATCATCTTGGTTAAATTACTTTTTATTTTCTCAGAAGGAGAACTGATCTATTATTCCTTGAATTTAAAATTGACTCTATGTTGCAACAAAAAAAAAAAGATTTTATGAATAAAAACAAATTGAAAACATCTGCTTTTCTTTTAATATGAATTTTACGTTCCTTTAATAAGGATAAATATGTCATTAGACATTTATTATTCTTATACATAAAAAGAAATTACTATCCTTTACACATCAAATTTATATAATAAAAATCAAAATATTAATCATTGTAAATTTCTATACAATAACAGAGTAAATATAATGTGTTATTTAACATCAGTTACCAGACCATAGTCATATTGTACATAATTCAAAGTGTTCCTGCAGCGTCCTAAAAATGCTGTCTTGTGTCCGTGGCGAAATTGTATTTGCACCTCACGAATGTTTATAAAAAGAAAATCTAATAAAACACAATTTTTTATTTTGTAATATCCACTTTTAATTAAAAGTGGATATTACAAAATAAAAAATTGTGTTTTATTATCTTTAAACATGGAATTCCACCAAGAACCATCGGTCTCAACAGTAATGAAAATTAAAAGTGGATATTACAAAATAAAAAATTGTGTTTTATTATCTTTAAACATGGAATTCCACCAAGAACCATCGGTCTCAACAGTAATGAAAAAAAAAAATAATAAAAGGAAATCTGTTTATACACTAGTCCATTCTACAATTTGTAATTGTTCATTATCTGACCGCATTGCTATAACACACGCTAATTGTCAATTGTCTATTCGCGTGAAAACGTCTAACCAATTTAACTATTCAAACAGAGTTTTAACACACTCACCCTTAGTCGACCGACGATTAAACTCTTCACACTTTCTATTGTTCTACATATCAAATTATTACATCACACTATGTCCGTTCTTTCCACTAAAGTCTTTGAACTACATATTCAACTCGACAAAAGTACATCATTACTCTCCAAGCTCTTTCTTAACACTCTGAAATACAATTGTTCATCCTAACACTCCAAACTAGACTCAAAAAACACATTTTTATCTTCTCCACGTTTTTTACTCAGACTCTCAAAATACGACCGTTCTGTTCAACACTCCCAACTGGACTGCCGGCCTCATGGTGGAAATCTTGCTTCCGTTAATGTTTCAGGGTTTACCCTTCCGGTATCATGGACTTTATTCAAAATCTCGCCGTATAAGCGTTATCTGTTTCATCGAATGCACTGTTCAATACTACGCGCATGACAACTAGTCCTTTTTACAAATTTATATTCACACACAAAATTATTTAATTTTTTATAACTAATTTTTCTTAAAACCTATACATTATTATTTATTTGTGTTTGGAAATCTATAATGATTGAATTTACTTTATTTTTTAACTTTTAAAGACATAAGTCACGTTTTCGACTTATGTTTTCTCCCCTCCCATTTAACTATCTCGATTCCCGGTTATTTCTCATTATTCAAATTAGATTAACTTTTTTAGGTATTAGGCCTACAACTGCTTAGAAATTTTGAAAAACCTTTTTTGATCGCTCCTTACATTGCCACAACACAAAGCCTACAAACTCTAAAAATAATTATATATAAAAATTTTAGATTGAAAATAGTTAATATGGAATTTTTTAAACAATCTGTAAAGATTAAGTTATAATAAAATATCACCCCACTTACTTGCTTAAAAACAATTATCGTTATCTATTAGATTACTTCATCATCTTTACGTCCATCCTTAGACAAGACAATACTAAAATTCAATAATCAACGAAATAAGTGTCCATCCATACAGTCACAATTTTACAGCTACAATTTAAATTTAAAATAAATGTTTATTCGTTGGTGTTAATATGTCTTGTGTTTGTTTTACCCCCTTGAAATCAAAAAAGAATAAAATATTTTTTAAATGGCTGCTTGTGTGCGGTCGTAAGGGAAGATTATGTTTATGTTTTACTTTTTAAGAAATATGACAAATTTGTGAAAAGAAATGTGTCACTGTTTATTAAACATAAATTTTTTTTTTGAGTGTCAGATTAGGTTATTGCACGAATAAAAAGGTTTTCGCTCTTAGGTGACCTTGTGAACAGGTTCATGCTTTTAACAACAGCAGGATAACTCGAGTACCCATTGCGTGTTGGTTCTTTGTAATTGTGATCCTAGGGCCACTTTTACAAATTATCCCTGATGTCATACACATAGCATGTCACATATAAGTTCACCTTTAAACCAACTCTCTCCCAAACCATGACACATCTGTGCTTATATTTCAATGTATATATATTTTTTCTGACATGACTATACCAATATGTAAGAACAAAAACACAACATCTCTGGACCATAGCCGCAAACACCACCTATGCGTATTAAATTGTGATTGAAATAGTTAATTTAATACCACCAAGTATAAAGGTTGCGATGTCCTAATGTCAATGTACAGTGTATACGTGTTTCTGGATCAATTCTTATTTCGTCATGTACCCCCTTCTTTATTAAAATTAATTATTCATTTATAAACTGAGTCTACAAAAAAAATCCCATTTTTATTATCGTTACAGAGAGTTTATTTCTTATTTTCATATTACTAAAAAAAAAAAATAATAAAATAAGTTATAGCATCATTGTAACAAGTAACTATTTTATTATTGATGTATTAATTGTTGACCTAAAAAAAATCTACTGAAACACTAGTTGTCCTATATAAGAAATATAATTATATTATTTAACTAATGCTACTCATGTGAATTCTATTACTAAACACATTATTTCCTTTCTATAGATAAATGTGATTTGGAAAGTTTCACTTTTTTCTCTGTTTTATTTTCCGCTTGTAATCCAAAATATCGTTTTTATTGAATGTAATAATAACTCCTATACACTCTCAAATTATAGCTTAATGGCTTGTAATAGTGTATTTAATTTTTTCGAAAATAACAAGATATAGCAAATTTTGACCATTATACAGTCATTAGGGAAATTAAACATTTCCTTTATTTCGTGACCAGTCGTGATGTTGCACGAGTTTGTAACTCAGTAGTGTGTCACGTGACTATTATGGAATACTATCTCATAACACTCCTTGGTCTAAATCGCCCAAAAATGTCACACATTACTCGTCAACCTTTGAATGTATCGTATTGAAGCTTTTAATCTTTACACCTTTGTGCTTGCATGTGCTTTACGCTTAGCTTTTCTAAATTCACAAATTAATTTTACGCTTCAACACTTTCCGATCAAGTAAATGATCACTGTTATTCCATAATTGTTTTTCGCAATCTGGGTTTATGTCTTATTTTAAAAAAAGTACCTTAATCTTATCTTATTATATCCTTTTCGTTGGAAATTTTAAATCTCTTAAGTATATACTTCCTAATGTTATCACTAGAATTTTGATTCTAATTATATTGATAAGAAAAAACATGTATATAAACTAAATATCTATTAAAAATTAACTATAATCAATCATTCGTACTGCCATTCAAAGTTTATTTTATGCAGGCCTGCAACTTGTTATAAATTTTTTTATTTCAAGCTCATCATCTTATTTTAGAGAAAAAACCTGTAAATTAAAGTTTTTCGTCATATAAATAGTTCTTTTTACCAAAATTGTTGTCTTCGCTTATTGATTTGTGAAATTACTCATGTTTTAAATGGTTAAATAAAACAAAAACAAAAAGAATCCTTACAAAAAATAATAATTCTAAACAAAAATCCATACAAAATATTCTTTAAAAAAAATCATTAAAAAAAACCCAAAATCCCTGCCTATTCTGTCAAGAGTGACATATATGTTCTTTAAAGAAATCTTTTATTTTTCTAAATAATATGATTCAGGGTGGTGAGATTCAAGGAAAACGTCAGACCCATTTATAATTTGAAAAATGCTATCCCCAAAGACATCACGAGGATTAATGAAAGTAGATGTCTCTACTTCCGTATCTAGTGATTATGGGATGAAAAAAACATTTCCTAACAAAACAAACTCTCGCACATCACAATCATACTATCATATTTTATACTACTTATCCCTTATCCTTCCTTATTTTTATTATTATATGTCCTTTATAAAACATTCCCTTATTTTCCTAGAGCCTACTTCGAATTTCTATATTTTTAAATAGTTCTCTCTTAATTATGTTTATAATTAATTTATTATAGTGTAGTGCTTCTTATTTACTTACTGATACCCTTTTTAAACTTTTGTGTGCATATCCCTTTGTAAAAATGTATGCACTCCTTACTAAGATTAGCTTAATCATTTTTTTATATTTTTGTTTAAAAAAATTACTCGACAAACCTTGGTTTAGTTATATTAATTGATGTTACTTTTAGTAGCACTGAATAATTAGAATATTTATTATCTTTATATATTGCAATTTGTTTATATATATTTATTTCTTTATCCGAAAAGTGGCTTTTTCCTGATTAGTTCATGAGCAAAACATCATGTCAGTATAGGTGAGAACATTCTAGGAAACACCTGAGACTTATTGTAGCGGCCCAAAGACATTCACATACCATCAAAAGAATCGCACAAAAAAAAAAAAAAAAACAAACAAAAAGTATTTATGCTGAACAATGGCATCCAAATTAACTAATATATTTTGCCTAACAAGCAGGAGAAAATGCATCTTGTGCCATTTTTGTTTCTTAATAATTTATGGAAGCTGATAACTTTGCTTATTTTATTTTGTATCATATCAATGATAAAGTTGTATACTTAAATAAAATTATATACGACAAATACCCAATCATAAATATTATTTCGAGAAATTTTATATTTAAATAAAATGATAAAATGTCGATTTTGTATGGAAACTAGGTTTGTTAACCTGTGTTGTCTAACACCTTTAGTCAGCTTTTTCCTACAAGCCAGCCATTGTGCGAACTTATGTTCGAATCACTTCTAGCTTGAATAAAAATATTTCCCTTTCTACATGCGTGTATTTAATAAATACATTACCGTTGATAGCTCTCTCTCTCTCTCTCTCTCTAACGTAATAATTAAAATTACTTTAAAATTTCTATTATGGTTAATATTGATGTACTTCATTTTATTTTATAAAACCAATTTACTTGTCATTACCTGACATTAGACTTGTTGCTCCCACTTTTATGTATGTAGGGGCTTCCATAAGTCCTGTTCCATGCGTAAGTTAAACAAGAAAAATATAAAAGGAAGTTTAGAACATTGAGTGATTTTTCTTTGTGAGCTTACATAGAAAAGAAAGAGAAAAACAAATTTAAGTGTTATTCTTATCTTCTGCAAGTCATTTAAAGAGAGAGCTGATTGATTGCCCGTTGACCTTGCACAGTTCCAAAGTATGATTTGTTATTTTATGTTTTGTACATGTTTTAGGTTTAAGTATATTTATAGTTATTTGAAGATTATTTAACACCTTCAAACAGACACCTACAGAGAGTGATCTTTATTTATTTGCTCAAATCTCTGTTGACCCAATGTCTAAAATTTAATAGTTGGTACTTAGGTATTTTACAAGATACCCAACCCTAAATTACCACAACGTCCCACAGCATTTTAGGTTCATTGACTTACTATGTTCTTCTTCAGCTACATACCTGGCTTCAGGTTTAACAAGTTAATAAAGCTATTAACTTAAATACTAGTCACATTTTATACAAAAATGTATACACCTACTATCATCATTAATAATTATTTGTTATATAGTAATTAGTATATTTCACTTCTTAAGGAGATTTGTATCAGCTGTTTGATGGTAAAATATAAAATAATAAATTTATACACGAATATTTTTTTATTAAAGATTAATATTTTTAAAGGTTTTATTAAAGTAAAATGTTTTTATGTAGGGTTTCTGCAGTGAACTTATATTATGGAGAGTGGATGCTGTAGGTCCTCTATCCAAGTCTGGAGGCGTGTCTGAACTTGCTCGTATTAACTCGCCTAAGATGTCAGCATTCTCAAATGTTGCTTGGATTCCTACTTTGTTACCAAGGTATTTTTTATTTTTATTTTAATATTATAGTTTTCAATCATTTTAATAGTTTGGTTATATTGAATTTTATATTCAAAATTGGAGACAACAAAATGAACACAGTGCTACTTCACCCATAGCACTTCTTATTATAATAATTTGTTTTCGCCATTCCGAATATTGTTATATTAATTCAATATATAATTAATATATATTAATATATATGAACGACGCAAACAGAATATTGACGACACACTTCTTATTACCTAGGCGGTGGTAATGAAAAAATTGAAATTGTATGTAAATTTTAGTTTCACATTTTTATATCTATTTTAGTCTATTTTATGAATCTATGCAGATATTTACGGCTTTATCTGCTTTGATGCTCCAATCTGTTAATAAAGCTTGACTTACCTCCAACAGTAACCAGAGTATAGGCTTGCAAACATTAAACACATTGTATCAACAAGACAGTTGATCAGAATTATATCCTGACAAATCCAATCTGAAGGGAGAAACAGGAGGTGGTATATATAGTTAGCTGTTTTCACATTATTTTTCCTTACGCTTCAGTCTTCTAGACAGATCTCTTTGTAGCCAGTGAAACACTAAAACAACTTATAATGAGACCTTGGCTTAAGGGTGGCAACTCTGTTATCCTTGTGAACTCAATGACTGCAAGAATAATCATGATCCTATAAGCCCTTAGATACATAAACAATGTACAAAAAGCAATAGTATGAAGATATGATCAGACTTGGAGTTTTGGTGAATTGAGAATCTGATTTGAACACCACCAATTTATTAAGAATCTGATAATAAACCTTGATCTAATGGTTTTGCAAGCGATTCCCACTGATGTCTCCAATTAAAGAAAACCCCTCTGATACAAACCATTCAAAATAATTACAAAATTGTTAAAGATAATGTGCGTAATATAATACTATCAATGGTAATACATAGACGTTTTGAGGTTAATGAAACTGCAGATTAGTTGACAATTAAAGGAACAACAGTAACCATGAAAACGTTTCAAATGATCTCAATAGAAATGAATATTAATCAAATCAAAAAGATAGCGTAATAATAATTTAATTTTAAAATGGAAATGGAAAGACGTGGAAAGAAATTTTGCCACTGAATGGAAAAAAGACATATGAAAACATTGCAAAGTTATATAAACAAAATAAGGATCTTCAAAGAAAAGAATCAGTTGCAATATTTGGCACAGCACTAGAAGAGGATATCTGTACATTTGATGAGATCCTAGCAGAAAATGAACAAGGACCTTCTGTGTGCAGGAAACTTGATAAAATCAAACAAGATAGAAAGGAGTACATTGAAGGAGTACTAGGAAGCCAGATCCAAAATGGTGTAAATTAATTTTGAACCATTGGACACAGACAAACAAAAAATATATGGTGAAGATTCTGTTTCATGGGTAATGTTCCTGTATTTATTGTATTAAATAAATGATATGTGTAGAGGGTACGTTATTGTATCATTGAATGAAAAATGTTAAGTTATATACGAGGGGCGTTCAATAAGTAAAGAGACAAATAGCCGTAGTGTTAAAGTGTTATTTTATATATGTAGGTAAAACCTTTTCTATTTTTCAAAATAATCCCGCCCCTACATTTATACACTTTTCCCATCGTCGTACCAGGTTTTTTATGCCTTCAGCGAAAAATTCTTTACTTTGGCGTCGAAGCCAGACTTGCACCGCTGTCTTCACATCTTCATTGTTTTCGAATCTCTTACCTCGCAAAAGTTCTTTCATAGGTCCAAACAAAATAAAATCCGATGGAGCTAAATCAGGACTATAAGGAGGGTGTGGTAGGACTTCCCAGTTCAACCTTTCAATAGTTTCATAAGCTTTGTGCAGGTGAGCATTGTCTTGGAGAAAAAGCACTCCCTTACTCTGCAAACCCCGTCTCTTACTTGGAATTGCTGGTTTTACTTTTGCTTCCAATTCTTCCCTGTTCTCTCCATTAACAGTGCACTGAGTTTCCAGGTAGTCACAGAAAATTGGACCTTTAAAGTCCCAAAAAATAGTAAGTATAACTTTTCCAGCTTATAGTTGGGTTTTGAATTTTTTCCTTACAGGAGAAGAGGCATGTTTCTACTCCATGCTTTGGCGCTTGGACTCGGGCTCAAAGTGATGTATCCAAGTTTCATCACAAGTGGCAATTCTTTCCAAAAAAGCTTCTCCTTCTTCCTGATAATGTCTTTTCAGTTCCTGGGAGATTTGAAGCCTGACATTTTTGTGGTTGTCTGTCAACAGTTTTGGAACCCAGCATGCGTTTGTTTTGCAGTATTTCAACTTGTCATGAATGATTGAGTGGACGGTGCCTTCACTTGTATGACAAGTTTCAGATATTTGAGCCATTGTAATTCTTCGGTCTTCCTGAATAAGAGTTTTGATTTGGTTTTCTATCAAAACATTTGAAACCTCTATTGGTCGGCCTGAACGCTGCAAATTACTCACATTTGTTCGCCCAAGTTTGTACCGATCTATCCACTTATAAAAGTTTGCACGGTTTTTTCAACTTTTCCCATATTGTCTTTTCATTCTTGAATAAATTCAGATGGTTTTGTTCCTTCAGAAAACAAAAATCTAATAACAGCTCATTGCTCTTCCGAAGTACAGTCTTCAAGAGAACTTGCCATTTTAAAAACATTGCAATAATAAACAAACGTTCAACAATGACAAAACAGCTGTATTTGAATGTTGGCAGTTTTGCCAACTCACAATATTGATAGTTATAAAATTTCCCAGGTGATTGTTTTTAAACCTGGAATGGTTTGTCTCTTTATTTATTGAATGTCCCTCGTATATATTAAGATTTAGCGATGATCCACTATAATCTTCCTCATTCCTCTGGTTACGAATTTACTGATTTTTAAGATTATTTACTCTACTTTACTTTTGTACATCTGTACTCATACTCAAAATATAGAGCACCAAAATGTGAATTAGAACATGTACTATTTAAAAAAATAAAGTTAATCCCTTATATATAAAGGGTTTATATAAACTATATAAAGATTTTGGTCTGAACATTGTTGCCAGATCTCTTTTCTTTGATTCGAACTAACAGGGTTGTCAGATTGACCATTTTATCTTTAATCTCTTAAACCTAAAATATTCTTATAGTTATACATTTGTTCCTGACCATTTTATATAGAAATAATCTATTATGTGATTTATATATATCGTTTTGAATATCTCACATTTTGTCCCCTATTAAATTGTCAATCCAAAGTCCAATATTGCGCCAATAAGCCGATGTAATGACAGATAAACTGTTAATATTTTTTGATTGCAACTGGGATTATCTACTTGTCACTGACATCACAATCAGCAATTATCAGACGATTTCTATTATACTTTGACTTAGGCTCTGAAAATGATAAACTCAAAAATGTGAAACATCACATTACTTTAACTAAAAATGAAAACTAACAGTTTTATAGCGATCTTAGAAGATCTAGTGATCTAGTAAACTCACAATTGGTTTAACTGATTTAAATTGAATTCATTTGAAATATCACAATTATTTGAAAAATACTTTTCAGTAGTAATAAAAAATATAAATAATAAATCTTGACGTAGAAAAATAATATTTAACAAATTACAGCAATGGTATTATTTTTTTTCTTGTTGTTTAAATTTAATAACTTCTCGGTCATCATCGCCTTATAAAAGAAGAATATAAAAATAAAGTCTGGTAGCCCTCTAATACTTAGCATCAGAGTAACAAGAGAATAAGATTTGGCCAAAGAGACTTGATAGGAAAGATGAAAGAGAAGTCTCTAAACCAAGACTACATGTGAAAAGGTATAGGTCTAGCTTGGTCTCCTGAAGTTGCCACATTCTAACAATATTTTATTCATAAATCTAGAACTATGTTACTGAGTACCCTATATAGCTCTACAATAAAAATGTACTCTCAGGGGCTCACTATAGTTAGTACGACCTTGTCAATTCCTAAGGATCCTAGCTGGATCTACACCTTTTTTCCAAACCTAATCCTATTATAGTATTCGATGACTTAGTCTTTATTTTATGCTCTTTTTTTCTTTCTTTTTTTTTTAATGTAAGGCGAATATGACTAAAAGGTTTTATGCCTTTAAACACAAAGAAGAATAAAAGTTTGAGACATGAAAGTCTCCGACTACCATAATACCAGTGCACTTTAATGTTTAGTTATTAGGTAACATGTTTAAACATTGAAATTTACTTTGTATTTCAGCACTACATTGGGAAACTTGTCAAATTCACCGAGCGCCTGCTTTGTAGCTTCAGATGGGGAGAGTTTACGTGTCTATCAAGCTGTTATTGATGCAAGGACTCTACTTGCTGAAGTCTCAACCTCTGAAAGGAGGAGTAGAATTATGGTAGGTATAATTATAACTTTTTAAATATTAATTTAAATACATTCTCCTGCCATACCTAGCATTATCGAAATTAGACAAAATTGCACACTACTAAAAAACCTGTAAAATATAAAATTACTCTTTTTGTTTGTTTTGAAAATTTGTTTCTAGTTTTTTAGGCTATAAAGATTTTATATATATAAAAAAAATCAGTTTTTGCCAATTTTGTCTACAAAAATTAAAACGTATTAGGCTCGCGTTTGTATAAAATGTTGCAAAAACATGTCTTATCTCTTCTGAAACATGGGACTACAAATTTTTTCCTGTAAATAGTTATTTACTTAGTAATCAAAAAGCTGAAATTTTTTAAATATATCTAACCGTAAAAAATGTGCGTTCAAACACTCCAACAAATAATTGGGAAAATAACATGATTTATATTGTACAATAATCAATATTTGTTTTTTTTTTCTTAGTTTGTGACTTAATCATGATAAAGTAATGATAAACTATGTTCAACATAACTAATTACATACTAAAAATTATGTGAACTAATATAAAATAAAAACAATTTTTTTTAAAGAATACACAACATTTCAGAGTTCACTACACACAGTGTTCTCTTAAGTTACTAAAGAGTGAAATATAGCAGCTTAAAATGATAGCGGGAAATCACATGGATGTAATGCAATAGTTGTTAAGCCAAGAGCATCACACCATATCAATGCGTAGTACAGCATCTGGAACAAAACTTACAAAAATGTCTTAAGCTGTTTCAAATACTAAATGTGTACTTGTCTGAACTCTGTGTATAAAAATAAAATATAATTGCATCATTTGTTTGAATCTGTTACAGGGCTCGTTAGTTAGTTTGTCAACAGATCTATCATCAGAAGATGGAGTCAAACATTCATCTTTACATGATAGAATTAAGATAGTTTCACAACAGTCAACAGCCAGACCAGGTTGTGTTATACAGCTGGATGCCATTGAAGATGCAACTCATGTGAGTATATGATAGGTTTAGGTTTTAAGTTAATGTTTGTGTTGGTCATGCATTCGTCACGATAATGAAATTCATTTATTATCTGATATATGTTTCTATTATAAACATTTTAATAGATGTATTTGTATCATCTTTAGCTTTAACTTATTTTGAATTTTCATTTAATATATAATTGTTGTAGTGTAATTTTAGACTGTTTTCTTTTCATCAACTCTTTATTATTTTTATAAATAAACGTTCCAAAATTATTGCACAAACTTACCCACTTACCCATCCTAAAAACCAGTATAAAAAAAATAAAATAAATCATCAAAAAAAAAAAGTTGATTTAGTAGATCAAACAAATGTAATAGAACCATGAACAGCGGCTAAACTTGCTTTACCTGTGCTATAAATTCGTCCTTAGTATAAACTGTATTAGATTATAATTAATCTTTAAATGATGGTGGTTAAAGTTCATTTAAATTTTTTACCAATTATTTCATTGCCGTAATATATTTTTACTTGTGATTGTACACATAGGTTTGTTGGGTCATTAAGTAATCTTCACACTTGACTAAAATTTGGACAAAATCGGTTAGTCAATGTTTAGAAATTACATATTTTATAAAAGCTCCATGGTACTTTGGCAAATATTTTGTTTCTCATTGATAACTCCAAAACTTTCTTTTTTTCTTCTTTTTTTTGCGAGGGGTCTATAGAGGGGCTACAGTTGAGCAAAATCCAATAAAAATATTGAAAGCCAATTTTGAGAAATTTTTTATTTTGTCTTGTTATAGAAATTTTTTTCGATATGCCAAATATTGAGTTATACAAAAAATGAAAAACTCTCCTGAGATATGGCAAAAGTCTCCCTACATACCAAATTTGATTAAAGTGAGTCTACATGTGTAGGCTGCTGAATAATTCACATTTAATTGGATATTAAACTGTCAAATTTATTTTCTGCCAATAGTTTATGTAAAGTAGGGGTGTATGAGCAAGGCTATTTTAATTTGAGCTGAGCTCAAACACCTCAGGACTTGATTTCTTTAATGTTTTTATAACTTTATTTCTTGTATGTAGTAGTGTATATTTGTACATGTTTACTGGTTGTAATTAGTTAAATAACAATTTAAGAGTACAATGAGCAAGCAATAAATAAAAATAATTAAAAATTGTGTTTTCTTTCACTTAGTGATTGAATTTTATGGAGGTGGTGCTCATTTCAAGAGATATTTATTGATTTACCTACAAGTTTACAGAATTTTTTGATTGTATGTTACAGGATTGGCAGAACACACAGTTCCTACATGTATTCCAAGAACAGCTGATCACAGGTGAGAGAGGAGACGAAAGGATGGGAAATGATATTGGATTTATTGAAACTCAACTGAATGCTATGGTTGACTTACAACAGAATGCAGATTTTGCTGAACCTTTCTATCTTGTTGTATTGGAGAGAACTAATCAGGGTACTACTATACATACGTGGAGGCTTGTCATTGCTTCACAGAGTGACGGAAGTGGTGAGTTTTAGCCACTAGGTTAAAACAAGCGAATTTCAAAAAAGTTTAATTTATATGCTTGTATTTTTAAGTAACTTGACTTATATTATTTAATCCTGTGATGGACGTAGGGCCGCCTGTGAGGGACGTAAATGACTTCCATCTCTAAAGAGCAAATTTTAATAAATACAGGGTTGGGAGTCCCAAGGGAACCTAGGTGGATCTATTTTTTTTTCCATATAGTCTGTGGTTAAACCCTTCTCTTTCGTCTTTCTTATCCAGGTCTCTCTTGACCAACTCTTGTTCTTTGCTGACTCTGACACTATTAGAGTATTCGAGGGCTTTAGTTTATGCTCTTTTCTTCTATTTTTTTTATAAAGCAATTACTAAAATAGATAGGATTTTTGTCAAAATTGCTATTCTTCCAAATTGGTGATTTTTGTGATTTCTTCCAAAATTCTAAAAAAATTCAAACTCACACCTCTTACAGAGAATTAAAAATAAAAATGAATGAGACTATGTATAGAACATTGTATCTAAAGTTAGGAAAATTTGAATTAAATTTTTTTCTTCTTTCCATACCTTTCTGCTCATAACTCCTGAACGGCTAAAGATAATTAATTAATTTTCAGTATCCAGGTTATTATTAGTTAAAATAAAGTTTCTTACCTTGTTTCCACCAAGTGACCTCTTTTTATCAGGGCTTTTTTGACAAGAATGAACTTTTTTTGTATGTTGTGTCTGAAGATGGGATAAAAGCCCTGAAACTAGTCCCTAATACAAAAAAGAGGTCACTTGACGGAAACAAGGTAAGAAACTTTATTTTTAAGATAATTGATTGAATTAAAAAAAAAATTTATTCAGAATAGTTTGTGTTATAATATTAAATAATTTAATTTTAAAAATTTCATAAATACGTATGAGACAACAAGGTACAAAGATAGGAAAAAATGTTAGTTTAGGAAATTTTGAAATTTCTTTGATATCTGGTCAAAAATATTACCAGCATAGTCACATAATCATTTCTAAATAATAATAGAAACATTCTGTGAATATTCCAGTTAATTGGTTTGTATTTTATAATAAATTTGTTCCTTATATATTATAGTTGATTTTTGCGTTTTTGATAGAAATCTTAAAAAATTACTAAAAATTTTAAACTTACATCTCTTACAGAGAATTAAAAATAAAAACAAATGAGACTATGTAGAGCTTTCTATCGTCTTAATACTTTGAGATATTAACGCTCAAAACTGTATCTGGTTTTAGGAAGAGACTGTAGCTACCAAGCATCAGGAAAACATTGCTCCTCGAATATATGATTAATATTTCTTAAGGAGAGTCAGCCTCCCCAAAGTTGGGAGGTGTTTAATCATAGAATGAACTATGCTGTCAGAGCTAGCATATGGAATCACAGCAGCTAATTCCTATAAGGAAAATGGGATGTTTATTGGACATTCTTCCTTTACATGTAACTCAAAAGTTAGTCTCTTTGGCCTTGTAGGAAAATATTCGTAATCTAGAGATTTTATCTGTAGGGTATGTTTAAAAAAACATACAAAAAACAGTTTATCTGGATCTTGTAATAATTGTGTATATTAACAGCCTCCACTTCGCTCATGTCGGTGCCTTGGCTATATTTCATAACTAAGATCACATTTTCTTGGGAGGCCTGGGTTCAAAATTATATTTTTGACAAATTCAAATGACCACCATTTTCACATTTTAAATTCTAATTTTCTGCATTAGAATAATGTTCTATCTATGCTTTTATGATCATACTATCGTCCTCTGTTCCAAAATTAATGTTCATATCTTAATTTTTGTGGTTGCTACTGTTCTTACATACAAACAGATGACATGTCAAAAATCACTTTTACAGTATCCTGAAGTCATGAAACGTGAAGTTATCTCAAAAATAGAGATTGATTTTATTTTATTTTTGTGAATACCAACCCTTAACTTTGTATACTGGGCAAGTAAAATAAAAAGGAAAAAAGGATTAATATTTATTTACTTTTCAGTTTTCATTAGGTCTTATTAAAAAGTAAACATTGTTGTCAGAATTTATTATTTAATTTAAATTTTCTAGAATTGAGCGGCAGTCTGATGTACGTACCTGACAGCCAGTTGGTACAGGATGATGGTGAAGACCTTGAAAGTTCAGGACGTGTTTTGGAAGACGAAGGACATACTATGGTTCAACCTCCTCATGTACTAATATCCACTACAAAGGTATGGGTTCATTAGAGTACTGAATTTTTGAAAATTTGAGTTAATCATTAGTGCCAGAACAAAGATCTGGTAAAGGAAATAACTTGCTTGGCAAATTTTTATTTCTTACATATACGTACTATACAAAAATTGATGTGATGAGACTAAAAATAAATGTCGTGCTTTTTTGCCGGTATGTCCTTTTTGAGGTCCTCTGATTCCAAAAAAAGTAATTTTTGTAATAATGTCTGTTATATTTGCAGTCCTCTACAATCCAAATATGTGAAAGGATTTTAATCAAATTTGGTATGTGGGTATATTGTAATCTTTTACGTATGTCCGGTAACGAATTCACTAACCTTAACATTACTTTACTTTTGTAACTCATGTATGTGATTGAGGACATGTATTTTTTTAATTAATTTATTTGTTTAATGATGTTATTCACAGGGCACATATTCTTTGCAAGAATGTACTTTAATTAAAAGACATTCGTGATATCTGAAATGCATACATTTATTGTCAGATTTACAAAATAAAATATAAACTTAATACTAACAACATTAATCAAACAACCTGAAAAATCTTTGTTTGTGAGTCATACCAAATGAAATAAATATTCAAGTCCTATTTTTATAACAACCAACACAAATGTTCCAAAAGTCAATATTAGGGATGTGTGAGCACTTGAAATTTCGAGCCGAGGGTTTGGTTCGAGCTCGAGTTTGAACAATGACAGCAAAATTATTAAGTCCTCAATTTTTGAGCTTGGCTTGATTGTTCGAATTCAGTTCGGTTTTCCGAGCTCAACATGCTGTTCCGAGTCTGGTTCAGTTTTATGAAGTCAACATGGTTATCCAAGTAGTTCTTGCTTTTACAAGCCTGGCTTTGTTTTCGAACAAGGCGCAAACTGGTGGAATAATACTGTAATAAACACAATAAAATGTGAATTAATAAATGAGAAAAACAATCAAAATTGATATCGGAAATGAAACGAAACACACAGATATTATGATATTTATCTTTAGTCACCCTTTTCATGAGAGACAAACACGTTATTAAGATGTGCTATGAGTTATTAAAGTCATAACAGGAAGTTACTAGGTGAAAGAAAGTAAGTTGCCTTAATGGTGCCCCCACTTGTCCGATTTAAAAATGTGATGAGTAACTGTCAACGTGCATCACTAAAGGTATAGGGAAACCAAAATGTTCACAAATTATAATGGATTTATAACAAGAGCCAAATAAGAAAATCCGATTTCAAAATTATAACTTGTAGATAAATTGAATTTGTATCCATTATGTTAAATTTCAAGAAAATGGAAATATTTATAATTCATGTCGTTTATTCAGTAGTACGTGTCATTAATTATTGTTGTCAAATTAATTACCGCGGGGCTTTTTATAAAACTTTAAAAAAATACCACAGGTGGGGGGGGGGTATTAAATAATAGAACCTTACATTATTGTTAGAAGGGACGCAAAAAAAAAAGGAAAAAAAAAGTGTTATCATCCAGAAAGCGAATAACCCAGGTAAAGCAGCGATTGTGGAGGAGAGGTTAGAAGAAAATTATAGGCAGGAAATGAACATTGCTGATTCTATAAAAGGAACACAAACACCAAGTAGAAAGCTTTACTTAGAAAATAGATTGAATTATCTATTATAGATTGGTGATTTATCTGTTAAATAAAAGATAAATCAGTCATGTAAAAAATAAAAATTTTAAACAAAACGCGTGCCTTACTATAGAGAAAAAAAAAACAGTAAATTTTTTGTGTGAATGTTAACTACCGAAATCGACGATCTAAATGCACAAGGTTTTTGAAGATGAAAACCTTCTGCTGTGTGGTTCATCTCCCATCAACCCTCTTTTCTCTGAAAATGCCTTAACCCTGGTTTTGGCATACGACTCATTTGAGCCGTGGAACGTGGAAGCCATTGACGGTTGACAGACAACTGTAAAAAACTCTGATATTGCAACTCGACATTAGGGTTACTTAAAATCATCCTACTGAAATAAATGTTATACCATTGTAAAGCTGATGTTTTGTAGATGCATATACATGTAATCAAAAGTTCATAAAATGCTATAAAAATATTTAATTAATTGATAAAGTTTGGTGTGTTTTAGTCGTAAAAATGGCGACTCGCCAACTCGCATTACTATACAATATAGCGTCCTACTTTGTGTAAAGGTCAGAAACAATAATTTATTTCAAATAAATGTGTAATTGTACTGTTTTTAGTACAAATCTTTACCTATCCAACAGAGTTCGCCACATGTCTATAACTTTTATAGTATTCAATCTATAAATTAGTTACGACAAAAACTCATTTTACAGATGTATTCAACAAGAAAAAAAGTTGTTTTCTTCAACTCAACCTCTAGCCTAGTAAATGGAGTCGTAGAGAAATGAATTATACACCATTGAAAAGCTCGTGTTTCAATCTTTCAAAGCTGTCTAACCTGAATTTCATAGAGAGAACAGAAAAGACAGAAATATTTCTCGTAGTTCGTCAGTTTCGCGAAAGGGGGCACCATGTTATGGCAAAAGTTAATGCCAATTCCAGGGTTAAACCACCAAAAAAACCTGGTCTCTTGCCAAAACACTGCCTCCGTAGACCTGGTGAAGTTTTACAAAAGTTTCCTTTGCACTGTGCCCAAGTCTGAACCAAGACCTAATAGCACATCATTGATTGAATTACTCATTTTTAGAACCCACTAGGAAAAACTTTTTCACGAAAAAAATCGCTACGGACAACCAAATGACTAGCAAGTTCAAACTCAAAAAACTGTTTCTCGAAAAAAATCGCTACGTAGAACCAAATGACTAGCAAGTTCAAACTCGTAATGAAGCCGCCCCTCCACATATTCACATATCACATATTCACCTTCCGCCCCTTTAAGTCCCGCATTTCAGTGTTCCCATATCGAACACTACATTGCCAGTCTCAATAGTAATTTACACACCTTGTATATACCATACATAAAACTTTTGCCTTTGCTCTCAAGATATAAAAAAATTCTGTACTGTAGTTGTGAATAAAAGTGTATAAAAAAAATTATAAATTTAGAAAAAATAATTTTTTATGAAAAAAGTACTAAAAAGTTAAGGGAAAATTCACCACAAATAATTTATTTTATTCAAAATCCAACTTGTTACATACCATTATTCAATAAATTTTTATGAAAAAAGTACTAACAACTTAAGGGAAAATTCACCACAAATAATTTATTTTATTCAAAATTCAACTTGTTACATACCATTATTCATAGAAAAGAACATAGAAATGAACTGTGATTTATAAATTTTCTAGAATGATATATTTGAATCAGGTAATAAAGAATGTGAAAAATTGTCTGTCATCAAAATTAAAAAAAAAAAAAAAAAAAAAAAAAAAAAAAAAAAAAAAAAATCAATCACCAACAATCTTCTATAAAATAGCAGAGAATTTTCTTTAGACTATTCAAACACTTAACAATAGTTGTGAAGATAAATCTGTATCAAGAAAACATAATAAATAAATCACTAAAAATAAAAAATTAATAAACTCGCAAAACAATAACCTTAAATGCACTAAACTTGGCAGCTATTCCAGCATACAAAATGGCTATCTCAATCAATGACAAAAACAAACAATATTTTGTTTGGGAAGCATGATTTTGAAGGTACAGTACAAACAACATATTTGCCCCACAGAGATGTGTAATATCCCAAACAAAAGCTCTAAACTTCGTCATTCCAGTGATAAATAAATTGATTCAAAATTCAAAATATTACTCATTGTTATTTAACCTAAAGTGTGATTGATGAAAAAGGCACTGGCGCGTGGTTCATTTTAGTCATGGATTTTAAAATGCCTGTATCTCACTAACTATGAGAGTGACAATAATTTGGAAATCACTGTTCGAAAGAAAAAGAAAAAGAAAAATATACTATAAAATAGTGTATCTTTAGAGTAGTTTGGCAGAAATGTGGACTTGTAACAACTAGACAAATATGACATAATTTTGTCTTCTACTCCGACTACTGTCGTGTTTATCGCGAGCAAAGAAATATACTAACTTTAATGATTTATACATTATTTTTGTTATGATTTATGACTTTTTGGTTATAAGAATTTGTAAGTAGCTTTACAATGGTTCTTAAATTATTGTGATAGGACCATTTTTAGTTGGTGAAATGTTGAATTGTAAAAAAGTGATCCTATTATTAATATATTGTTGATAGCCAGTTCCAAGATTAAAAAATAACTTTCCAATTCTTATTGTTTAGGTATGTACTCAAGAATTACCATTGCCTGATGGTGTGGACGTTATTCATGCTTCACCAGCAGGCGGTCATCTTAGTTCAGCATCAATCTATCCAGCATGTTTTGCACCCTATATCATTGTGACAGCTTGTTCTGATAGTACAATAAGGTAAGAAGCTTTTATTTATCTAAGGAATAAATATATAAAATCATATAGATAATAAGTCTGCCATCTATACTGTTGTGGCTATATTATTTCACACAGGGCCAACAATAGTCTGCAACAAAACTTACAACACTAAAAACCCAATTATGATAAATATTCAGGTGGTTGCATAGATAAACTTAATTGCAGAAATTGTGACATACTTTATATCAATCAAATTGGTAGATCCTTTAAAACAAGATTTAAGGAGCATTTACTAAGCAGAAAAAAGATAAACACAATCAACTGCTCATATGCCGAACATTTAATACACAATACCCACAATTACAGCAGTATACCGGGCAACATGACCATTTTACATAAAATGAGCATTGGACACAAAATGAACATCATGGAAGAATTTGAGATTTACAAAAACCATAAGAATGAACTGAACAATATATCGGGTGTTTCAAAATGAATATCGGTATTTATTACATTTAACTAAGAATCATAAATAATACATTAAATAAAAGAGCAACTCAAATTGTTTTTCCTACAAGTGTTCAACGCGAGCACCTTTTGTCACACAGTATACTGTACATAGAGTTGATAGCCGAGTTTGCTCCAAACCTTGATCAGTGTGTCTGGAGTAATTGTTGCAACAACTGCTTTAATACTGTTTCTTATGGAGGAGGCACATACATATGATCATTTATGTCCACTTAGGTGAAATGTTGATTCGTCACTGAAGACGACAAGATCCAGAAAATCTTCATCGTCATGCAGCAACACACTGTTTGCAAATTTGGCACGTAGTCTGTAGGCTTTAGAGCTTGTAACAACCGTAAACAATGAGGACGTAGTTGTAAGCATCTCCTCAAAACTCTCCACACATAGGTTATTTTGTTTAAGTGTTAATCAGTAAATGGTGCGGAAAGCTGTCCTGAGAAAGTGTTATTTTTTGATGAACCAGTATGTAACTTCTATAGTTTGATTTTGTTTATTTTACATACTGATCATGTTACTGGAAAAAGTGATCAGTAAAATTCCTACTTAGTAAAATATGGAAGAAAAATTTGTATTGCAAGAATGGGAATAAATTATTATTATATTACAAGAAGATTTTTAATAAAATTTATAATAATAAGTTAATACACAATAAGTCATATAAGTCCACTAATCATTTCTACTATAAATATTTATGTAATACACAATGTTTTATGAGCATAAATTAAAAATTTGGTGTGTGGACATATTATAATCTGGGGGTTTTCATTATATTATTTTTTTATTAGGCTAAATTTGCAGGGGTAGCTGCCATAATAGAAAAAACACAAAATTATAATTTCCTCAAAATCAGTTGTAATGATTCTTTGAGCCTCAGAGTTTTGAAACAAAACTTATTTGTCATCATCTCTTTAAAAATCCCTTTTTATGAGTTATCGTTAAAAAATAAAAATCGGTTGTGGAACTGTTTTAAATTTTTAAATCAGATCTATCGATTTTGTCTGATATTATTAGTCAACAAGTGGAAATTAACTCGCCTTTACATTTTGTCGATAGCAGGTCTTTTTAGTTTACCAGTGACAGCTGTTTCAACACTGATTGGTGATATTTTCAAGCCGACAATCATCACATTATTTGAACTACGTTCATATACACAATCCAGTCTTTACTATATCTGTTGGTTTATATAGGTCACTTCAAAAAGGTCTTTACAACTTTGTAAATTCATATAAATTTATTCATACAACTTACAGAGCTGGTTTTGGTATCATTTTTTTAACAAAATACAACAAGTTTTTTACCTTATAGTTAATTAGGTTCAATGTGACTTCTATTGGTCATTCAATTTCCTGCCAAACCTGATGCAGCATGTCAAGTATAACGTCTTCAACTATGCTGTAGATTCTTGCTGTGAGTTCATTGAGAGAGGCCAGTAAGGGTGGTTTATAAACTTTATCCTTGATATATACCCAGAAGTAAAAATCAAGAGTTAACAGGTCCAGCAAATGAGGTGGTAATGCCCACTTCAACCTATAAATTTACCTGGAAAGCAGTTATTGACGAAATCCTGGATCTAGGTAAGGTACTTCGGCATACACCATCTTGATGGAAGTGTAAGCGGCATTCTTGGTCATCCTCATCAACCTGTGAGATTAAAATTTTTCCAACATATCCACTATTCCATTGATGGTTTTTTCTTGATAAAAGAAAATACCATAAACTTTGCTCACTCTTGCATAAAAGATGTTAACTTTTGGGCTATCATGAACATGTTCCAAGGATTGTCTTGGATTTTCACACACCTAAATCTGACAGTTGTGAGTATTTACTTTACTTCTTAATGGAAAGTCGACTCATCACTAAAGATTATGTTAGCCATGAAATTCTAGTCTTCATTCAATCAATGTAAAATTTCCGCACAAAACTCCTTACGAGCAACATTATCAGTGTCTTTTAGTTCTTGCACAATTGTTAATCTGTACAGTTTGAGATACAAATGCTTTCTCAACACATGTCAAACAGTTGCACATGGAACATCCAGCTCATTAGAAGCACATCAGGTTGATTTTGTAGGACTGCTAACACAGCTTTGCCTCACTTGCTTTATGACATCATCAGACACACAGGGATGCCCTGAGAATTTCTTATAGCTTACTGTATATCAAGTTTCAACAAAACACTTCTGCAACTCATAAATGGTAGGCCTGTTAGGAGGATCTACACAGGGAGAACACTCGGAACCAGTGAAGGCAATCATTTTTGTTATAACTGTCAATAGTGCTTGTAGTGGCTATTCGGTACTATTCACTATATAAGTCAAAACTTTATCTATTTTACTATAAAATGACACTAAAACCAACTCAGTAAGTAGTAAGTAGTTTGAATAAATTTTTATGTAAAGTTCTTTTTGAACCATCCTGTATCAGCACATCATAATAAGGTATAAAAAAATAGAAATTAACTTTGATAACTGTCATTAAAGTCACGTTTTGATCAATTACAAACTACACTTGAGCTTAGTTTCCAATACAAGTGAACTAAGTAGTTGAGCTTTTGTATAGGATTTATTTTTGTAAACAGGCGATGGAAATAGTTTTGCATGGTATGTTTCCTATAGTGATTTTATCACATAAACTGAGGTTAAAATAAATAAATCCAGAGGAAGAAAAGCAGCAGTGTTTGAGGTGGAGGTATAGACTATACTGGAATTTGCATAGCTGTACCTGAAAAGGGTCCTAACTATAATTAGCATAGCATAGTTAGGGCAGATAACCAAGCAGCACAAAGGCATTAAGTTTCAGACATTGGTGAAGCTCTCAGCTCTTAACCAGGTAGAATTACAATGGTTATAAAGGATATGTGGAGAATGGAAAGGCTGACAAACTGGCCTTGAACTCCATACATTAGTTTGGAACCTGCTTGCAGAGTAAGTATAGCCTTAGTAAGAATTACCATAAAAGAAAATGAATTAAAATAGAGACATTTAACCATTGGAGAAGCCACAAGAGGAAAGTTCTATTGGTTACTATATCACCTAATCTAAACTTTCAAGGTATGTAGTCTCACTTGGTGGGTGTAACCAGAGGAAAGTCTTGAGCTTTGTGGCAGGTCATGGAGCATTCTATAAATGTCTACAAACCTTGGGACCCGCACAAGGAAACTTAATATGCAGATTGTTTGATACACTTAGAAAGAGCAGAACATATACTATTGAAGTGTGAATCACTGGAGCGGAGAGGTTCGTCATCTTTGGTCCGAGCAGAGTTCGAACATACAGGAAGTGTAGAAAAAGTCTCTTCAGCCTGAGGAGGTGTTGCCTAGGTGTTACCCGCTTCTATTCTATGAAAAAACAATAATTGTTTTATTAATTTATTCTTTGAGTTATGTTTTTGTCATCAGGTTTTGGAGATGTCATGTAACAAGAGAGAAGAAGCGAGAGAATGAGACCAAAGCAGATCTTCAATATGAATGGAAAGAATGGGAGATGTTAAGGAAAGATAAGGAGTCTATGGTTGAAATACCAGGTATGTTTGTGCATTCATATAATGGCTAGAACAATTAAGGTTTATTCAATGAACAAACACAAGTATGATCCCAAATCAATTCACTTCGGTCTATTAATATAAGGAGAAGAAAAAAAAATGTGTGCTTTATTTAGTTTACATGTTGTTATTTTCTTTGAGATCCAAGATTTTAAAAGAATATCTATAGGGTGATTAAAAAATGTATAGAGAAACTTCAAGAAATGTTTGTACATCCAAAAATAAAGAGTAAAGTTCCTGTAAACTTATATCTGATAACACTTTGTTTTCTATTTGTTGTTCCTTTTATAACGGGCTCATGATCATGGTTAAGATTTTAGTTGAATTACTGATTCTGTCTCTCTACCGATAGCCAATCTTTGAAATATCACACCAGGCTCAAGTGAGCAATCGTTTGACATTGCTTCCCACAATTCTACTTCCAACTGCCCACTTCAATCGCCGCTCTCAGCCAAACCAACCAGGGTTTGTGATTTTCCAGTAGTGTGTGCTAAATTTATTATGGCCAGTTTATTTTAGTGTAGCGACTGGTTACACCGGAGGCTGATATCTCATGCGAGCCGACTGTAATGTAGTATTTTGTTTATATCAGTAAAATGGCCAACCATAGCCTATATACTCTGAACTATGGCTGCCAGTCTTTAGTGTTAATTTTTAGTTAATATAGTAAGTTCATTGATTATTTATTGTCAAGTTAAAATTATTACGCTGTGTATTGGTTGATTCGATATTGTGTTGAGGGGATTCATTGCCAATGATCCATAGGCTGAATTCAGTATGGCGTGTGGTCAGGCAAATAACCACTCCAGTCTTAGATGAAAAATAGTGCTGAAGGAAGTAAAATACCTTTACTCATCTTTCAAGATCTCATGAACTTCTAGTCTCATCCCTTTCTACATATACTTCTCCTTGGTAATTGATTATTTTATGAAGCCTCTGATATTATAGCTATGGAGATTGATATTTTTTATGATATCACTGCCTTAGACACACTGCTACTGTTTAACTACCAATGTATTACACTCTGACTATATTAGGTGTAAAAAAATTTTTTTCTTTACAGAACATAAACACAGTTTTAGAAAAATCAAAAGGATTTATTTTGAAGATAATTTTTATACACAAAATCAAAATCAGAGTCTGATAATAATTTTTACATTAAATATTAGTATTGAACATCACAACAAAATAAAAAGTAAGTATTCTTAATTTAGGGCAAATCTAACCTTTTAGGTGCGCTTACACCAATGTCAACATATAACTTACCTTAAAATATTCCACTGTTGTTGAAATATGTGTAATACTTAACACTAATACATGATTTGCAATCAGATGTGTTGAATTTTTAATCATCCTATATTTAACTAATACAATATTTACTTTACATTGTAACATTGATTGCTTTACAGGACAACCTCTTAACATCAGTGCTGCTTACAGTGGACGAATAGCATGTGCATATAAATATGGGAAATCATTCACCAGACCTTCGCGTAGGAACCCTGAGTCTAGATATGTAAACCTTTGTGTAGCTATCTATGAATGTGAGAGTACGGGGGGTAAGTTAACAACTTTTTACTTTTAGTATAATCAATGGTGGTACAGTACTAATTTTTACTATTTTTGTATGGAGCAGCTGATAGTTTGGTTAAGAAAGAAATACTCATACAGAAAAAATCCATGTAGGTGCTTTCCCTAGAAAGAAAATTAAATCACTAAAAAATTGTCTCTTCTGAAATTTATTTATAAAATGAAAGAAAACTTAAAAAGACAAAAAATATGAAAAAAATATCACACTTTGAAATCAAGAATATCCAGAGAAAAACATCAGTTGCAACTTTCTGTCTTTCAACTGGACACGGCTGTCTAGCAGAAAATTTAAATAGGATTAGTATTTTTTATTCTGACAAGTGCACACTATTACTATGTGACTACAACCATTTGAAGATGTTAAAAGACTATCTCTTTGTCTGAAATAACCTGGACAAAAAGAAGCAGGTAAGAAAAGACCTGCCTTGGGTTATACTGGGAAGCTAGATTGAAGATGGTGTGAGCCCATTGGAGCAGTGCTATTCTAGAGTAGTGTTGAAATTGAATGTTTAAAACAAAGAAGTATATAATATTTATTTGCTTAAGTTAGTTTGTGTGTGTGTTTTTTCCTATTATTAAGTAAAGATGTCTTCTGTTATTTTCTTGGAGGCCTTATACTTTTTTCTAATAATAATATATTTTTTAAATGTTTTATTTATAAATTAGTTGTAGAGCGTTTTCTTGTATGTTTTAATTTATAATTTAGGTTTTAAATAAGAGCAGTACACATCTCCATTTAGCAAATCTTCTTGTACTAGAGCTTAACAAAATGAAATAGAGTTATAAATTACAAATTGTGAAACTTGAGGGAAAGCAGATCGTCAGTAGTGAAACGGCTGTTTTCATAAATATGTTTATCAACTTTGTTTCTCAACTCTTCGATAATGACAGTTTATAGTATAGATTGTGATTTGTCATGAACATCAGTTTATTATTCATTAAACCACCTATACCGGTTACAATTTTTCACTCGTTTATAACTCCTTCCCTTTACAGTTTTAAAAGTTGTAAGTAAATTCAGCGGAATAAATATTTTTTATGCTAAACAATAAAATCTTAGTGCGTATCTCCCAACCAGCAGGATTCGAGATCGAAATGGTGTTTTAATATGTAACGTTAATAAACAACTAACATATGACATTGGAAGGGACCTATAGAGAGCGCTTGATCTCGAAACTGATCTGGAGTTTGCATGGTTACCGTGCTCAAACAGTTACTACTTAAACAATGACCCTTGTAATTGTTAATTAGGCCTAGAACTGAACAATGTATTTAACATGTACTAGAGCTGTTTAGTGATAGATCGCATTGTCCAACACTTAATCTTTCATATAGTCCTATAAACACAACATGGTCGAAACAAGACCGATGAGAAAACTTTCGAACATTTTGAATGATTTAAATAGTTGACGTGCAGTGTTGCCAACAGCTGGTATGAAATTGTCTCCTTGCTGACTTATTCACTGCAACTTTTTTTAAATCATGTCTTCATACATGGGACCATTAAGTGTGAAGTCAACAATATTTCTAAGGCTCTTTTTTAAATATTTAAAATTTTTACTTCCTCTAATCTGTCCATCTTTTTGTCCTACCAACACGTGTACAATTTCTAGGCTGTGTATATCAGAATATTTGTGGGTGATATTGGCTATGTGATCACATACAGAGAGTTTGACAGATTTTTGTAATGATGTTTATGGCATTGTTTACTGAAACTACGTCCTATTTGTCATATAAAATGAATCACACTTCAACTTGGTGTTCTTCAAAGGTGAGATCTTGGGATCTTTCATGTCTCTGATTGAGAGATTTCAACAAGATTTTGTTTGTTTTTTGTTATGATTAGGAAGAGTTATTTTTTTAACAATTTTGTTGTTGTTAGAGGTATATGTTTTTGTTTGATTCTGGAATAAAATACTATATTTATTTGTTTTGCAGGTTCAGAATGGGTGCTTGAAGATACTCTTCATCTTAAAAACATCTCTCTTCCACGCATCCAAGTAGACCCCAGTGTAGACCTAAGTTATTTATACGACCAAACATTCTTAACCAAAAAGCAGAGATTACAGAACAACTTTATTAAAGCTATCTCACAGGAAGATTTAGATGCCAGATCACCTCTTCGTAATGGTGAACACAATGGAACTTCAGAATCCAACAATCTTGTCAAATCTGGAGCAAGTTAGTATTATCTTTTTATTATATTGTGGATGCAAAACAGTTCCAGTTAAAAAGTTTTGTATGATTAATTTTATTATTATTATTTTTTTTTTCATTTTGAGAGAACAAGGAAATTTTCAACGCAAGATGGTTGGAGTAAAATTTGCAAGGCATAAACATTGATTTTATTATTACTTGAGTAATCTTTAAATATTAACAGAATATAATTATGGTTAATTTGACACTGTGTAAGATATGGTAAAATCGTACCTTTTATTTTCCTGGTTTTATTAATAATTGTAGAAACAATTGGTCACAACTATGCGAAGTTTTAGGTTATAAATTCACAGATTAAATGATTAATTAGATGATTAGACTTTGTTCATCAACTAACTACAATAAAAGATGAACATGACATATCGTGTTTAATAGTGCTGTGGTCTTTTATAAAATTAATAAAAATACAGAAAAATAAGATGCGGATAATTTGTAACTTTTGTTTCAGCTATGTCAGTGTCAGCGAGTTTGGAAAAAAGACGAGTATGGGTATATTTAAGCTCTATAGGTATAAAAATGCATTGAATTTGTGTGAGCATTGTTTGTCTTTAAGCATGTTCAAACAAAAACGAATTTTTAAATTCTTTTGCAAAAATATATTTTACTTACATATTCAATGTCTGTAAAACACAATGTCTCTCTGTAAGCGTATAAGTTGGCAATCCCGAGGGATCTAGCTGTATCTACACCTTTTCTCATGTAGTCTTGGATTAGATCCCTTTCTTTCATCTTTCATATCAGGTTTTTCTTGACCAACTGTTGTTTCTTTCTGATCCGGATGTTATTAGACTATTCAAGAGCTTTATTTTATGCTCATTTCTTTAGGCTAGGGTTTGTGTTTTTTGTTATTCATTCAATTTTTGTTCTTTTCTTCAGTTTTTTGTTATAAAAAAAATGATGATTCGAGAAGTGTTTCGCCTTTAAACAACAAAGAGAAAAAATTATAAGCTTATAAATCAAAAACCACTGTTCTGATTTTCATGCTGTTTTCATTCCTATGTAGGTGTGTTTTATAGTTGGGTTGTAATCAGCATTTGATTAAAATTAGTTCAATAGTTACCAATTTATAACTATATTTGTATGCAAGGGTATAACAAACTAAATTCCCGACACATTTGCTTAAAATTTTCAATGACTATGTATATTTTTTCTGTGACGAGTATGTAATATGATTTGGATGCTTATTGAAACAGAAAACTTTTTTGTAAATGTTGCAGTATTTTCCAAATTATAACTAATTTTGTTTTTGAAAAGTAAGAAATCCTCATTTTCTGACACATCTTATTAACATTTTGACTGTGATAAAATTGGTATATAATTTACACACTAATTGGAATTGATAACTTTAAAAAATCTTGACAGTAGTTCCCAATTAACAATGTTTGCTAGCCATTAAGAGGAAATATATATTAGACCATATATTTTAGACATTTCAGCTAAAACATTTTTTAGTCAATAACAATGTTGGAACCAAATTAAACTTTATTTAGAATTACAAAAATCGTATTAGGTTTCAAACTTATAAGTGGTTTTAGTTTGAAAGTTGCAGTATTTTAATTTGAGTGATGCAACGTGTGTCAAATCAAGGTAGCTGGTGTTGATCTATGGAGCCTTTGATTCACACATGGACACATGGATGTTCATATGCCAGTTCTAGCTGGCGCCTATTGATAAAACTAAAAATATTGTTTACTCAGACTTCAGATAAAAAGACTTTTCTATTACATGTTATCATTTTCTCTTCACTCCTCTACCTATTATAATTTATAAAGGGTATACAACAAATTTTAATAGTTCATTAAAATGTCCTGTAGTTATTCTATTTAGCGCTTCTATAATACACTATCCTGAGCTTCACAATATAAATTGTGTTTTCGAAGTGAGCAAAGGCAAATTGTGGACTTGCACACAAATCCTGATTTTAATGAGAACAGAGCTGGCACAAAACTAAATTTGTATAATTATCTATATACTTTAGAGGATATGGTCGTATTTTACTCACAGCACAATTGTTTGCATTCACTTGGTATTGTTCTGAATTCACCCAGTTATGTTATTATTTTTTTCTAGTTGTTCTGTAAGGCGTCGATGAGCTGCACATCAGTTGATAGAAGTACAAGCTTATCTTGCTATAGTTAAGAGTAATCTAAGATTTAGCAGGTTCACGCCTAGTGGGTGATGTATTTTTCTGTGTTTTATTGCTCTTCCATTTTCATTAATCTAGCTGAATGGGGGGGGGGGGGATCAACAATGTTTATAAGCCAGGGAATATACTGTAGCCAATTGGTAAACCATTAAATCATATAAAGTCTATTATTCATAACATCTATATTTAAACTGAGAAATGTTTTGCATTTTAAAATCAATTTAACAGAGTTATGCTGTGTTGCTACATGGACTTTTGGTTAGTTATGTCTTGCTAGCTTTCAAAATTAGTTTGTGCTTGTGTTGTAATATGACTTTGTATTTGTAAATTAAATAAATAAACAAAAAAGTATGCATAGAGTTGGTAAAAATGCCAGTCATATAAAGAAAACCGAACATTGAAGTTGTCTTAAATTTACTCGATGATTTTGATATATTTTTATTAAAGTTAATATATTTGACGTAAACCAACACGTCAAGTAAACAAAAACTCACAGTTGTAATTATACTGTATTTGAAAATACAAAAATGAACCTTCAGTATTATAATTTGTGGTCGTTAGTTGGACGACTTGGTATGTGATATGACTAACCACTAACCACATCTACGACAGTTCCATGCTATGCTAGAGGAATACTTTAAAATGAGGAAGTCTGACTCAATTTCCCAAAACTAATTAAACATAGCTATCTTTGATGAGCAACTTAAATTAATTGTGAAGTGCTTAGACGTAAGTAAATTCATTTTAATGTACATGCAAACCAGGTGAGTTGAGCTATTCGGACATAACATAAGTAGCATGGCAGCTCTTGGCTCAGTTTGGAGTAGCACTCTAAATTAAGTGGAACTAAAATAGAGTGTCATAATGAATGATGTCAGACAGCAATGTCATCTTTTTAAATCATAAAACAAGGCTTTTGCCCATTCATGAAACTCCTCTTTTTAATTTTTAAAGTTTTCTCTAGTATTTTAGGGTCTAAAAAGGTCCATGTCTTTTCATTTAAGTAATTTATGCAACATCAAGTCTAAGTAATAACACAATATGATTGAAATTCATATCTTTTCTATTGCCACGAGGAAAATTTAATCTCACCTAATAAAAGACACACAATTATTATGATCAAATACACATTTTACTTAAGTATTAAAATTTATTCATTGATTATACATATTCTCATTCTAAAAAAATTCACAATATTTTCTCATTTTTTTCTAAGAGTACAAACTACTTTCCTCTTTTTTATACATACCAAATCGTTCTCACTTAGTAAATTTACACTTTATTACCCATCTTGCGAATCTTACACACACACTTTACTGTTCAGTCCTAGTTTAGTCCACCGTTTTTCTAAATTACGTCTCTCCAAAAATATGTCTTTCAAGGTCAGCTCTTTTACTTTCAAGGTACCAGACTAACTTTTACTTTTCGAGAAGACAGATATCATCAGCCCAAAGGTTCAAACACACCTCCGGTCCAAAGCCTCTTAACTATCATTTACAGATGATGTATTCAATAACAAAAAAGAAACACTATATAGAGTTAAGGACTCATTTAGTTTCCTATAGTGTCTCATATAATAACGAGTACAGATTTTATAGTAATGCAAACACATCATGAACTTTAATTATATTCGACCTTGCGGATTTGTAATAGAACTTTTGCACTTAAACCACAATAATTTTTACCACATAGGACCGATTTCAGTGAAACAAAACAGTGTTTTAAAACTCAAATCGCGACAATTTAAAACAATATTTTCTCTATTTTCATTCACATTCAATGACAGGTACAGTGTTAAAGCAATGCAAACACCTCATGTGCATATCTTATGAATTTTGTGTTCTTGGTTTTGCAAAATTTATATCATCTTACTTCGTTTTTTGGCTTCATGTGTTAGTTTTTAAAATTGTATTTTTATTTATATTTTGTATGGATAGGAGACACAGGGCTTACCTTAGAAAATGGTCCTGGGCCCTAGTAGTACACAAATAGGAAAACACACAAATAAAACACTAAAGTTCTTAAATATTTTGTAAACATGGTTCACTTTCTCAATCAGTAGAGAGTATAAGGAGAAGACTCACACTACTGATTGAGAAAGTGAACCGTGTTTACGAAATATTTAAGAACTTAGTGTGTTTTCCTATTTGTGTTCTACTAGGTAATACCAAGGATGATTTTCCAAGGTAAGCCTGTGTCTCCTATCCATTTAAAATCTAAACTAATAGGCCATGTGTCCTATTAAACTCTAACCTATATTTATTTTTCTTAATTTTTCCGAGGCTTTGAAGACAGTAATGGTTTTTCGCCTATATATCGTCTCGTACCTTGTAGGTGTATTTATCCAAAGGGGACTATTTGTCTTTTTTTTTTTAGTTTTATAGTTTGATTAACATCCCATTTTTGAAATAATTTTTAATAAATTACTTGGCCGAATCATATTTTATATACAACTAATTTTGCACATCATATTCGACTTAACAGTATATTTAGTATAACTTATTTAAGAAACAAGAAGTAAATTTCCATTTAAATTCCATTTTTTTTTTTTTTTTTTTTTTAATATAAAGCCTGTTGCACCAACGAATCTAGGTTGCTGCTTTCTCAGGAGATATTTTTGGACACACTAAAGAAACATAACCAAACAAATCTGCTGCCTAAAGAATTTTTCACTCCAAAATTAATTTCGACTGAGCTGTTAGTACTTTTTACAAGAACATGATACAAATAATATTCTGCACATAGTCTCTGATATTATCTGCATTCTGAATGCTTTCTATAATCAAGTACACCCACACTTGTACTTACACTCATAAAGTATACACGTTATACAAAAATGTTTTTATGGCATATTTTTGTATTGTATTTTATCAACACAAATTTGATTTTGTTCCAGGTCTACTTGCTGTACCCAGCTTCAGCACATTACAATCACTGCGTAAATCTATTATAGAGAATGGAAACACTTGTCCGTTAACACAGAAACATCTGGTACAGTTGGATTGGGTATCTAAAGAGGATGGTTCACATATACTTACAGTTGGAGTTGGTAGTAAGGTGATTATTTTTTATTAGACCAATTCTTGTTCTCTTCCGACTCTGAAGCTATTGGAGTATTCGAGGACTAGGGTTCTTTATGTTCTTTTTCCATTTAAGGCAATGATGACCGAGAGGCTTTTCCCCTTTAAACAATATGGAAAAAATTAATATTTTAGTAGTCATGAAATTAATCTCATAAAGACTAACTGGTAGTTGCTTTACTGCCCGGTAATATTACTACTAATATGGTGATTATTATATTCTCTAATCTCCTTAACCCCTTAAGTGTTTATGTCGGTTTAAGCCGACGCTACAAATATCGATAAAAAGTGCCGCTGTCGGCTAAAGCCGACGCTCTTAACTTGCCCTATTCTATTTCATTCTCTGTCGTAATATTACGTTGTAGTTGCTAGTATTGCCGCTAGATAGTGTTGGCATGCTCTCTAGAGCATAACTTATAAAACTACCGCTTTATTTTTGTTCTCTTTGGATCCGCCGTGAACATTATATTTACAAGGAGTCGCGATATGTCCGCAAGGAGTCGCGATACCAGTGCAGCGAATGTGATGTTGAGCTGTGTGCTGCCCCATGTTTTAAAATATATCACACCCAAAAAAATTACTAAACATTAGTAAGAAACTGTAAACAATCTTTATTGTGTGTACTTTTATTTTTAACAATGGTTTTATTACATTTTACTTTTTTTTAATTGTTAGGTAAATGTGTTTTTAATGTATTTGCAGAAAATTTTTAAATTATATTAAACATGACATTTATACTTTTGATGTTGCTTATATTTTCTTTTAATGCCTATTTTTTAACTTCCAAGTTAACAAACATTAAAATAATCAAATAAAAAAAATAGGCATTTTTGGGTTGATTTAGGCAAAAAAAATAAAACACTTAAGGGGTTAATATTTACTATTTATTAAAAACATTTGATTTTGTTTTCTGTAATGTTTCTGTCATATTGGTTATAAAGTTAACACTTTCAGGTCTGGCCTTCTATGAATATGCTTGGCCTAGAAACCTGTGCATTTTCTACAATTTTGAGATTAATTTTTAACATAAAATAAAAGTTTTATATATCATTTAAAGACTTACTATGCACTTAAAAAACCGCTTAAAAATATTAATATAAATTAGTATAAAATGTATGTTTAGCTGTGGTTCAATGAATTACAATGTGATAACATCGTCTTAAACATGTGTTTGGCTACAGTATTGTAACTCATAAAATATCCACTAAAAGGTGTTACAAACACAGATCAGTTATACAGAAAGACTACTACACATGTTGTGATAACCTCAATAAGGTTGTCAGTCTGTATGCAGGCTTGAAAATGTTAATAACATTGAAATTTTGTATTTGCTTCTACAAATATAATATAGACATTTATATTTCTTTATGTTCAAATTAATATGATTGTATGTCTATATATATATACTAGCTGTACCCGGCCACGCATTGCTGTGGCTCATCTGGTTAAATGGAAAATAAATAAAAGACATAAATAAAGACATAAATTAAAATATGTTTATTTAAACAATGCTTGTGGGTACACAATATTTTTTGTAGTTCCATTGTTTGTGTATATATACAGATTATCTGGTTAACGTAGCAATCCGTTTCTAGATCTAAGCCACACAATTCTAAATTTTGGCCCTGAGCTTTGTTAATGGTAATTGCAAATGCCAATCGAATTGGGAACTGCAATCTCTTAAATTTAAATGGCATGTCTGTTGGAATTAAAGGAATGCGAGGAATGAGGACATCATCATTTTTGTAAGGTCCTGTCAAGATTGTTGCTTCTATGACGTTGTTTATTAATTGTTTCACTGCAAGTCTTGTGCCGTTGCAAAGCTTTGGCTGGTTGATATTTCGCAAGATGATTATCGGCACACCGATTTTCAATTGCATTAAGTGTGGTGGCATCCCTAGCAGATAGAGTGAATTTAAAAATTCTGTTGGGTAATTATTTGCTTCATTTGCTTCTACAACAGTGTCGACTGACTTGTATGTGACTACCTCACTTTGAATTTTAGTCTGAATAATATTATTTAGTTCATAGACGTCTTTGTTCTTGGAGGCAAGAATAGCTCGTTCACTCAGCCAATCGCAATTCTTATAATTGGTTTGAATATTGGGAAATACTTGAACATTTTTATGTTGGAAATATGGGACCAATTGAAACATTTTTTTAAATAAAAAGCTATAGCCTACTATCCCAGAGTAACATAGAGTAGGATTCATTTTGATAAAAACATTTTTTATATTCCATATTATTTGTAAATTTATTTTGAAAATCGTAAAAAAATCTTAGGGCATTAAACCCAGTGTCTAGCAGCTGTAGTATCAATAAATAAACAACATTATGAAAAACTAAAAAATTACTATTGAAAGATGAAATTTATAAATATCAATAGAAACGTACTATGCCAAAGATATGCACAACAACATAAATTATGTGTGTATGTTGCTATTAAGGTAGGTAAAATAAATTAAATATAATTTTAGGTTAGGCCTAGAAAGATGAACCAATACATATTTCTTGAATGTACCTATTGGCATTTATTACCATAGCAGCCAATTTAATAAAATAACTGATGAAACAGTTGATTCGGATGTCCAGCTAGTACAAATAATATTTTTAAGTTAGGCCTAGATTGAACCAACATATATTTCAACACACACAAACCAATAAAAGCTTGCGTTAAGATAATAATATTTAAAATTAAGAAAACAATATGTTACAATCTAATTTTAAAAAAAAGACATTAGAATTTAATAGTAGGCTAGGCCTATTTATAATATGGTAAATGATATATTTTATAAATTGAAAATTGCCTCTTTTATTTATAACAATACAAAATCTCTGTCCTAATTAATATTCCCGAGAAAATAACATTGTGTACAATAACCTGTTTTAAAAATAATAATTTATGTAACATTTAGATAAGTTTTTATTTAAATTGTAGGCCTAACTGTTACAATTTTATGTTTTGTATTTATAAAGATTCTTTAATTTTAAAATAAAGATATAAATATTGTCTTTTAAGTGTTTTTTATTTCATATTGATATATTAATTATCTTAGAAGTAATTAATTATATAGTTATGTTATTATAAAATTTGGAAGTGTAATACAGTTTAGATTATAAAATAAATGGGTTTTTTGAATTGTAGGCCTAGTTGTTACAATTTTATGTTTTGTATTTATTAAGATTTTTTAATTTTAAAAGAAAGATAAAAATATGACCTTTTAGGCCTAATTATTTTTAATTTTATATTGATAAATCAAATGGTTTAATATAGTTATTAATATTATAATGATGAAAATAGGTTATGACAAAAAATGTTATTTGAGTTATTGTAATTTTTTTATTTAATCTGGTTTAACCAAATGAAAGACGGTGAAAAAATACAAAAAATTATTTATTTATACTCACGAAATTAATGCTATAGTAAATGTTATTGTACTAACGGAATGTCTTACAAAATAATTGATTTAAACATTTGTTAATTACAACAATACATTTGGAAACATTGAAAATATTTAATATAGTGTGTTTTGTTTTTACTTCAACAGATGTCGTTGTTCACAAAAACCTATCTTAAAAGATAGAAATCCAAATACATACAGTTGTTTGATGTTTGAAATCAGCTGATAATGGAAATATAGGAAACAGTTGACCTACAGCTGTTATTATTATAGTCCATAAACATATGTAATGGCGCTTGCATTTTTGTTAAATATTGAGCATATATTTTGTTGTTTTTATGTTCATTAGATGCTACAGTTTTTCAAAAAGTATATAAAAACACTCGTGGATTCGAATGGAATACTGTGTCCAAATTTCAAAGCAATCGGTGAAGAACTTTCTGAGATTATCGATTTTGAACAAACGCACATTTACATTTTTATTTATATAGATAGATTTTTATTTATATAGATAGATAGATAGATTAAGTATTAGAGCCTTAATTTAAAATCTTCTGATGTTCTATTTAATAAATTTTAATACTATTATTTAGGAAAACTGAACTGTCCAGAAAAGCATCCATATAGTTTTAATGGCTTCTAAATATACACTGAAAAAAATTATTCAATTGTTTTTTTTCAACAAAGGCGTACAGAGAGATTGTTTTTATAAGTTCATTGTTCTTATGCAATCTTGTTTATTTTTGGGGGAAAGATGAAATGTAATTTATGATCCTACTTATTCAAGAAACTGTTAATAATTAATATATTTAAATATGATTTTACATTAGCCTATTCAATAAAAATTTAGAATGTTGAATAGGGTTAAATAAATTCTCTCAAAGGATAAAGAAAAATATCTTATATTGATATATTATATATATATACACAATTTCTATTCATATCGGCGAAGAAAGTCCCGCGATATTCTTCTCCAATCACAAACTTCTGTGGGCGTGTATTTTATAACTAACGTCTTGCTTCTAATGGTCGCCATCTTAATTCCAGATTTTCGTTCATATTTCGACAGATTATGTCTTTGTTATTAAATATTTATATGAACTCAGGTGATGTTTTATATTTAGAAATATCTACTTCGTATTTCTGTATATCTCATTTTGTCTCTAGGTCTTCTGTATTTTTATAATCGGCGAAAGATCGGAGTTATATTTTCAATTCGGTTATTTTCCAAGTTGACCTTTCACGTCTAGATAAAAACAAATTATTTAAGTTTTCTTGTCTTTAACTGTGTATTTTTATTTTTTATGGATTAATCAAATTCTTAGGCGCAATTTTAATATAGGTTTTGATTTGTTTTAGATTGACAATTTTCTGGATTAGTTATAATTGGGTCGAAAAATATTAGATTTAGAATTTGTTTTGATTCGAGTCTTATCTTTTTGCCGCTAGGCGCGTGTATGTTGACGTTTAAAATCAAATGAATGAAATTGACTTGTTTTTCTTTTTGTATTTAATACCCTTTAAAATTAAAATTTTGCAAAATCCTTTCTTAGTGAGCGTCTATGACCTCATACAAATATGCCTTTAAATTTTGGTATCAATATCTTTGTTGGTTTTTGCTCTACGTTGATTCTCTGTCAGTCATTCATTCAGTCAGTCAGGACAAAGCCGTTTATATATATAGTGATTATAGATATATATAGATTGGTTAGATTTTGTATGGACAGGAGACAGGCTTACCTTGGAAAGTGGTCCTTAGTATTACCTAATAGTACACAAGTAAGAAAACACACACAAAAAAAACTTCTTCTTAACTCTACTGATTGAGAATGTGAACAGTGTTTACGATATTTCAAAACTTTAGTGTTTTTTGTGTGTGTTTTCTTACTTGTGTACTATTAGGTACTACCAAGGACCACTTTCCAAGGTAAGCCTGTCTCGTCCAAACTTAATAAAACTGTTAGTTCTATGAATAAGTTACAAGAATATCCAAGATTACTCAATTACAAAACAAATCTTTCGACTCCTTATCAAGTTTAATTGGATTTATATTAACTGAGATATTTATATTTTATACCTATAAACACTGTACATGTAAATTTAAAATATATAGCTTAACGTGGAAGCAGTAAAAAAATTGTACCTTCTTCTATTAATTGATACCTAAATGAATTTAACTGAGATCAGATTAGTGTTATTTAACTCGCTGTTAGTAAGTGACTGCATAATGCATTGCAATTGTGACATTTTTGCAGTACAGAAATAGTCAATTGAGTCACAATTATAATTGTTATGGTTAAAAGATTCTTTATATTCCTTCTGTATAACATATTTTTTCTTGATTTCAGGTTATGCTATTCACACCCGTCTCCAGTGATCTCGCCCAAGCTAATATGAAAGCAATGAAGGAGTCGCAATCTACCAACAGACCAATCCTTAGAAAAGCTTCTTCCTTAGCTGCGCCTAATTTTGTTGACGAAATAAGGTAACTAATGCATGATGTTGACTAAGTTCTAATCATCTCAGTGGAGCAGTAGAGTTAACTTTGTTTTTGTGTGCAGATGGATGAAACTACGTAAGATTGATCTTACAACAGCTGATGGTCTACCACCATTACCTATGCAGATTTCCTGGGTAAGGGATGGTATCTTAGTCGTAGGGATGGATAGTGAGATGCATGTTTATTCACAATGGAAACCTGATAACTGTAAGTATAAAATTAATTGATAACTATTTCTAGAGGTAGATTCATGAATGATTATTACTTGAAATACTTAGATTAGATATAAATTTTAACAAAGAGGGTTTTGTGACCCCAACATTGCAACTTGATAAAACCTACAAAGTACAAAGTATTGTACATCATCTAAACTCTTCAGATCTATTAACCTATTAGTTTAGATTTTTTCTTCCTCCATAAGAAATTATGATGGTTAGTTATTTTATTCTTTTTCCACTAAAATCTTCCTATGCCACCACTACCTTGATAACCTTTTTCCGACTTATTGAGGGCTAGGGGTAAGACAATGATTACTAAATGTTTTTCACCTTTAAGTGGAAAAGAATATTTTGTTGTGAGCACAGATCATTAAGCCTGAATCAGTAAGAGAACCATGAACTGGCGATTAATTATCTCCTACCTAATATTCAATACAATAAATTTAAAAAAAATTAACCCTTACACGCCCATAATAATTTATACTCAGCAGCTCTCCCAGACCATATTAAATGAGTAATCATGTGTCAAATGTTGATTTAATTATATAAAATATGTATATGTTAAAACCTAAATGTATTATATATAGTTTTAAAGCTAATATTTGGGTTTTAAAAACTGTAATTTAATAAGTTTTCATTGAATTTTTAAATATATATTTTCAATTAGATTTATTGTAAATTGTCTAAACATTTATCCAAATTGCTTTTTTATGTTATAAAACCAAAAGTAAAATCCAACTGTAGAAAAAGATAAACACAAATACGTAGTGTACCTCTTTACTTAACCATTATCAATGGTTTGGAGTTAATTTTTAATAATTTTAATTTTTTTTATACTTACAAAATTATTATTAGTGTTAACCAGTTTTGGAGAAGTCTAGAATTTTTGTAATTATAGACTCATGTGATAAGATTTATCTTGGCCAAATAAAGAGAAAAAATATGGAACATTTGCCCTATATTAAATATAATAACCTGAATAATTTAGTGTATCTGAATGCATCCTTCCAACCAACCACAACTTAGATTTAAATAATGTTACATTAAAGAAACAAGTTATTGGACAGTTTTGAAAGTACTTCAATATTTAAAGCTAACAATAACATGTTATTTGATGCAGATAAAAGTATTATTCTTCACTTAACTTTGTTTTCCCTGTTTAATATTTTAATCATCAGGTTGGGAGACAAGTCTCATATTATTGGTAAAAATGTATTTCTTTGATTCGTTTATATCTTAAAATCCTGTTATAAGTTTTATTCTAAATCTAAGTGTATATTGTAAGTTCAATTAAAAAAAAAAATTATTTGTTTATTTTATATCAGGTATATTTTTCTTTCTAATTTTATTCTATTTTTAAGAGTTTTTCTTAAATTATATTTTTTTATGTTGGGTAAGTTTATTTGTTTGTTTAATGTATATTTTAATATGATTTTCAAGTTGTTATCCGTAAGGTTTCAGAGAGCATTGACTGTTCCACATCCTCTATATCATACACAATCATACAGACGTCTCTGATGATTGGTCTGGTAAGAGTGGGATGGGCAATATAATTGGCACTAAGCTTTAGATTTATTTTTAGTTTGTATCAGTTTACCTGTATACCTTTGAGGATGATGACTATGTCATAGAAATGTACATCAGGATAGTAATAATAAACCTAATTAGATAATTAATAGGGTCTTAGTTTTTTCCCCTGTTTTCATGGTTTGAGGATTCTTTTTTTCCTTATTGTGAATATCGCCACAGTGCTTCTTAAACATTTATTTAAGGTTTTGAATAACTGTAATTTTTATTTTCTAATCCAATTGTATGGTTTCAGTGGGCACAAAGAGAGCTATTGCAGGTTCTAGACTGCCTCACCAAGAATCAGACGAGGTGCAAGACACAAGGAACTTGAGAGATGAAGATTTAAGAAATTTAGCTCAGGTAAAATGTGTGATTTCACCAAATTTTTAATTAAAAATAATGATGGAATAAATTATCATACTCAAGTAATCATATTTACAAATTGTATTTATAACCATAATAATTGTATTTATTCCATTTCAAATATTGTAAACTAGTGTAAGATACTCACCTATAATTTAACATCAAATAGTGTCAATATTATAAAAGTACATCTTTATGCGAAGAAGAACTCCCATTTTTGACTCAACGATCAAATTGTGAGAGGTATAAGCAGTTACAGAATAGGAGTAAGACAGAAAGGACTAGCTTAATCAGTTTCTAAGTAAACCAGAATCATTAATTGTGAATTATTACTCGAGAGTATTCAGAAGAAATGTATATACATATAACACAGATGAACCTATAAATCAAACCAAATTGCCAATAAGTAGGGCTATATCATTTGCAATATTATAAAACGATATTAGGTAAGTCCCTTATCCATTTATTGTTACCTACCGCAAATAGAAAACATTAAGAGAGCTCCAATTTGTTCAAAAAGGGGTACCTTGATGTTATTCAATCTTCAATGTTCCAAAATTATATCCAAGACCGTTATACAGAAAACAAAAATAAAAACCTTCTACAGGTTTTATTGCTCAAATTCATAACTCCCCTCTTTAGAGCCACAGAGTACAATTTCTGTCAATTTCAAACATCAAACAGTTTGTCTATCTTTGTTTTCATCATTTTACCTATTATCAAAAAAACTCATATACTAGAAACACAAAACCAAATAATTGAATTGTAATTCATTTAAACAATGTTGTCCTATATATATATATATATATATATATATATATATATATATATATATATATATATATATATATTTTAAACCCCCTGAGGTCAGAACCTAATTTTATTGTTTTAGTCATTGTTTAGTGTTTAACTTTTTTATTTGTTTGTCAATAAATAATGTTCCTTTCTATGCTTTATAACTTTATTACATTATTGACCTTCATAATAAATTCTTTACAAATTTAAAATTCCTGTTAGCTGAGGGATATTATCAAAGCAACATTCCACCAATAGGCGGAAATTAAAGTAGTTCCACCAAAAAAGAAAAAAATATCTCAAATTAATGTTTAGCTTACTTAATTCCCCTAAGTTTTTTTAGATTATATGTAAATCTAATTTTCCTGACCTGTTATTCTGTGTTTTAACAATTTTGACGTTCTTCTATTTAAGCAGCTCCATGAATTGTAGAATCTTTCTGGGAAGATTGTCAAAAATCTAAAGGTCTTAATCTTTACCAGGTCAAAATATTTATATTCAAAGAACACCCACAATTCCTGGCCACATTTCCTCCACAGCTGCTTCATAGTGATTATACCCCTCCTCCGTATATGTTTTCTTAGATGATCATGTGTTGTGATGAAATATTCACCGGCCTTGTATTCCCCTTGTGTAACGAATGAAGGTCAGATACAGAAGCTTAGAGGGAGCAAAGAGTTAGGGTTTACTTATCTTTAATCCTGAAGTAGTCTACCACCTCTTCTCATGCTCCCCTAAGGGACTCAATTATAGTGAGTATGGGTGTAGCAATCTCAAGGAACCCTAACTTGATGTACACCTTTATTTATTTAGTTTTGATTACAATAGTTCATCTTTTCTACCAGGCCGCACTTGAATAATTGTTGTTTTCTTTCGACTCTGATGCTATTAGAGTATTTGAGGGCTATGGGTCATTACTTTATATTATTTTCTTCCTTTCTTTATAAGATGGTAATTGTACTACCTTTCTATAGTTACAAGTAGCGAAGTTATTGTCCAAAATATAATTCATAACACCACCTTCCGTAATGTGATATTCGTATAGTTACAAAAAATAGTATGATCGAAACACTGACACTGGCGAAAGGAGTGGAGGCTTTTTAATCCCATCTACAACGGCAAGAAAGAAAGAATAGCTATTGTCAAGAAAGTAGTGATATAGACAATTAAGAAGTTCAGAAACCTATGCACAACTGTTGTAAACGAACTTACCCTACCAATAAGACCCCCTTGATCTACCAGTGCAATTTAACATTACCTACAAAACCCAAGAGACTAGCTTTTGAGCATTAAATTTTGAAGATCTTTATGCATCATATAATGTAAATACCATAATGACACCCATAAACTTGTTTTCTAGTTGTTTAGGTTGTGCTAGAAATTAAGTTTTTGTTTACCATATACTCTTCTTGGTAAATATTGGTTGTAGATTGTCCTTCGATTTTTCTATACAAAAATCATGAAAGCAAAGTATTTACCTTCTAATCAAAAGATTAGATCATATTATGTGGCACAATAAACTTTTTAAGTCCTAAAAGCATTACTTTAATACAAAATGAGATCTATAAAAGTACGAAATCCAGGTACGTAGGTTATGAATGCCAACGTTAATACTAATGACTACGTTCATCAAGTCACTGAATGTATGATCGCTGGTTCTATTAAGTCTGCTAGGTAACTATATATATTTATTAGACATACGTATTATAGCTTATTATTATAACATTGTATGATTGAAAAATCATGTTTAATATCACGATGGCTATGCAAATTGAGTTTCATTGCTATTTACTGTATGAAAGTAAAAAGATTGATATACGTAAAATGACATGTACATATTGCGAATTGTTTCTTTTTGATCTGGGACCTTGTGTTATATAATTTACGTTTTTAATAGTTTGTTAGGTTGTTTATATATATATAACTTATGCAACTTAGACGCTACTAATTGTGAAGTCGATTTCAATACTTTAATATTCCTATTTTCTAATAAACTAATGCATTTTCCGACTTTAAAAGTGTCTTACGAAATTAAAAATGATCTAATTGTTTTGAAATAAGGTAGTCAACACATACACTAACTTCACTAACGTAGTCACACATATTAACATTGGCTTTCAGTTATTATTAGACTTCCTAACAGCTGTATTCACTTGTTTTCTATGTGTTATTTAACAGTAAAGAAATGTATTTTGAGACTTGAAATGTTTATTGCGTCATATAATATGATCTGATCCTTTGAATACAAGGTAAATACTGTATGTTTTCATAATTTTTATAGAAAAATCGAAGGACGATCTACAACCGATATTTACCCTCTTCTTATATATATATATATATATATATATATATATATATATATATATATATATCTAATATATAAAACTGTCCCATGACATAGATATGATATTTTCTCAATTTAATGGTGATTATAATGAAATTGAAATATCTATATGATATTTTTTGAATTATTACTTTTTGAAAGTAAGTTTTATAAATTTTACGTTTTTTAATATATTTTAGGTTATAAAAGTTATAACTTAGGCATCTATACCAGGATGCTATCACTGAATTTAATTAAAATCAAGTCAAAACTATTTTAGCCTGAATAGCTCATCTGAAGCATTGCTCTTGAAGATTAGTATCATTCTGGTAATGAGAAGTTCTTTAATTTACGAGAGAGTCAACACGACCGCTCTCACCTAAGCAAGATAAGCGAATGTCTCTACAAAAAGTACACTATACCAGACTGATTATTAAACGCTGTGATTGGTGATATTTTGGGCCAATTAAGGATAACCTAACGATTACATCAGCGCACTAACACACCACACTGAATCTCATGTTTTAATTTTGGGAATTATTGTTTCTTAATTTACTTAAAACTATAAAATTTTTACAATGTTTAGTATTTATTTAATTTATGATATTGTATTAGTAGTAATATAATATTTAACATTTTCCATTCATACAAATCGTTTACTCACGATTCTATAACATTAACCAATTTGGGAACACTGTCTGTCCGCCCTCCGTCCATATGAGGTTTCGAATATACGATTGCAATACGAGAGATGACGCAAGTATCCAAACATCATATCTCACTTAGATCATATATTGAACAACGTACTAACCCAACTCAGAGACCCAAAAATGTGAAATGTTAAAAGATGTGATCAAGTGCACGATGATGAACGAAGTGGGCGTCAATCTTTAGTTAATGATGAATTGGTTCGTGCAGTACAAGAAAAGATTAAGGAAAACCATAAGCTTATAATTTCTGCTTTTTCTATGGAATTTCCGCAAATGTTTACTACGAGCCGCTTAGGAAACTGCATCATGCAATATAGAATAAGCATCGAAGAATGCTCACAAACAGTATTGTTTTGATTCATGACATTGCCTAATCTTACAATGCGAACGTGACACGACAACTTTTTAAGACTTTGGCTGGTACCAGTTTGACCACCCTCAGTACAGCGCTAACCTCACTCCTAGCGATTGCTATCTCTTTTTGCACCTGACATCGTTCCTTGGTGGTAAAAACTTCAACAACGATGCCGAGCTCGAAAACATGTTACAATATGGTTGACAACACAGGTGGCAACATTTTATGAAAAAGGCATACAAAAACTTGTGGTGCCTATAAAATGGTGGGCACTATGTAGAAAAATAGTTTAAGGTTTGTAGATTTTTTTTTTTTTTTTGCAGTCAATAGTATATTTCTCTATCTGTACAAGTTTTCTTTTTACTACCAAACGGAACTTACTTTCTGGACATACTTCGTATAATGTATATGTGTGTGTGTCTGTGCATATAATTAAATCTAAGATTTGTTGTTATTATATGAAGGATACTTTGTGTAATGGAATCTGTTAAGAATCATAATCTTATATATTTGTAAGGTTTCATGTATATGGTAAATTTATTATTTATTCAATTTACTCTAAACTATATTTGTATTTAATATATTGTATTTGTATTTAAATAACTAATTAATTCTGCTTTATTAAATACATTTTTATTTCAGGAAACTTCACAACGCAGATTAGCAAACGTCAGTTCCATGCCTCATTTGTCTCGTGTTAGTTCTATAAATCTAACAATGATGGCGACTGGAGAACCAAAGAAGAAAAGAAATACAAGTACTGGAGGTAATTTATTACGCTAAGCTTTTAAATTCAATGTTATAGTCTAATTTGTTTACTTAACAATGGCTTTTCTAAATATACAGTATTAGGTACACATTCATAAAATGGTATTAATTTTAATCGCTTCAGCACAAATTTGTAAAACTCGTTTTCTTTTAAATGTTGAGGAAATAAGAAAGTCATAAAGTTGTGTAAGAGCAATTAATTTTATTTGGGTCGTTAGAGGCTCTATTTGAGCAAAGTTTAATTAAAATTGTTAAGAGCCGATTATTAGAAAACTGTAATTTTGTGTTTTTTCCTTGTGACAGCTTCTTCTAAATTACGAGTCATCAAAAAAGAAGAAGAAAAGGCTTAATATATAACCAAAATATACTCAGGTGAAAATTTAATTAAAATTTGTCCACACATTTGTGCTACAAATGTTACAAATGCTACAAATGTATATTGCTACAAAGAACTATACAGACAAACGTCATTTCAAAATCACTTTTACAGATATATGTGCCAAAATCCCCACATTTACTTCATGACATTAATTTCTCTATGCTATAAAAGAGAAAATAAAAACAATTGTTTCTTTGTTCTCATGATTGAAGAAACAAAATGACGGTTTCTTTCTAAAATTGTGACCAGAAATGATTCTGGTATTACAGTTACGATCTATAAACAGAGGAGCATCAAACCAATAAAAAAGGTCGGAATTCATAAAAACTCATGAATGTCCGATTTAATGTCAAGACTATGTTCAATTGTTTTTTGTATCTTAATGAAATCGTACATCAGAAATTTTTTTCTGCGAAAGAACACATTTGCTCATGCAGCTCTTAATAATTTTCCCTTTTTGTTAAAAGGCGACAAACCTCTTGATCATCATAGTTTTATTAAAAAAGAAGATAAAATAAAGACCCTTAGTTTCTAACTACTCTAATAGTGTCAATGAAAGAGAGGGATTTAACCCGAGACTACATGAAAAAAAGGTGTTGATCCAACTAGATTCCTCACAGTAATAAATCCCTGAGAGGTAAAGTTTAGAATTTCTAACAGTTTTTGGCCTAAAACAATATGTCTCTGATACAAAATGAAACAATGTGAATTGGAAATATTTTGCCAATATCTATAATGTTTAATAGAAAACAGTGAAAACCTTAAATAACCATCAACTTTGAAGTGTTCCAAGAAAACTTTGAAAAAGGTATATTGGAGTATAGGTATAAAGGAGATTGGAGTTGTAAGTTACAAAGAAACATATTCCAATTATTTTTTGATACTCCCTCTTGTTTACAAGAAGTAAAAAGTTTGACCATCATTTATTTTTTATTAATTTTTGTGACTTTTTTTATGCTGTAGGAACAGTACAAAGTGAACCTACAACTAGTATGGACTCATATATGCCTGACTATGGATTATTTGAAGCTAGCCGCATAGCTTGTCCTGTACTACCACAATATCATCCCAAACAACTGATGGAGCTGCTAAACTCTGGCAAGATTAGATGGGTCAAAGCAATACTTGCACATTTAGTTAGGTAAGAATTCTGTAAAGTGAATGAATCAAAAATTTTCTAATATATCAAATTTCTGTTTGTAATTTGAAGAGAATTTTTTCCCCATAAAAGGGGTGTTCAAATTTATTTATTTATTTATCTTCCTGTAAGGTTTTACAAATTTTGGCGTACCAAATGAAAACATGGGATTTATCGTTTATAAGTTATACTGGTATATAGTTTTTCATTCTAAAACCCACTTTATTCAATTAGATTAAAATTTATATTATATCATTTTCACTGTAAGATCATAAATTTAAATAATATGCATCTGAATAATGCAGACTATACAATTAGAAAATTTACATTATACAGTAGAGACTTGCAAACTCGGCACTCGATAATCCGGCAGTCCGGATTACTCGGCGACCCCAACGGGAAAAAATACATTGCTAAAAATAGCGATGTTCGTAAAAGTTCGGCAGATCACAAAGCGGGCATTAATTTCGATTGCTCGAATCGTTGATGGTACTTTTCCCACGTTAAACTCGTCACAAAGCTTTTTTACAGATTCCCCTCTGTCAAGTCTTTTTAACACATTTAACCGCGTCTCAATCGAAACCAACACACGCTTCCGTTTTCGTAACTCGCTCATTTTTATTTACTGTATATACTGAGCGTAGATCATAACCAGTCAAAGAAAACCGAAAAGAAATGTTATATTTTCCATATTGTATACTAAATTGATTCGTGGAAAAAAAGCGGCCCATCAAACGTTTTTCCAGGTGTATGTCTGCTATACCGACGGGTGCCAATGCCGCGGTGTTTTTACGCCGCCGACAATGGGATACCGCTATCGACAAAGTAGTTTGATATCGCCGCCACTTTGGTGTTTCAATTACAATTTATTTTTGCCCTTATTCCCGATAACCCGGCATTTCACAAACTCGGCATACTTCCGGTCCATATTACGCTGAGTTTGCAGGACTCTACTGTATAATTTTTCACTATTGGACTATAAATTAAATTAGTGTACACCCCTTAACACCTACAGTATACAATTGAATTAAAATTTACAATATAGTTATACACGTAGATGAACAATAAATATCTTAATATAGTCACTTAAAATAATAGTATTCATATTACAATTTTAAATTTAGAAACCCTCAGTACCACTAATGATGAACACCCATAAATTTTACTAACTCTTAATAAAAACATGAGGTAATTAAAAACTGGTTCTTTTAATTTCAAGTAAAAAATCTGTTGGTTATTGCTAAGTCTTACATCAGACTTTAAACTATTGTATAGTTTGATTCCCATATAAAATGGGCCTGCTTCATAGGAAGCAAGGTGATGCGTGGGATTCAGAAAGACTTCTTTGCCTCTAGTCTGATGCTCGTGCCCTAATACACCTTCTGCAAATAGACTTTTATTTTTGTGCAGAAAATCATTAATATATATATATATATATATATATATATGCAAACATTGTCATAATACCCAGTTTTTAAAAAGAGTTTGCATGAGGCTCTATAATCTTCTCTTGACATTATCCTAATTATCAGCCTTTGTATTTTAAGTATCGTTTGTGCTCTAGGCCAGTTACCCCAAATTCTTTTGTTAAATACTACATTTTATTGGTCTAGCCGACCATGGTTTCGCCAGTTACAGCATTGACAAGGCTTATACACATTCTAACGTTTCTAGTTTTACCAGTCATTAAAAAATGCATACCTTAAATGATTTTTATTCTAATATTAAATTTGAAATTCTCCATTTTAACGTCAAGGGTAAAAAATTAAACATTTTAGAAATATTAGAAATTAAGATACTCTCTTGTAATAATGTTAATTTAGTTAAACGATCAAACAGAATTCTTGTCTTTTTCCCACTACTTCAACCTTTGTCAAAGCATGTTTAAAAATAGTTTATGACTCACTGGGTTCCCAGCTATAGGTTCCATTAGTAACGGGACTTGTGGTCTTGGTCTCAAAGGTGTGTATAATTCTTTTTAGGTTATTTAGTCTTTGTATAAGCCTCGTCAATGCTGTAACTGACGAAACCAATGTCGGCTTGACCAATAAATTGTACAATTTAACAAAAGAATTTGTGTGTTTTATTTGTATAACAATGAATTCTATCAAGTACCGTCGGTTATCAGTATAAACAATATTATGGCATACTTTAGCAGAGAGTGAAATTATCTATAATAAACACATTTTAGGATTTCCTTTGTCACTAAATCTATTACTGCCTGTATTGCATAACATACACCATTAGGCATGTTTGACCACAGTTCAACATGATAAAGATGTTTGTCTATGTATATACCCAGAAAAGTGATTGATTGAACAGAATCAACTTCACCAGTGTTAACTTTTAGTTTAGTTTTATTTTAGATTATAATTTAAAAATTATGTACATTTTTTTTCTAAGTTATAATAATTCTAGTGATATACATTAAATTCTAGAAGAAGGCAACAGAGATATGATTTTATTGGGATAGACTTTTTTTCCCTTTTTTTTCCGTGGAGGTGGGGAATGCCTTAAGCAACATAAGGTGGTCGTATGTACCACCCGGTGTGTGGGACTCCCCTTAGAAATATATACCTCACTAAACCCCACCTCCTAATTCCCAGGGCTCCTTGCCATCGTATGTACCACCCGGTGTGTGGGACTCCCCTTAGAAATATATACCTCACTAAACCCCACCTCCTAATTCCCAGGGCTCCTTGCCAAACTCGGAACTACTTTCTGGTTATATCCATCGTGTCGGCAGTCCTCCTTCCTTGCTTCTTCCTAGTTTACATTCTTTTCATGATTCTGAAAATGAAATTGGCTATATGTTCCCACTTATTCCTTGACTCCAGTATTAAGTTGACCATGTTGTCAGCGTCGACCTCAACACCCACGTCTTCACTCATCTTCTTTCTGTCTTCTTCCCACGCTTTGCATGTGAACAACTTTTGCACCACATCATCGCAGAAGTCGCACACGGGATCTTCTCTAATCGTGAAACACTTCAACAAACTATTGAAGCATCCGTGTCCTGATAGGGCCTGTGTCAGATAAAAATTTACCTCTCCATGCTTCCTGCTAGTCCATTTCTCCACATTTGGTATTAACCGGTGGGTCCATCTTCCATTGTCTTCTGCTTCCCATCTCAATTGCCATCTATAAAGTAGTGTTTTTCTGGCTTCTGTCTTTATTTTCCTTGACTCCATTTCCGATGTCCTTGTTGCCACATGAATCTCCTGACTTTCCGTAACTAATAAATCCAAAGGTGGGGTGCCGGATATCACCTGTAATGCACTCGTTGAGACCGTGCTATAAGCCATAGCTATTCTTAACGCAATTGGCCTCTGTGTCGACAGCAGTTGCTTCACTACAGACTTCTTTCCAACCGCGCCAGCCCAGACCAGTGCTGCATACATTATTTTTGACCTAGTAGCACTGGCCAATAGTCTCCTCTTTCTTTCTCTTGGTCCGGAAACATTTGGCATCACCCGTCCTAGGCGGATACTTACTTCCATACCTTTTTTCACCGCTTCGATGACATGCGGGACAAAGCTCAATCTTCTGTCTAGCTGAACACCGAGATTATTTGGTTCTTCCACGTAATTTCTGCCCCATTGATAAAGAGCTTTGGGCAATCAAATTTCCTTCTGTCTGTCACCAGCATTGCCTCTGTCTTTTCAACTGCTATCTGTAGGCCTTTACTTTCCAGCCATCCTTTGGCTCTACGTAGAGCCTCGTTGATTCCAGCCTCCAAAATCATCCCGTCATCTGTTCAAGAAACAACAATTGCATCATCCGCAAAGCTAATGATGGTTGTGTCTAGAGGGAGCTCCATTTCCAGGAAGTCGTTATACATTGCATTCCACATAAAAGGGCCTAGCATTCTTAACAGATATTCTGGGATTTTCTTCCTTTCAAGTGCTTCTATAACTACCTTCCATTTAGCGGAGTTAAAGGCGTTTCTGATTTCGATAGCCACCAGTGCGCAAAAAGCTCTTTTTTTGCCCTTTCCGTCTTTCCCGTTCTTTGCTACCTCAATTACCTTTGAGATAGCGTCAATTGTAGATCTACCCTTCCGAAAACCGTATTGACGTTCGGAAAGCCCTGCCTCATTTGTCGTGAGGTTTTCTAGCCTTCCGAGAATGAATCCCTCTAAGCAGCTTTCCTAGAGTGTCTAGCAGGCATATGGGCCTAAATGAAGAGGCCTCCGTTAATGGTTTTTCTCCTTTTCTCAGCAGGATGACCTTGTTTCTTCCAGTTCTCATGGAATCTACCCTCCCTAAGGCACCAATTAAAAGTTGTTAGTATTGGCTCGTGAAACAATTTTACAGCCGCTCTAATACTTTCATTAGGTATTCCATCCATACCCGGAGCTTTGTTTGCCTTTAGGTTCGCCGCAGCTCTCCGTAATTCTTCAACCGTGAAAAGGTCTTCTTCCCTCACGTCTAAAGGCAACGGCATAGTTCTTTCCCGAGCTACGTCCCGCGGGATCAGGGTTGTTAGTACCTGTTTCACCCATTCTGGGTCATCCAGTCCTGGAAACATTTGTCTTTTTACCAGCTTCTTTGTTACCAGCTTGTACGCTAGTCCCCACGGATCGTACTCTAAGCTATCTATAAGATGTTTCCAGCTGTTTCCTTGGCTCTTTTTAATTTGAATTTTTAATGTCTTCCTGGCTTCCTTCCATTCTTTCTTTAACTGCGGATTACCCATAGAGCGTGTGAACTTTCTCCTTGCCGTCAAACTAGCTGTTCGAAGACGGCTTAAATAATCGTTCCACCAGTACATTGTTTTCCTTCCTTTGGGATAGACTTGGTGTCATTTCTGTTGAAGATAATATATACCTGCAGACTATTCACTTGATCATATTTTGCAAGTGTATTTAATTAGTTTTGTTATATAAGTATAATTTTTCTGTAAAAAAATATGTGAGTTAAATTCATAACTAAAAAGAGATTGTTTGTAATATTTTAATATTTCAATATTATAAAACGTGTGTGTACTATGTACAGTCTAAGTTTTAAAAAAGCAAATTCTAAATATTTTTGAGAAAATGGAAACAAAAATGCAAGTTGGTTGTTTTCAATATTATAGCAATATTTTGTGAAATTTTACAAGTATAATAATATAAGATTATGTTATGAATATTTATTATTTTTTATCAGTTTTTTTAATTTGTGAATTCAAAATACTTTTTAAAAAAATGACTTACAGTTACAGAGTTAAGTTTAAGTTTCAATTAGGAATTCATTTTTTGTTTCTTTCTTATCAATTGTGGAATAAATAAATAATATTATTAATTCCAGATGTATATCAGGTACATGCAGTGTTAGACAAGGAGCTGTTATTTGTAACTTTTCTGATGAAGAAAACCTAACCCGACAGAGAGGTTGGTCTCGTTCCAGGACTTTATCTGTCAGTTACGCTGCTGGTAAGTTGACATGATCAGTGTTTAAAAATTCTTCAAATCCCTTTTTTTGTGATTTTAGCCTTTTTGTGGTACAAAGCAGATAATCATAGGAATCATCAGAATTAAAAAATATTTTTATTTAATATATTAGGAATCCAACTGGCATATATTAGGAATCTTTGAAACCCTATAACTGGCATGTAGCAATTCCCAGAATGGCAAGCTATTTTTTTGCATTTTACAATGTTTTTTTCTTAAAATTCACAAAAAATACTAATATTATCCGAAATCCAACTTGTTATGAATCATTTTTCTCAGAAAAGTTCATAGTATTTATTTATGAAAAGTACAAAAAAAAAAGAATTATTATGTTAGAAATTTAAAAATGTCGGTATACAAAACCATAATGTCAAAAATACAACAAGATATACAAAAAATTTGTAATTTATTTGTGTATGAAAGTTGATAAAAAATATCATTTTTGAAAAATTAAATTTAGAAAAATAAATTTTTATGAAAAAGGGTCAAAAATATGTAAAAAGTTAGGATCATTTTGAAAATTTTACCAAAAATAGTAGTATTATCCAAAACCCAACTTGTTATATATAGGCTATATATTTTTAGAAAGGGGCATGAAATTCATATATGTAATCACAACAATTTTGGAAATAACAATTTTGGAGTTAGTATCTCAGGATCAAAAAAATGTGCAATAATTGAAGCCAAAACGTTCAAAAATGCTAAATATACCATACAAAAATATGTCTTAGTTTTTCAAGATATACAAAAATTTGTAGGACTTTTTTGAAAAATTCACCAAAAATATGTATTTTATTCAAAACCCAACTTGTAATATATCATTACTTAGAGAAAGGTTCATAAAATTAAACTGTGAAATTTACTGAAGTCATATATTTTATAATCATGTAGTCGATCATGCAAACAATTGTCTTTATATCATCAAAATGTGAATAAAAAAATCACTAACAAACTTGTATAAAAAGCAGAAAAAATATTTTAGATTCTTGAAACACATATAATAGTTAGGTTTAGTATATACTTGTGAAAATATATCTGTAAAAATATATAAAAAATTTTCTAACGCTTTGGCCAAAAACGTCAACATAATCGTGTAAATGCAAATTCGGCATAAAGTTGCAGATGAACAAAATTGATAATTTACAAAATACAACTAGATTCTAGTAATATGTGTAAATGATAATGTATAAACAAAATAGAAAATACAATTTATTTACTTACATATTTATGGCATTCTGTCTGCATATTTGAAGGTGACGATACTGGGTAGCGATAGGGTGTTGTCAGAGTTACTGATCAAGTAACCTGGGTCTCACAGGACAGTTTTCTCTTCTAAACCTATAGAAATGTTGCTGGTCTTGGAAATAATCCTTGTATTGTTGATTCCACCCATAAAGGTGGTATATCGATGAATCAACATTGGTCCAGTTCTGAAGGCTCACTTTTACTCTTACGGTAATATCTTCCACATGACAGTCTATTGTTACTAGATGCACAGGCTTCCTAGTACTCTTTTCCTTGTTTTTCATGTGAAGAGTGCTAACTTTCTTGTAATGCAGATCTGACCAATAACAAGTTCAGCTTGTTACAACTTTACAAGATCTGCTCTTTTTGTTCACCATCCCTGTCCAATTGGTGTTGTTTGATGACAAAAAGTGGCAGAGAGGTATCTTAGTATAATAATTGTCAGTAAATAAGTGGTAACCTTTTACCAAATAATTTGATTGAGTCAACAGTTCGTCACTACTCTTTGGGTGAAGGGATCGGTAACATCAGCCAAAAAATTGCTGTACAGAACCACATGTAGAACATAAAGAAGTGGAAAAGTCACAAATTTCAAACTTCTTTATTCCAAAACGTACTTGTCTATTGTTCGGCAAGAATTGAATGAAAGTACAACGGTTTTCATGCCGCTCATACTTTCATCAATACAAAATATGTTCTGTCCTGGTACGGAAAATACTGCGTGAATGTATTTACAACTAAGTCACATTTGATGAATGTGGATGAATTCATCATTTTCATGAAGTCCCGGATTTTCATCCAGGGGCATACCCTGGTTTGCTTTGTTCGGGACAGTCATGAGATGACAAATGAAACATTGACATAATCAATTAAAATTGTTTGAGAGACATGATTTTAGGATTAAACAAATACTTTGGGTGAATGTACTATCCCAATAACTTGTGAGATTCTTCCTGCGAGTTAGTCCCATGTTCATCAATATCGCCCAGAATTTTTTCATCTCATCAATAGTTACGTCATACCACTTAGAGTATCTGGAATTTCGCCTTAGTGTTCCAACTTCTTGCATACGAGATATCACAGCTTGTACGTTCTTATTAGTCTCTCTGATCATAAGACCCCACCAAGCCGTTGTCATTAAAAGATACAAAAAATTGAGAGGATTCGTTGATTGAGGACAATTTCTAGGGCCTACAGTACGTACAGTATATTTTGTTGCTATTTCTTGCTCCAGTTCTAATGGATACACCCAAACCCACGGAGCCGCATCCTATTATTGTATTGGTTTTTATATTTATGCTGTTGGTGGTGCTTCAGATTGTTCTGGTTGTTGTGTAGATGATCGAGTTTGAGGAAGTTTATGTGAATGTTTGCGTGGTCGTCATCCTCATCTGTGTTCATGTGAGGTGCCAGACAAATCAAGAGGCACAAATCTAGGTCTTGCGACAGGTACTACAAGTTTGGATGCAAGGAAATCATCGATATCTGAGGTGTCAAATTTAACAATGTTTTGCTCATAATAATCCTATGAGCCACCAGAATAATCTTCAAGCTTGTATCTGAATCACTTTTTGGTAGATCAACTGCCAACAAGTTATCCTCATGAGAGCTACCAGTAATATCTTTAGGGTTCCTCCCCAAAAGAGAAAAGAACTTTAGCACCCCTCAAATCCATCCTCCACATCTCACAAATCGGGGTCATACAAGATTCCCCTCATTTCATCGGATGATCCTTCAAATTTCAATAATTAAATTAAATTCCATTTCAAAAATATTTTGTAAACAACAAAAAAAGTACACAAAATAACTAAATAAATAACTTTAAAAAAGAAATTCACAAGTTCTGCTCTAGGCCTAGAAAACAAAACACTGAAAATAATAACTTTCACTTGAATAATATATAAATAATTATAAAAACCACAAAATAAACTCACAGAACTATTACAATCAAGCACTACTGACGCTACAAACACATTAGAAAAATGGCTAAATCAGACAAAAGTGAAGAAGATTTCCATTTAGGCTGAGTGACTTTGACGTCACAATGATGCTATGAAAATATTTGCCCCACAGAAACATGCAATATACCAAACGAAAGTTCCAAACTTCCCTTTTTCATTGATAGGATAGACTATATAGATCGTCAACCAAATCTAAATATTACTAACCGACATTTGACATAGAGTGTAGTTGTCTCAAATGCCACTGGTACAAATATTTTGCTAACTATGAAAGTAACAATAATTTGGAAAACACTGTGGAAAAGAGAAAGAAAACCAACACTATAATTGTATATCTAATAGTATATCGAACTAATAGTATATCTTTGGATACTTTGACAGAAATGTGGACTTGTATAATTTTTGTCTTCCGCATCGACAACTGTTTCGTGATTATTGATAGCAACAAAATATAGTAACTTTAACAATTTAATAAATTATTTTGATCATGATTTATGGAACTATGAAATAATCGTAGAAAAGTGGAATAACAAAATATTTTTATTAAATATCAAAAGAATTCTTAAGAAATTGGATTTTTTTTTTTTTTTTAATCTGAAACCATATCAAATAGTAAAAATTTAATTCCATAATTTCCATTCAAACTGTAGCAGTTATATGACAGCCGGAAGTGATAAATTTATAGTGCATCTTTATACAAATTATGTATTTGCTTCTGTTGACAATACTACATATGTTAACTAATAACTAATAACAAAATGACAAAACTCCCCTGACAGTTTGTCACACCTTCTGGACCACGTCACTTGTTGCTGTATCTTTGATACAACAACACGTACTTGCCGTTAGTTGTGTGTTTACCGTGATTGTGTTTTTTGACTTCTCAGTTTCAGCTCTGAGATGCATGCTTAGATATTAAGGTTGGTGGTATTCTTATTTAATTTTACTTCTCACATAGGCTTAGTTTTTAGTTTCATGTTTCTTTAGTTTTTAGTCACTTGATAACGGGAATTGATTCTTATTCCCGAAACGTCGTGTTTTGAATTTTTAACACACAAATGATGGCAAATGTCCGAAAAATGTATAATAAAAAAACAAAATTGGATTAAATAAACTGAACAATATTATTAAACTTATTATACATTACAATACAAATGTAATTAACAATATTACTTAATATTACAGGAACAATAAGACATCTCATGGTGAAAACTGTTTGGGATGTTAAACTTACAAACTATAAAATGAAAAAAAAAATCAAAATTCAAAAAAATAAAGGGCCGACTAAGTTCCACTGCGACCTACATAATTCAAAATTCTCATGCGATCATTACCTTAATAAATATTACTGAAACAATATTGTCCAACCCAAGTTTTATAATTAATAATTAAAGTATCCTTTAGAAGAATTCTTACGAAATATTATAATTTACAATATTCAGTTTATTTTACAAATATAGTAATAATTTTTCTTTTGCTGTAATCATGATATTTAACAACCAATCTGTTTGAAATTATGCATGAATTATGATTTAAGAAAATATATCGCAAAATTATCACAAATTTAAAAATAAAAACATCAGCGATATTTTACAATAACTTCATGTGTTTACTCTGTTCCATCAACGGCCTATTATTTTATATTTATTTTTCATTATTACTTCTGTCCAGTAATATTATTATTTTCAAGTCAATCCATTATCATTTTAATAGAATATCCCATACTGTCTTGAGTAATTTTCTTCGTTTGATGAAAAATAAATTACAGAAGTGTTGAAAAATATTTTGTTTTTCAATGATAACAGACCTATTTACTTTGGTTTGTTCCCACTTGAACCCAGCTTTTTTCAATATTTTGTGTAGACTTGAATTGCTACCATTAAAGTTCATGCTATCCACTAGCTACAAACTGTGAACATTTGTTAGTGATTTTTTCTCCTTAATATAAAAATTATGAACCGTTCTACAAATAGTTACTTTACCAAAATCTTTTAGGTCTGTAATATGTTTTATTTCTAGTTTTGTCTGGTGTAGTGAATGAAATTCTTTCTCCACCTTCCTAATTCAAACACTCCTTCCTAACTAGCTGCACTGTGCTTAGTGATACCCCTGTTATACTGGCAACTCTTAACTGGCATTCATCAATGGGAATAACAAAATTTTCATTCCTTGCTTCCTCAGTCATGAAATTCAAAACATTAGCATTAACTTCTTTTATTTGGCTGTGAATCTTTTTTCTTTTTTTTTTTTTTTTACTGTAGATTACACAGGAATCAATGTTTGTATTCCAGTAATTAGTCTTACAGTTTGAATATGTCCACAGCTAATAAGAAGACAAAACTTGTCGAAAACGCATCACAAATACAAAGTAAGCACAAGCATGTCAATAACAACAAATACTGAACAACAGACAACACAAACACGTAGTTTGGTGTAACAGTAATGACTAATGTCTGTAAGTCAGAGAAGTGAATGTCGAGCATTCGTACTCGAGTGGCTGTAAAGCATTAGACTATGGTCAGTTCAAATCACAACTGCGATCAAACTTCATGACATCTTGCACTAAGAGTACATCATTATTACAATAAATATAACATCAACGTGCACACAATATAAACTTATAACAAAGAAATGTTACATACAATGAAAAAAAGAGTTTTAGTATCTGGATGACATTAAAATACAGTTTACTAATATCAGTTACCTTATGGTGAAGCTGTCGAACAATCCTTGTTTTGATGTCCTTTTTGTATTTTCTCACATGAAACGTTTCGAGTATTTATTAGTCATTATTTAATGTACTCGTAAAATACACTACACAAACACTTAAACAACGCAAATTATTAACATTTAAGATTAAAATGAACTGGCGACATACGTTGTCGGTGACCGTTCTTGATATGGCTCGATCATCAACTGATTAGTTATCCTGTCACAAGATAAGAGTCCCCGGTTTAGGTTGACCTGAACTGTAACAGCGTCCAGGTCACATTATTTCAACAACACTGTCACTAGTGCTATCTACTATGAGAACACTATCGTTCATCAGATTAACAACAGCATAATAATGACTATATTTCCTAACACAGCGCCACATTAACCCTTGGGAGTTAATAGATATAGAATGGTTACAAGGTACTCATAAAATGGGTTCCAACAAAGGAAAAAGTCTTGTTTCGCAATCCACATTTAGTGAATGTTATGAAACAGTACAACACTGTGTTATTTATCCAGTTTGATGATGACAAAGAACTCAGACTTACACCTCTTCAACCGACTTAAAAGAATTTTATGAAGGAATAAATTCAACTTTAATGAGGAATGAGGAGATTATAGTCGCTGTGCAAAAATGAACCACATACTGTAATACGATTCTTCTGGACAACGTATGTCGCCACTTCATTTTTAGCTTAAGTGTTAATAATTTGTGTTGTTTAAGTGTTTGTGTAGTGTATTTTACGAGTACATTTGATAATGACTGATAAATAGTCGAAACGTGTCATGTGAGAAAAAGGACATCTAAACAAGGATTGTTCGACAGCTTCACCATAAGGTAACTGGCATTAGTTAACTATTAACAATCCAGTAACACTACAAGCGTAAATGGATTAAAATACAATTCTATATCCTCATTTTGTAGCAATAAAATCACCAGTAATAATCGGTTTTCTTTTGTCATTCTTATATTATTTATCAGCTAAACTTGATTTATTATTACAGTTATTAATTAACACATTATTTCTATAGGCCAGTAAAAAAAAATTACGATTCAAGAATAATTAACCAATCATCATTAAAACTTGATTTACGATTAAGACATGTTTATAGCACAAGCAAAGCAGGCTTATTCTCTATTTAAATTTACGAGGGACGTTCAAATATAAACAAGAATTTATCTGCCATATTTGATTTATTGAATGTACAATGACTTATTTATTATTATAATTAATTATATATTAACTCTATATAAAGTATTGCCATTTTCCGCTTTTTTAATCATAATATATAGTAATTTTATTCAAAACCCAACTTATAAGACATCATTTTTTTCATGAAAGTGCATAGAATTATTCTGTGCATAGAAAAAAAATGTTAGATGTTACAGTTTTGGAGTAATTATGTCAGGAAAAAAGGGGTTTTCTAGTCACATAAACGCTAGATTGAAGCATGTTACCAGATAGACAGTTAATAGACTTGCAATGCACTTGTTCGAGAGCTCAGGAAGTTTCTTCTTTCCAGAAGAATCGTATTACAGTATGTGGTTCATTTTTGCACAGCGACTATAATCTCCTCATTCCTCATTAAAGTTGAATTTATTCCTTCATAAAATTCTTTTAAGTCGGTTGAAGAGGTGTAAGTCTGAGTTCTTTGTCATCATCAAACTGGATAAATAACACAGTGTTGTACTGTTTCATAACATTCACTAAATGTGGATTGCGAAACAAGACTTTTTCCTTTGTTGGAATCCATTTTATGAGTACCTTGTAACCATTCTATATCTATTAACTCCCAAGGGTTAATGTGGCGCTGTGTTAGGAAATATAGTCATTATTATGCTGTTGTTAATCTGATGAACGATAGTGTTCTCATAGTAGATAACACTAGTGACATTGTTGTTGAAATAATGTGACCTGGACGCTGTTACAGTTCAGGTCAACCTAAACTGTCACACCACTTATCAATGGTTACATTGGGTATCATGTGGATATTAAACACAATTATCACAGTTTACAGCTCCGAACAACACTTACCCAATACACAGAGTATAGGGTAAGTCGGCTAATTACACAAAATTTTGACCTTGGTTTTTAACTGATCTCCTCGTTTCATGGCCTCAGGAAACCAAAAAAGTGATTTTCGACATGGTGTCCATACATCATAGTTGTTGTCTATACATAAACACCATAGCGGCCACAAATATTAGGGTAGGAATACGAAATTTGATATAGGAATTTATAATGTGATCATATGCCAGGCCACCACCCTATTCAAATTAAAAAATATCTAGTTGAAAATGCCAATATGGCAGCCATTAATTTTTTTATCCATATCTCATGTATTATTCAACATATAACACACTAAATTAGATACAAATAGGCAGATTTCAATTCTGCATGTAGTGGTATCAACTCCATTCCTCTACGATGACAAATAACGAAGTTATTGTTAAAAATATAGTTTTAACCATGACTTCCAAAGAAAATGTGATTTTCGTGTAGTATGAGGGAGGCTCCTTCACATATGTATAGCTTAAACCCCTGTAGGGCCGAGACATTGACAAGAGTTACACAAGTCTATACTTTTTAATATATACACAGGGCCTATTCGATGTCAAGAAAGTTGTGATATACACAAATATGAAGGTAAAAAAAACCTGTGTAACAACTGTTTTAATCAAACTTATCCTACTGGCTAAGACTTCTTGATTTACCAATACAATTTAACATTAAGAAATACAAGGTCCCAAAAAATCAATTTTTAGTGATTATACTTAGAGGATCTCCTTGTATGATGAGGCTGGGTAATTACCATGTCATCAATCAACTTCTTTTATTTAACAAAATTTCATAAAATGAAGTCGCCTGTCGAGGATCATCTTCCGACTATACCATTGAAGAGTCTCGGGTGATACAAAATGCAAGGACCTTCTAGAAATGTCAAGTTCATATGATGGTTTTATTAGGATTTCTTGGGCTATTCATAAAAGCTTCAGCGATCAACAGTGTATTTCCTCCTTTATTACAATGTAGCTAACTACATTATTTCTGTTGCGTACAGATATCTGTTATCTCAAATTTAACACGGATTTTGTAAATGGTTTATCTTGATGGTGATTTTGTTTCAAAGGTTCCTTCCCACTCATTTGAACTGTTTCAGCATTCTACAAACTTTCAGGATCCACTTCCATTGCTTAAAGTGTTTAAATTACAATAAGAATAAATAAAATCGTTTTTTAAAAACTGTATAGGGTACTACTTCAGAGAGTGATTTCTTGGGTCGAAATAAAGAAAATAATTCCTATAAACATAGGTCCAAAAACACTTTGTTTACTTGTCTAAGCCACCTGTTTGTTTTTTACAAAAAACATAATTTTAGAAATAGATAAAATATTGAGTTTAAATTTGGTATACCGGTACACATTTTGTGTGATACATTTCACAAGTGTACCAATAACCAAAACTTTATTATATTTTTAAAATGATGTTCATTTAAAATTTTTAATGTTGAATATCTTGAAAACATTAACTTATGAGAGATAAAAAAGTTTAGACGTGACTTTGCCCTTATCCCTGTGCGTTTGGGCCAAGTGAGCACCGTCCTACATCCATAATAGGTTAGCATTAGATAAAACTTTTTTTAAACATTTTTTGGTCTAAGGATAACCAAGTTAATGATGAAAAGCAAAACACAATTTCTTGGTAATTGTCTACATCACCCAGAACATTATATCACTTATTTCTTACTGTCATTGGATTTAATACATGTTCCACCTTATGAATAAAGAAGCCAACATATTAATGTGTATTTTTATGTCTTTTACTTCAAATTGAAGGACATCTAATATTTATAGATAGGAAACAGCATTTTCTGACATATGTTTATAGGAACCCTTTTCTTTATTTTAACCTAAGAAATCACCCCTCTTATGGTTGGGAAAATAATTTAGCAACACTTTGTAAAATACTGGTTTAAAGTTACTTGATAATAATGAATTGTTCATAATATTAATATGGTTTGAACAGACTGTTACCAGGGGACTTAAATTTAAGAAAGGCGGAACCAAATGGTAACAATGTTTGAAAAGAAAAAAAAAATAAAAAAGACAAAAACAAATTTAGTAGTTAACAAGGCTCAAGTTTATTGAAACAAAAGAAATTTTGACGGTTCAGATTTTATCATTTACAACTTAGAAAGGCATCCTGAGACAAATCATCATAAACAGCTTATGATTAACAATATTATAATTAAAAAGTTATACGCCCTTAATGTAAAATATTATAATTTAAACAAAAAAATTAATCAATAGATTCTGAAAATTTATCCCCCCTTTTTAGTTTATATATTTTATAGTTACAAAATTTAACAAAAGACATTGAGCACAGCTTAACAATTAACAGGATTATAATTAATCCAAAAAAAAAAAGATTATACGCCCTTAATGTACAATTAAAATAAAAAAGATGAAAAGATACTGATATTTATTTCCCCCCCTTTTGACTTTATGAGATGATAGTTTTTTTTAAAACAGTTACATAATATTACTTATTTGACAAATTTCTTAAATGCTATATTGGCCAATAAATATATATATGTTTTAGATAAAAGAATTTATTATAAAATGAGAAGTTTACTTTAAAAGGAGAAATGAAATTTTGAAGATTAAATTTTATTAATTGACGTCAATTATATTAATTTAGAAAATAACCTCTTGGAGGTTGTTAGGACCGAAAGTTTGCATGCAGGCTCCACCCAATAATTTTTTATATATTTTATAAATAACTACACAAGTCTACATCTAAAAGATAGCTTTAAAAAAAAATATTCGCTGAAGCTATTTAGGCACATGTACAATATGAGTTTAATTAAAGTTCTATAAAGTCAGTTTTTTTTTTAACATCACTTTTGTGCACTTGAAACTTTGAAGGTGTATTAAGAAAAACGTGTTTTGCCAACAGGACGAAACATGTTTAGATGCTTAGCTGGTCTATGCAATCTGAGGCAAGAATTGCTGAGAATCTCCTACCAGCGTATTAGCTGGAAAATCCTGTCGCAGATCACGTGAGCTTGTGCCGTGAAAAATAATAATTTACTTAACATTTTTTAAAAAAAACTAAAGCGCACAAAACTGTAACTTAACATGTCGTTTAGAAACTGAGAAGTAATTTTGAGAACGAAAAGATATGTCTGACGGAGCTTATAATTGAATGTAGAACATCGTGAGTTATTTCAGATAGACTGGCAACGGGTATTAAAGCAGGTAAGCTGGCCTGCCGTTGTACTTTTGCACTTAGATGTCATGCGATGCTTAGTTTTGGAGAAGGCCGCCAGGTGCCAGCATCTGTCAAACGACGGAAGTTGGATATGTGGAAGTCGAGTGAATGGAATTTATATTGCAGATGTAATTTTGAATTAGGATGTTACAGCTCTCCCCCCCCCGAAGGACGGAGTTAGAGTGGAAAAGAAGAGGGGCCAGAAGGGTCTCCCGCAAAATTTTGAAAAAGGAGAGAGAGAGTGTGCGTGACGGGGTTAAAAAAAAAAAAAAAAATTTCTCTCAGACAGGTGTTTTAGACCTCGAGAAAGACAAAAAACAACCTAAGACTAACATGCATAGCGAGTGCCACATTAACTATATGTAGTTCGACAGAACCGGTCAGTATACCTTCACCAAGATAAACAACAAAGAACAAATACACCAAACTTAACTATTAAGGAAATGGACTCACTATGTCCTCGTCCGAAGACGTTATGGTGACGAAGAAACAGAAAAGTTCATGACGCTCTCTATATTCTCGTCGCATCGATTACACCCGCGGAGTGCTCGATGTTAAGATATGTCTAGATAGGGAAACATGTCAGGTACATGTAGCGGCCATTGCCGTAAAGTGGAAACTCATAGTTGATCAGACTATGGGTTGAAAAGCGTCAAGTCCGGGAAACAGTGAGATATATCACTGGACAAGGAAAATCAAGATCTCTTCGCCTGCAAACATCTATACAGATTACGGCACGGAGGGGCTCTAGGAGAGCTCAGCCCACCGATGCCCAAACATACAGATGTGCATTTGGCTTAGAGGAAATACGGCTTGGTTCCGTATTTTGTTATGTTCTGCAGTGCACAGAAAGAAGACTACCAGATGACAATTTGTGCGGGCCAAGAAAGATCAGAAAGAAAATTAAATCGTAAAGGAGAAGGTTATAGAAATTTTGTTAATATTTAATTTATATGATGAGGTTTGAGTTGCTCGACGTGTGCTTTTTTAATGAAACGAGGTGAATTGGCGAAAGAAAGCGCAACGGTAACTGGAGTAAGAAAATCAATGATCCGGAAGGGGCCGGACCATCGAGGCATCAATTTAGCAGCTCGCTTGTCTACAGCGGAGCTCAGAGGGTGTGTTTTACACCAGACAAGATCGTTGATTTTATACAGATGAGGCTTCCTGAATTTGTTATAGGTCTTTTCGGCCTTTTGGTGCGCTTTCATTATATTGTCTTTGGCCTGGCGCCAAACTTGTGATGGATTAATATTAGGTTTTGGAAGGAGATCATGTATGTTCCAGCTGAGACTCAGTGGTGTATTGGGGAGAAAATTAAAAAGAATACTAAAAGGTGTTGCTTTAAGAGTCTCATGATGTGCGAAATTGAAGGCCAGCTGAAGCCAGCAAAGGGAGTCGTCCCAAGAGGATTGATTTTTGGAGTGATAGGCGATGAGGGCTGCCTTAAGGTTTCTGTTGAGTCTTTCCGCATTATTAGGTTGGGGGTGATAAGGGGATAAAGTTGCATGTTTAATACCGCGAGAAAAACAAAAGTTGCGGAAGACATGTGATACAAAACATTGTGCATTGTCAGAGATTATTATCTTTGGAAAACCGAAATTTTGAAAAAATGTTTTGGCTTAAGGCTTTAATTGTACTGTGGGAAGTTGCATCTCTGACAGGCATGAGCCAGGTGAATTTTGAGAACTGATCAACTGCGACCAGTATCATGTTATAGCCCTGTTTTGTCCTAGGAAGCTGTCCGACGTAGTCAATATGTAATTTTTCCATGGGACGATTGGGAACCGTTGAGGCAAGGTATCCTAATTTGGAGTTGTGAGCAGGTTTGCTTACAGCGCACACCGAACAAGCTCGCACTTTAGAAGTGACATCCTGTTTTAACGTTGGCCAATAAAAATTCTCCTTTACCTTAAACAAAGTTTTAAGTATTCCAAGATGACCACCCACAACGGAGTCGTGATGGTAATTAATCACCAGGTCGACTAAGGACTGAGGTAAATAAATTCTGGTGGGCTTTTCCAAGTGATTTTTCAGGCAAAGTACACCTTTACTTAAACAGTACTTCTCCGAAGAGATGTTCTGTTCAAGGTCGGCAATGATATTTTTCAAAATAGGGTCGGCCTTCTGATGAGTCTGGATGTCATGGAAAGCTAGAGGAAAATTTGTAAGGAGACTGGTACACGAAAAGGTGACATTTTCTTCGTTGAAATTTTCTGGTTCGAACATGCGCGAGAGGGAGTCTGCTATGATGTTCTGAGTTCCTCTTATGTGCGCTACCTTAAATTTCAATGAAGTCAACTTGGCAATCCATCGGCCTAATTTACCAAGTTGACGAGGACGTGCTAAAAGCCAAGAAAGGGCTTGGTTGTCGGTTTCTAATAGGAATTCCCGATGTTCTAGATATTGCCTAAATTTCTCCACTCCAAAAACTACTGCTAGGCATTCGGCTTCATATGCAGATGAGGCTTTTCTTTCTGCAGGTGTTAAAGTACGTGAAGCGTACGCTATGGGCTGTCGTGAGCCGTCAATTTCTTGGAGTAGAACTGCTCCAAGGGCCACCGAGCTCGCATCTGTTTGTAAGATGAAAGGTTTGGCGAAATCGGCCATCCGGAGAACCGGAGGCTGTGTTATTGCCTCTCGAAGATGTTTGAAAGCTTTCTCTTGTTCAGCTTGCCAAGAGAATTTTTGGCCCTTCCTCCGAAGCAGATTTAGAGGCGCAGCGTGCTCCGCGAAATTTGGAATGAATTTAGCAAAGAAGTTGACCATTCCAATAAATCTGGAAACGGCCTTAGGGTTCTTGGGTTGCGGAAAATTTCTAATTGCATTTGTTCTAGATGGGTCGATTTGCACGCCACGAGAAGAAACTAGGTGTCCTAAAAAGCTTATCTCATTCACAGCGAAACGGACCTTATCTGGGTTAACAGTCAAGCCAGCCCGCCGCAAACGAGTAAGGACTTCCCGAAGATGTTTTTGATGCTCTTCCCAAGTTTTGGAGTAGATGACTAGGTCATCCAGATAATTAAAAATGAATTTGAATTTGATGTCATGGAAGACCTGATCCAAAAGTCTGGTAAGCACTTGGGCACCAGTACAGAGTCCGAAAGGGACTCGAGTAAATTGATAAAGCATCCAAGGAGTACAAAAGCTGGTAATTTGTTTGGACTTTTGAGACAAAGGGATTTGATGATAAGCTGAATTTAGATCGAATACTGTGAAATATTTGGCACCGACAAACCAGTTAAAACTTTGATGTAAATTAGGTAGCGGCACCGCTTCGACGACGATGTTTTGATTGAGCCTCCGATAATCAATCACCATCCTTGTTTTCTTTTCGGGATGTTGAACCAGAAAAACAGGGGACGCATATGCCGAACGGCTAGGTTCTACTACTCCTGAATCTAACAATTCATTAATGTGTTCACGGAGGTATTCCATTTTTGGGGGTGCCAATTGGTATGGAGAACACTTGACCGGAGTGTTGTCCTTCAGTTGAATATCGTATTCAACTAGATGAGTTAGACCTAACCTTTTTGTGAGTACCTGAGGAAAATCATTAATTATTTTTAATATGGTGTTTTTATCATTCTTTTGAAGATGACCTAAAGGATCAGGAGCAGCAGATTCAGATGTTGTAGACACTATAGGTTTATAAGCAGAATTACTGAAATTACACAGAGGAAAAACAATAGACCTTGAGAATTTAAAATAGAAGTTTTTTGCTGAAAGATCCAGTACCAGTCCCGTTTTAGATATGAAATCTGACCCGAGGATCAGAGGACACGACAACTTATGCGCCACCAGAAAATCCACATTCCAACTACAATGTTCCATTTTAAGATGAAGACGACAAGAGTAGGAAATGGGCAACCTTTTTCCAGAAGCCGTGACACAATCAGCCTTCACCCTGGTTATGGATTTAAATGCCTTGGTGTTCTTTAATTTTTTAAAAAGGGCTTTAGAAATGACGCATCTTACTGAACCGGAGTCCAGCAGAGCCTTAACCTTAATTTGCCCAAAAGCTACTTCCACCAAAGGCAAAAACTGATCGTTCAGGCCCCTAGATTTAAGAGAAATATTATTTTTTTTTTGAAGTTTGCAGTTGGAAAGCTTAGAGCTGGAATAGGTTTGCCTGGACCTATTCCGTAGAGAGAAGAATTTACAACCCCAGATATAATGACCGGGTATGCCACAATGATAACAAATGGGAGTAAAGTAATTTTGAATTTTATTGCCGAAATTGTTTCTTCTTAGATAGGAAATTGAATTTAAATTTTGAAAAGATTGTTTATTAGAGAAATGTGGGTTTAGGTTATGTTTAAATCCGATGTGGTTGGTTTTAAAATTGGAGGCTGGCCTGCGCCTGTTTTTTGGAGGATATTGCCTTGTTGGAGGCCGGTTCCGACACTCTGGGCTTCTATGCCCCGGCTGACCGCAACTGTAACAGACCACTGGTCTTGTAGGTCTAAAATCAGTACTTCTAACTTCGGGTCTCTTTAATGGAGCCCTTTGCCTGTCAGTATACATGACATTGTTAACATGTGCGCAGAGACGATCTAAGTCTGCAAAATTTTTAGGTTTGGCAACAAAAACTAAGCAGTTGCGGACTTCCGGAGACAGTCCCTCCAGAATGACGTCCGTGACCTCCAATTCGGACTTATCTAAATTTAAAGTTTCTGCAGCCTCTTTAATCTGGTTTACAAAAATGTGCACCGCCTCGTTAGTCTTCTGGGGCCTATAGAACAACTCCTGCACTAGAGAAGCCAACCTTTTCGAAGGTATAAAGAGACTTAAGGCCTCTTTGTGAAAAGTTTTAAATGTCTGATGTCTAATCAGACATGAATTTAAAGGGCCCTGAGCATAGGGCATCAGAACATTATTGATGTTTACAGCTACGTCCGGGTAAGTTTTGACTATTTTTAAAGCAATTTAAAAAAAATTTAATAATTTATCAAGGTCAAACCCATCTGTCTGAGGAATTGTTTTAATAATCTGTTCGGCAGGATGACTTAATTTTCCGTATAAAGAGATGTATGGACAGTCTTTTGAACTGCTGGGAGTCGGTTGCTGAGGATCGAAAGCTTTAAATTTTTCTTCGAGTGTGGCAAAATTGTTCTGTAGCTCGGCCAGATCCCGTGGCACGTTGTTATCTGCAACTTTTAGTTGTTCAGTATGCACCCGATTTAGGAACTCTATTCGTCTTCCGAAGGCATTCATCCGCCCGCGAAAACGATGTATTCTGTAACCCTTTTCTGGATCTAAGTTCTCCAGGTCATCCTGTAAGATGAACAAGGAGTTTTGCGCTAGCGATATCTGCTGCAAAAGGATCTCTTCGGTGAAATTTTCCAATTCGGGTTCAACGCCATTTTGTGAAAGGGACCTAAGGGAGGTTCGCATTTCTGCTATTGTGTCTTTCTCACCACCTCTAGCTACCACCTCAAAAGCAAGCTCAGTGTTCTTTAACGAGTCTACTAATCTCAGCAAATCCACTGCCATTTTAACTATTGCTGATAAAAAAAAATTAACAAAGTGATTTAAAAAAAAAATTTCTTTTAAGATGATGCAAAAATGAAGTGAAAGAACCAGAGAATGACTCAAGAATTATATGTAGTGTAGTTGTTGTGTATATATGTGTGTGTAAGTATGAATTAATACAGACAAGCGAAAGAAAACTCGAGAAAGTTTTTGAAGGAAATTTTAATTTTTTTTTGTTTTTTTTTTTGTTTCTAACTATTTTTGGGTTTTATTATTTATTTAAATTTTTTTGGAATTCTCGAATGAGCCCGCTGTCTGGATCAAATTCAGTGAATGACTAGAGTGCAGTGTATGTAAATATATATATATAAAAAAAATATTTAAGCAGACAAAATAATAAAAAAAAAATTTTATCGAAATTGGTTTAGAAGTTTTTGTGTAAAGTGTTTATATGAAAATAAATAAAAAAGAGACTAATAGGTTTATATAGATTTAAATATAAAAAAAAATTTCATCAGCAATAGTTGTGCAGTATTTGAAAAAAAGCTGCAAAACATAAAATTGAGCCTTGTTTAACAAAGAAAATTTTTGAATTTAAATTTAGACGGTTCCAATGCAAAATTTTGAAAATTAACTACCGTTCCAGGATTTAAAATTAACCACTCTATAATTTAGAGATAACCACGCTAGAATTTAAAGAAAACCACGCTTCCAGAATTTAGAGAAAACCACGCTCTGCTACCAGAAACATGTTACCAGGGGACTTAAATTTAAGAAAGGCGGAACCAAATGGTAACAATGTTTGAAAAGAAAAAAAAAATAAAAAAGACAAAAACAAATTTAGTAGTTAACAAGGCTCAAGTTTATTGAAACAAAAGAAATTTTGACGGTTCAGATTTTATCATTTACAACTTAGAAAGGCATCCTGAGACAAATCATCATAAACAGCTTATGATTAACAATATTATAATTAAAAAGTTATACGCCCTTAATGTAAAATATTATAATTTAAACAAAAAAATTAATCAATAGATTCTGAAAATTTATCCCCCCTTTTTAGTTTATATATTTTATAGTTACAAAATTTAACAAAAGACAATGAGCACAGCTTAACAATTAACAGGATTATAATTAATCCAAAAAAAAAAGATTATACGCCCTTAATGTACAATTAAAATAAAAAAGATGAAAAGATACTGATATTTATTTCCCCCCCTTTTGACTTTATGAGATGATAGTTTTTTTTAAAACAGTTACATAATATTACTTATTTGACAAATTTCTTAAATGCTATATTGGCCAATAAATATATATATGTTTTAGATAAAAGAATTTATTATAAAATGAGAAGTTTACTTTAAAAGGAGAAATGAAATTTTGAAGATTAAATTTTATTAATTGACGTCAATTATATTAATTTAGAAAATAACCTCTTGGAGGTTGTTAGGACCGAAAGTTTGCATGCAGGCTCCACCCAATAATTTTTTATATATTTTATAAATAACTACACAAGTCTACATCTAAAAGATAGCTTAAAAAAAAAATATTCGCTGAAGCTATTTAGGCACATGTACAATATGAGTTTAATTAAAGTTCTATAAAGTCAGTTTTTTTTTTAACATCACTTTTGTGCACTTGAAACTTTGAAGGTGTATTAAGAAAAACGTGTTTTGCCAACAGGACGAAACATGTTTAGATGCTTAGCTGGTCTATGCAATCTGAGGCAAGAATTGCTGAGAATCTCCTACCAGCGTATTAGCTGGAAAATCCTGTCGCAGATCACGTGAGCTTGTGCCGTGAAAAATAATAATTTACTTAACATTTTTAAAAAAAAACTAAAGCGCACAAAACTGTAACTTAACATGTCGTTTAGAAACTGAGAAGTAATTTTGAGAACGAAAAGATATGTCTGACGGAGCTTATAATTGAATGTAGAACATCGTGAGTTATTTCAGATAGACTGGCAACGGGTATTAAAGCAGGTAAGCTGGCCTGCCGTTGTACTTTTGCACTTAGATGTCATGCGATGCTTAGTTTTGGAGAAGGCCGCCAGGTGCCAGCATCTGTCAAACGACGGAAGTTGGATATGTGGAAGTCGAGTGAATGGAATTTATATTGCAGATGTAATTTTGAATTAGGATGTTACAAGACATTTGCCATCATTTGTGTATATGAAAACTAATATATGATGTTTCGATTGTATAAATCAACTCTTGTTATCAATTATAAAACTAGAACATAAAATAGAAAAACACTAACAGAGCCTAGTAGTCTAGGTCCATGTTGGAAACTAAAACTAAATCTATAATCTAAGAAAAAAACTCAAGCCTAAAATTAGCCCTGAGCAGTCAAAGCTAAGACTAAATACAAACGTGAAAAGATAAAACCACAACACACATGCCTACACTCTATAAAAGATGGCAAGTAACTGATTGTAAGGGATGAAGCCAAGACATAGTTATCCTGTTTATCGGTGCGAACAACCTTCTTGTCTCCTCATTCAAGAGTTTATTCCTCGATCGTGTCATGATTTCCATTTGTGAAATAGTGGTAAAATTTCAACTTTATTTAAAGTAGAAGAATTTTTTATCTCTGATTTTTAATTCAGTTTTTATTAATGGAAGCCATTAGAGCCCTCTAAACTGGTTTAGCTGATAGGATTGTCCGATATGAGGCTTAAATTATTTTTCATTTATGTTAGTTTTTTCCTGTTATATTATTTTTGACTTTTCCCAATTAAATTTGTGATTTTCAATTTATCCATTAGGCCTAGTCCCATATTCTTTTTATGTTCACTAATTCTTTTATTTAGAGTAGGAATGGGTTGATTACAGGTTTTATCGATTCTCGATTTCGATTCCGATTCCTAGAATTCGATTCCCGATTCTAGATTCCAATTACCACAATTACCAAAACCCTGTAAATATGAGGAAAGGAAACCGAAACCACCATCTAAAATAGAATAGACTATTGCTATTTTTTGTATGGCCATGGAACAATTAATATCCTTGTTGTAAGAAATTATAAATAGTATGGGAATGTTTATAGGAGTATTAAAAATGTCAGTTAACTTAATATGTATATTTATTGAAAATGTAAAACTTGTTTGCTAAAAGCTATTTGTGTTAGCCAAAAATATCTAGGCTAGATATGATTATTTTTACAATTGGATAAAAAGAAAGCTGTTTAGTCTATGTCAATGAATATTGAATCATTTCAACATGCTGCTGGACCATTGACATGACAATTTCTAAAAAAGCAATGTCCATAAATAAATAAACCTTAAAAAGTTATATAACATTCACAATTAGGCACAAATTATTGAAACAAGTGCATTTAAAACTACACCAATATTCACCTTTGATGCTGAAACTTGCACTGTCCCATTGTGGATTAGAAGAAATATATCAGCAGAGAGAATGGCTTAAATTACTTACAAACTAACCTAACCTAGTATTTATAAAAAGTCACCATCCTGCAAACAATAACATTATCCACCTTAAACTTCTTTATGATGTAGTGTCCAACTGGCTAAAGAAAAAAGAACCACTATGGTTATAAACAATAAATGAAAGTATTGTAATTAATTCAAATTATGCAGCAAAGGACAACATAAAAACAATACTTGATTTTCCAGAACATTTTAAAATGAATGACCAAAATATCAGACTAACAGCCACATTATTATTTATGAGTCAACAAGAATTGTTTACGAGTCTGGTTCAAGGACACCAACATCTTGACTCTTTCAGGGTCAAGCCTATTTCTTTTCCTGTCACAAATATTGCCCACTGTATTGAACAGTCTTTCGCTGAAAACATTGGACAGCGGAATACACAAATATTTAAATATCAGTATTTTTTAGCCTCTTGTTTTCACTAGCTGATTGCCTATTTGATTTCCACATTTTGGTTCCATTGTATTTTCTTGAAGGTAATTCTCCGATTCTATTCTATAGCACTCTTTTACAACCATTGTGTTTGGTTCTTGTTGAATAATTCTTGGTAATGAGCCCAGATCCCTTTTGGTTTCTTGCACAGTCCTTTTGTTTGTCTTACTGTAGGCACCGTGGGAACATAAGGGGGATCACTATGTGATCAGTCCTTCTGTGAGCAGCCCTTTCATTTCTTCTATAATTTTGTTTTTTTGCAATTTCTAAAGTTTGAGTATTTCTAAAAGGTTTTCCTTTGAATCGTGGATCCAACAATGTGGTAGAAGAAAATATCCTATTCTCCTCGATATTTGTGAATCTCCTCTTCAAAGAAGATATTAAATCATTCCTTAGCCCTTGTAGACCGGAGCCAGGAAGGTTCTGCTTTTCCAAAACATGGAATATTGTGGCGACCATTGGAATGACCTGAAAAAGAACAGCCTTTTTAGGTTTCATAAATTTGTTTTATTAAATTAAAAATGGTATTGTTAATAATTACAATTATTGGTATTGTTATAAAATTATTGTAATAGGTTGTTAATATATATATATATATATATATATATATATATATATATATATATATATATATATATGCTAAACTGACTAGTTCCAATCTTTAAATAAACTTTAAAAAAAACATAATAGGCAACATTCAAATAGGCTATAAGTCTGTATGTTTTGATATGTTCACGTTTCATAAACTGTGTTGATTCATAACTTATACTACCACCGGCCGTAGGTACTTGGTGGAATTCCATTATTAATAATTAAATAAAAGGCAATTTGTACTTCCACAATATATATTTTTTTAATGAGCTGAGCCGACCAAGGTTTTGCCAACTACGGTATTGTCAAAAGCAGCTTACAGACTTTAGTACATGAATTTTACAACAACACAATTGGACAAGAGAAAGTTGGCCAAAATTACTGTTAGATTAAGGAGGAGGGAGAGAGGGAAGTACCTAGGCCCAAATAGGGGTTGCAAGAGTGGTGAATTACTAAGATCTAATTGTTCATTAATAACTAAGCTAGCCCATTATTGATTATTCTCTTTGAAATTCTTAGGTCAAATGTTGGAATATTAATATATTTGACTAATTTAAAATTCTCCAGATAAGATGTCCAACATAAAAATCTTTAATCATTAGCGCTTTCGTAAACAAATTTTTTTGTTAGTTCAAAATAGGCTTACATTAATTAACAGTGTTTATAAAGATATGTAATTTTGATGTATGCCGAATTGAGGTTAAATAAGATTATCTAAAATCAACATTTATTATTGAATGTGTTTTGAGATAATATTCTGTTTTGAGCATACAAAAAAATGTAGGCCTAGCCTATTTGTTATTTTAGATTGGGCTATATATGTTTTTAACATGTAATATGTTTTGTAGTTTATGTTAAACTTAATACTAAATACAACTTCAGGAGTACTTTTTAATCAAATTGACTACTTCTTTATGTTTAATTAGTTGAAAACACCTAAGAATTTCAGTAGAGTCAAATAGACTTCACACTATATAATAAAAAATATAACAGATTATGATAGACCTAGCTTATATGCTATTCTTGCCTTTAAACTTACCTCAGAGACAATTGAATGTGTTTTGCTCACTTGAAGAATAGCTGTCTCAAAAATTTCCAGTATGTGTACAGCATACTCAATTGTTTTCCAATCATCAGTCGTAAATTCCACTGTAACTTTACTTCCACTGAGACTAGGACAAGAGCATTCTTTTGCTTATTGATCCTTCTAAGTATATGGAAAGTGCTATTCCATCCCATTGGTTCGTCCTGGATCATTCTATGAGCAGGTAAATCAAGTTGAGCCTGACATTCTTAAGCAACTTTGTAAGTTTTGCTGAATGCTTGAAACTGCCCACTATCTTTTTTAATAAGATTGTTTATTTTGGGGTTTCTCCAAAATGCTATCTTTCACTACTAACTGCAAGGTATCGCTACACATGGAAAGGCTTCATACTGTGACTGACCTATGGCCACTGTAATGTCAATACCATTGTTCATACTACAGACACCACTTTTGGTTCTATTTCCCGATCATGAAACACTTTTAATAAAAATGTCAATAAATTATCCGCAGTATGGTTTAATTCAGTGAATGGGGCAACATTTAGACATTTGTATGTTAACTGTAACAAATCTCTGTTGCTCTCATAGAAATGAGCAGTTTCAGCCATATAGTCTTTATTTGCTATTGAGGTCCACATATCAGTGTTTATAACAATATTTTCAGCTCTTTTTAAAACATAGGCCTAGTAGACACAGCTTTATCTCCAAGTGTTTTGGTACATGCCATGTCTAAGCCTATTTTTTGGTTTTTAATAAAACAATCTTGTGTGCCCTTGGTTTTAGTTGGGAACAATTCATAGCTGCTACCTAATTTTCAGTGCTGGAAAACATTGTAGCACCAATATTAGGTTTTGTTTTTAGTGATTTCACTTTAGTTTGCATTATATTAATTGTATGCACTAGTTTTAAGTGTTTTATTAGTTTTGAAGTGGTTTTGCTTTCTCTAGATATTGGCTTCAAACACAAATTGCAACTGCTCATTATCCAAATCAATTTTAAAATATGCCCACACATCTGATGCCATAATAAAGAAATAAGAAATAAAAATGTAACTACCAGAATTAATTTTAAAATAGCACTATTTTATAAATAATTATAAACTAGAACACAAAAATCCACAATAATAGCCACCGATCGAAAGTCAAAAGGTAAATAACAATAGCGTCGCCTGTTTTCTTAGCTAGCGAACAAGGACATAATGCCTACGCGACTAACAAACGAAAAAATAGAACGGAGATTTTATTCAACGGTAAATGTGCATTAAAGGTTCCGTTGTGATAAAATAGTAAATTTTATGAAATTGTGTTGTACATGCCTCGTTTTAAAACAATTATTTATTTATTTATTATAATTGTCTTCAGAACAGAACTGCTTGTATAAGACACGTGATTGTAAATTACAATTATTATAATGAGTACAACATCAAAATTATTAAAATCTAACAACTATACCTTTTTTAATAGTACAAAACCGCTTTTAGTTTTTAATTAGATCATTCTTAAGCTGGGAAGACCCTTTTCAACTACCAAAATCCAATATTTTTGTCCAAATTATACAATTTAAAAGTTCGATTCCAAGTTTGGATTCGATGGTCTGAATAAGCAATGAGCCTATGAGTCTAGGTTTCATAAGCCATGCGATTAGGAGCCAGAACAAAACTGTTTGCATCGTTAGGGACGCTATTAATAATGAGATATTTGAAATTCATATTTCATGGAAATATTTTTTATGTCATTAATAATAATTTATAATATAATAGTTGACTTTAAGAATCAGTACATGTAAGTATAAGGCTAGTAATTCAGTACATGTCAGATGTTTTGTTTGTGTTTGGAATCGACTTTTGGGATCAATTCTCGATACCGATTATCACGACTAAGAATCGATGGAATCGGTATCGACACATCCTTAATTTAGAGGTCTTTTTGTCTCTTCATTTTTAGATTTCGTTTTGACGAGATGTTGCTTAACAGGGTTGTGATTATTATAAGTTGTATGTGTTTTTTTTTAATCTGTATTTTTTACGCTTTAAAATGTACATATAAACATCCTTGAATTTACGGCACTTATGAAAGTTTGTAATTGAAAATTAAGAAAGATATAATTGTGGTGTCAAAAATTTGATGTTCCGATCCCTAAGAAAGCCATCTAGGTATTGAGCTAAGGATTTATTTTTGTTATGATTTAACAAATAGGATTGTAAACATGTATATGTCGTGCCTTAGGTACCACCAGTCCTATGGAACAAAGAGGATCCACGACTGCTATTCCTGAGGAACTAACATTAGATTATGCTGAGATCACTTCTATTCCTCCTTTACCACTCTGGACTCTGTTGGCAGCTGATAAGGAAACTTTAACAAAGCCTCAAGGAAATGATGATCAGCAGGTAAATTAGGTGGTTTTTTTTACAGTAAAACTGTGATTTCCATTAGGAATTGAGACCGAGGCCTTAATGGACATGAGAATAAATAGATAATAGTACAAGTGCAGTATTTCTATCAACCGAGAAATCGCCAAAAACTTTAAGTAGGCAGGGAAAAGACAGGAATTTCATTAAAATCCAGGAAAAATCATCTTTTTGAAACTATAAAAGTTCCAACAAAATATACCTAAGGTATTTTTTTATTGAAATGACTACTTCATCGTAGTAGAACAAAGGTACATTCACAAACTTTCAGTCATTATAAAACTAAACTGTTGCCGTTAGGCGATTTTATCCCAACGTTATATACGATTGCAATTCAACTCGGTTGTGTTGCTATGTTTTATAGTAAGAGGAAGAATGTGTTATACATGAATACCGTTTGATTCACACTTTTTTTATCACATACTGTAGTCTTTGTTCATAATATTTATGAGTAAATAATTAAATTTTTATTATCAGGAATTATCAGTGATTATAATTATTTGTTCCTTTATAAAACATAGATATTATTAAAAGAAAAGTCACAAAAGATTTAATTTAATTCTTGGAAAATTCTGACAAATAATTTTCATCAATTGCTGATTTATTTTAATCATTGGTCAATCATGATTAAATTGGTTTATTGAAAATTAATAGAAAATTGACCAAATATATATATATGTATATTTAAATTTGAAAATAATTTTGTAGCTGATTATCTGTTACAAAATTAGTTTTAAAAGTTGTTTTCGCCGGTACAGTACAGGAACATGGAATCTAAAAATAAACTTTGGCATGTTCTTCAAACAACAAAGTAATTATTTTTCTGAAACTTGAAATGTTATTGAATGAAATTTAAATTTTAACAACAATTTATTTTTTATCAAAATAATAGTAAACTATTACTCTATGATTTACATCGGTGACTTGAGTGATTCAGTGATTGCATTGACCTTGGCTGGCCGGAACAATAATTGTGTCATGTGTGGGAATCACCAAACTTCAATTTCTGATGTCACACAAAATGTTTAATATTTAATATGTACGCAGTTATAACTCATAATTTGGTATTACTCATATGGGAAAAAGAAAATTCATTTTTCACAAAATCTCTAGCTATTTTGATCAAATAATTATATAACCTCTAAGAACCTAAACAAAACAGTTGTTTGGTCGCCACCTCTCCAAAAATGCTGGTTCAAGAGTTATCAGTAAACAAAAAATCGGCCATGTGGTAGTTATAAAAGACAAATTTCTCAAAATCGGCTCTACCTAATTTTGATCAAATTTTAATCCTATGTGAAGATTAATGGCCCAATTCTGTGTGCAAAATCTCAATAAAAACATTTTTTAATATATAGTTCAGGTATAATAACAAAAAACAAAAATGTACCTTGACCACCAAGCTTGATTTTAGTTGAGGACCCGTTTATGGCAAAGCAAGTTTTGGCCTTATTTAAATATCTAACTATTTTTTCAACAAAGGCATTAATGGTTTATTTTCACTTTTTTTTACATTTTTTGGTTGGTTTTTAATTGTTTTGAGGATCGATGAGTAAAAAAGTTGTACAATGTTTTGCACCATTTATTAATACAATTTGCTACTATTACCACTACCTATTGTCGAGGTTTTGTTCACAGAGAAAGTACATATTGACAAAATTATAATGTAAAGTACTATAATTAAATTACTTTAAAATTTGTGAAATAAATTAAACTACATAAAAACTTTAAAATGTAAATGTATCAATATATGACACGATTTGAACAGTAAAGAACATCAATTCTCTGCTAATGTAAATTGTATTTTATACTTATTTGAGAACAAAAATGGGTATAACCCAATAAAAACATAAAGGGAAGAACCACTGACTATTCAGAGCAAAATACTATCCCAGATTAAAACAATGCAGTCTTCTTTTTTACTCTACTGATTGAGAAAGTGAACAGTGTTTACGAAATATTTCAGAACTTTAGTGTTTTTGTGTGCGTTTTCTTGCTTGTATACTATTAGGTAATACCAAGGACCACTTTCCAAGGTAAGCCTGTGTCTCCTGTCCATACAAAATCTAAACTTTACATTAAGTAATTTTTATAAAAGCATATATCAATGCCTAATTATGCTCACAATTCAAATTATAATATATCAATCTTCATGTTTTAGTTGTAGTGCTGTTAAACTTTTAATTTTTGTAGTGTCTCGTGACTTCAAAACAAATATCTTCTTAAAAATTGAATGTCAAAATTTTTTTAACATTACTTGCACTACGTTCAACGAGAAAAATATAATTTCACAGAGTTGAGTCTTAAATAAATGTTGCTTCAATTATTCTTAAAGCTTTTAAAAGAAGTTATTACTTGTAGTGTTTGCCATGGAGTGACAATTACAGCATTACTGGACTAGAACTATCAATTTTTCATTGTTTTTTTTCTGTTCATGCTAAGCTCATACTCATTAGGAGAAAAGGGGTGGAGCTTGCACAGACAGATTGAGGACATTCAATAATATATATTGCTGTAGACAATACACTAAATATACTTTATCAATGATTTTTATGCTGCCCAAACTTTTTGTAAATGACAGAACAGTGAAGTGACTGGTGTTGGTGGTACCGATATAGTGTGATTACCTTGAAAGGAAATAATGCTGCAAATTGTTATTTCCTTGAAGTAGTTATTGTACCACCTTTGTGCATACACATATTTATAAATTCACTATTCATATTAATGCTATACACTCTAAAATTATAGATTTTGGTGAAAAATTTATAAAAAACAACCAGGAATTTTTGGGAAAATAGGTGGGAATAAGTTAGGAATTTAGGTAGCAAGTGTTAGTAGATAACAATATAATTCCTCTACTGTCGGAAGTATATTATGCCAATTAGAACACTGTTCAATTTTCTGCAGTGCTTTTTTCATTACAGTACAATAAGGATTTTATTGATGAATGTTCCTTAGGACTTAATTAGACCCTGAAGAAACTCTTAATTAAGGAGCATTTTAATTGTTCCTTTACACTAAGACATCCCTTATCTAAAATCACATTTATGAACACTCTTTCACATTTCATTTCCTTTACCAAGTTATCCTTTATAAAGGAAGTGATTGAAGGAAATACATATTAATATCTATTACATCACCAATAAGAACTAATGATAGTTCAGTAATCACTACACAGCTTATTTTTTGTTAATCGGTAAACATGTCATCTGTTGTGTGTTTTGATTCATTTTGATTTGTTTTAAGATTAATTCAAAATAAAAAAGGAGGAAGAGGATACTAGCATTTTATAACCTAGAAAAGATTTATTAAAATATTAGGATCAAAAATATAAATCGTGGATTGAGAATAAAACACCGACTGTGCAATGTTGAAAGAAATACAATGGTATGGTTGAACACCAACTTAAGTGTTTTGATATAAATGTTTTAAATTGAGGCCTAGAGCAGCAGTGAAAAAGAGGAAAGGAATTCTAAGGATATTCGTCTAAGATATTCTAAGGAATTTCATTTCTAAGTGTGTGTAATAAAAGAAAGAAAGATGTTGCATAATAGAATTGCACTATTTAATTATATTTCAGTAAAATTTTCAATTATTCCTGACTTGTCACTGTATTTTCACTATTTGTTGTCATTCGGAATATATCCATCTTCAAAACCTACTTATGTAAGTACTGTCTTGGATTAAAACATATCTGGAAAATAGTGTTCACTATGTTGAATTTACAGATGCTGAGGGGAAACTGTGTAAGGTTGACATTCTTAGGATTAACAGTAGGGTGCCTCGGGATTAAATTTTGTTTACAGTTTTGTTTATATTATAGAATAATGACCTTCCATTGAATTTGTAAATATGGGGGTAAAGATGTATGCAGATGATACAACCCTCATTCTTTTTTGCTTTATACAATGTACATTGTCTGCTGACTGTTGAAGAAGTAAATAAATCCCTTCATCCGCTTAAGAATGCTTTTTGTACAGCCTACTTATCCACCCCCTCCTAAGCTCCACTCCTTCTTCTTCCTTCCAGTATATTTCTTTTTGATTAATTTGCACATTTATCTCTTAAAGTTAACTTTCTTCAACAACACTAGATTCTGAAACCTTATATCTGATTGTCAAGTATTTCCTTTGTCACAACTAAATAGAAATTTCAGAGAATCTTTTCTTTTGGAATGAGCTCTTCTTCTAACAGATGTGATACAAAATCTCAATCCTTCCTTTCATATTTATAGGATCTAATGTGTTCCCTAAATTGTGTCTTAAGTGTATTCCCAGTTGGGCTTATATATTGAAAATATGTTACAATGGGTCTATATATAGATTGGTTAGATTTTGTATGGACAGGATATATATATATATATATATATATACAGGAATTTTCATGCTTTGTTTTTGTAAAGTTCAAGGTAATCATAACTCAACGAGCAAACATATGCATGTTTGAACTTATGATTAGTTGTCCTAGTTCTTCTTTCCATCATTCCATGTTGTAATTGACATGTTGGAGCAGGAAGTACACAGTAATATTGAGCTGAGAAGGAATATGATGATAACATTATTAAGGAAGGTCAATTTCCTAAATTAAAAGTAAAGTGCAATTATATGAATACTTAACCAAATGAAAATATTGAAATGTTTTTGGTTATTTCATGGAAATGTTTGGCAGGTATTTCATTTGTTAGTGCATCCTTTGTTAGGTATTTAGATAAGTGCATCCTTAGCAAATCAAAATTAAATTAAATTAATTGTGAAAAATTATTATAATAATAATAAATAAATTGGTTGTAACAATAAAATTCATTTGTAATAAAAACCAGAAGAAGTGTGTGTTTGTTATAATATATATATAGTGCCAATTAAATATAACCAGGAACAAAAAGTGTGTGCAATATTACATCAAATTTGGAAAAAAGGATGAATTTTACTGCCATATAGTCTTGCCAAACTAAATAGGATATCGATGCCTGGACTTTGTAAAAACCTGTTAGTGGGCCTTGAAAAATTGACTTGTTAAAATACATGAAGGTAGCTTCATCTGAAAACAACACTGAAGCTAAAAAATGTTGATTTTCATCACATTTTCTCATCATAACCTCACTAAACTCAGTCTTTTGGTCAAAATCGTCCTCTACAAGTTCTTGCACCAGTAATACTTTATAAGAATGGTATTTATAATTGTGTAGAATATTTAAAACAGACCTATGACTTATGTTATGATCTGCAGTAGCTTTTCTAGCTGAATTATGAGGGTTTTCAATAAATGTTTGGATTACATCTAATGATTTGTCTTCAGTGCATGCAGATTTAGGCCTTCTTGGTCGTTCCCGGTCTTTAATTGTACTGGTTTCCAAAAACCTTTTAACACAACTAACTTTCAATTTCCTGAGTATAGGCAAGTTTGTATTAGAAAGTGAGGACCATTTCTTCTGGATGTTTTGTCTTCAACCCCTTTGTTTTTATTATCAGATAAGATAACAGTCCCACCCCATTCCACTCTGCCACTCTAGGCTCAACAGAAAAATGGCATACTATTTCCTAACATTGTTCTTTGGTGTGCCACCTCGTTTGCAATAAAAAAAAGACGCATGGTGGACCGTTTTAAAGACGCATGGTGGACCGTTTTTTGGGTGGCATGTGTCAGCCTAAATATCCAAAGTTAAAAAAAAAAAAAAAAAAAAAAAAAAAAAAAAAAATTATTAAATTATACATTCCCAAAAAATATTACATAATTTATTTAAGTTTAATACAAAATTGAACTATGATAGAGTAAGAATTTAAATAGAAAAAAAAATGACCCCTTGGGGGTTGTAAGGTCAAAAAAATTGCTAGCATATCCCATCCTAAATAAATATATATATATATATATATATATATATATTACAACGGACACAACCCGTTGTAGGTCCTGGATTTTTAATTTGTAATTAATTTTATAAATTTGAATAGTCCGGACTTACCTTGGGCTAAAGCCGCATGTAGGTCACGAAAATCATGTTGACGCGGGAGTGTAGTTATCTGGCTAAGTTAAACTCTTGGACCCTGCCTGTTCGAAAAGGAATAAGGACTTGTAAAAAATACTTAAAAATTAATACGGGAAGCCAAAATCCAGAAATTAAATAAAAACAAATATCTTCAGGAAATGCATTACGCTAACCGCGGGTGTATTTACTGCAAGATTAGATAATATAAAGTCACAAAGTTACGTAAAATACAGACTTTTAAAGTATGGGGAGAAATTCAAAATTCCTCTAAATTGAAAAATAAAAGGTTTTTCAGGCTTTTCATAAGAAGGCCTAAAATAAAGGTGAAATAAGTTTTTGCGAAATTTCGTTAAATAAAAAAGTTAATGTTAATCCACTAAGTTCAAATGATAAAAAAGTGTATAAAAAAGAAAGTTTTTTAAATTATAACCAAAACAAATTTTAGTAATGATAAACAAAATGTATAATTAAAAAGAAAAACTTGAATTTTATTAAAGGAAAAAGGTGACAGAATTCGCACCTTTACAGCAAGATAAAAAGTTAAACTTAAATTTTTATTAACTCAAAACGCTAAATAGTATGCTGATAACGTAGTTATGTAAAAATAATCCAGTATTTAAAATATGTTTCGGGAATAAAGTAAAGCCCAAGTTTGTAGAAAATCGTTTAACTCCCTAACCCTACAGCAAGACAACCAGAAGCAGAAAAAAAGAGAAAATCCGGCTAGTTAACACAAACCAAAAGGACATAAAGAAGTGAAAACAAAAAACCGGAAAAAACAAAAAACAAAGACTTTTCCGGGAGAAATGGTCGCGGAAAAATGGGCGCGGGTCGTGTACGCGAATCAAGAATCGTACGAACATCACTCGAGTTCGTGTGTAAAGAAGACAACGAGCTGAATTCAAAAAAGTCACTCTCATTAAAATAGGGAAAACCCTGGAAAAGTTACAAAGGAAAAGGATTTTCAATGGCCAAAACTGCACGGAGAGAGATAAGAGAGGAACAGTAGAAGGGGCTGGTTGAAGATGAGTCTATATAAACGATTGCTCGGGGAAACTCGAGAGCCTTGATATTTCTGCGATGTAAGTGAACACATCGAGCCTTGATCTCGTTTTTTATAAAATACCATAGTATGCAAAAAGCTATGTGTTTTCTTAGTTAACCTAATAATTTGTATAACAAGTGTGAACATACGTCATTGCGATATTAATTTGGAATGCAGCAATAGACACAACTATAATATACAAGAACGTCAGTGGCAACTTAGTCATTACAAAGTTAGCCTAACTTGGATTATTCTGGAGAAGTAACATAACCTACATAGCAGCTGATACATGGAGTGATTCGTATAGCTTCCGGATAGGACTCCAGGACATCACCAGGCGACCACTTGGACATGCAACTTTAACGTCGAGAGAATAGCCGAACCGGGACTTCAGACACGACATCACCACAACCATCTTTAAAAATTCATCCAACATTCTTCCAGACAACCCTACAGGGATCAACCTTCATCAACGAGACAACTTAACCAGCACGCAGAGCATCTGTAGCCTGCCATCGCTAAACAACGCTCGCGGACTTCATAGAAAACGTCGCGACGCCTGGACGGTTGTGAAAAGGTCGGTAGAAACGTAAATACGTTAGTCCCTGATTAAATTTGCCTGAAATAAATTCAAATAAATTTATTTTAAAATACTGGGTTACTTAGGATGTTAGATTAGATAAAATATTTGTATTATTAATTAAAAATTAAATTCATTAAATCGTAAATTCGAATTAAATCTTTTATTAAAATATTAATTAAATCAAACTGGGTATAAAATATTAGAATAAATTATAGTTAGGTAAATAATTGGTTCTGCCTTGTAGTTTAAGAAATTATTATTAAATTGAAAGGAAAGTTATTATTTTGTATTTGTTGGAGAAAGTAAAATCCAAAAAGTTTTATTTTATGTTTGAAATAAAAAAAAAAAATTTAATTATTAAAATTTTATTTGCTTTATAAAAAATTTATTATTTACAAAAAACACCTAGTATTCAAATATCCCAATAGTTTATGAGTTATAGATTAAGAATTGATACAGTGAAATTTCATAAAATATTTGCAAGCACAAATAAACAATTTACAAGGTTAGTTTCAGTGTACTCACTACTCAGAGGTTTACAAAAAGTAAAATCATTCACTTGTGTTCTAACTGAGCTAAAATCAAATATAAAGTACTGGAAGTATAACGTAGAAGTTTTTTTTTTAGTCAGGATATTCAGAAAACTGAATATTCGACACATAGTTATTTCACCTAGGCCAAACAAAACGAGATTGCCTATAAAACTTCCAGTAGGTGGAAATAACTTATTCTCAAACGAAAAACCGTTGAATAAATCGGCGTCCCAAAAAAAGTGGGGTCCGAAAACATCATTCAACTTAACCAAGAAAAGGTTTACCGTTGGAATATATATATATATATATATATAACATTACATATGATTTGCCTTATACATTTAGACTAGATACAAGTAACAAGTATATTTTGTTTAAAGCTATAGTTCCTGCTAATTCTCAGATGCAGACATAGATATATAAAAGATTTTTTTTCATTGTCACTTAATATCACTTGATTATCATTATGGCTGTAGTTGAAGAAAGAAATTGCGCTCTGATTCTTGGAGAAGTATTAGAACTGTATTAAAAAAAACAAGAGGCATTAGTAAGGCAAAAAAAACTTAGTTTTTCATGTTAGGTTTTGCAAACTTCAAGTAACATAAAGTTACGTTAGAAAATATTTCACATCAAGCTATATTGCACATAGATTTGTAACTGGGCTATGAGTTTAAAGAGTAATAATTTTTTTTTAAGTTAATTACAGACAATTAATTTTAATAATTAAAACAGACCATAATTTTTAAACAGAAATAAAACTAATTATTTAACAGACTTTAGTCGTTGAAGGAAAAGAAAGCTTAGATAGTGAACTCAGACTATAGATATTTCTCTCTTTGAAATTTATCTTATTAAATGAAATGATTTTTTTTTTATTACCTGGATCACAGAGAATGGCAGCCTTTAAATTTTGTCCTGTGAAGCTAGGACGGCATCGCGAAGCTTGTAACTTTTCACTTTCAAGATGTTTCTTTTTTTTTGTAACAGTGGTTAGCCGAAAACACACATGTATGAGCTACTTTAACATTGTTAATGGATGATTTTCTTTTAAACACTTTTCACAAGACATTTTTTATTTTTAACAAAGATTTCAAGAAACAAGAAAAACGTGTAGCTCACTACATGACTCATATTGCAAGAGCGAGCACACAGGAATTATGTCCCGAAGAGAGACTAACGACGCATGCGCTAGGCTCGATCAGCTGGCTGTTCTGTAGATTGCCTTAGGCTGTGTTTTTATCTACTTGCCTCAGGCTCGAGGGATGTTTAAGCTATGTGCATGATTAGGATTTGTTTTTTGGTTGTTTTAAATAAAAATGTGTGGCAGATTTAAATAAACTCTACATTGGCAATGACTACTTGGTCTCATGAATGAACTTTAACCCTCTTCTCTACTGTTCAAAAGCAAGTATTTACTGATAACACAGGGAAGGCTAAATGTAAAAAAAAAGTTCTATTTGAAGAATTAAAGAAGTTGAAAATATCACCAGCACTCTTTTTATCAGGGTCTCTTTGCAATGTTAAAACTTTTTATTTGTTGCCACTTTCATGCTCTGAGACAGGAAAAAATAGTGAAAGATGTTGGAGAAATAATCAGTAAAGAAATATCCAGTTTTGTTATTTCATAACTTCAAGCGTAGAACTTCAAGATAGAGTCAACCTTTTGAAGTCGGATTTGCAGCCTTTATATCTTTTTAAATAGAACATGATACCAAACTCGAAATATGCTTACATTAAAGATTGTGACCGATTCCAGGATAGGACGTCACCCGAGCGTTTAAAATCCATGAAATTATTAGAACCACATACTAAAAGCAAGGTGGGAAGTTCTTTTATCTAAATTTCATAGTTTAGCAGTTATAAAAAAGTTTTCATAATTTTTCCACACTGTATATACTTTATAGAGAGCAATACATTATTAGGCCTTCACGAGATCTGGGGAATGGCATTACTCGAAACCTAGCCCGACATAATAATTTAAAAAATCTACTGAATTAAATAAACTACATAAATTCAGTGGACTCAATACCAGTCTAGTCAAGCTGTCAGCACACTACACTCCATTCTGAAAAGCATAATATGTCATTCGTCATAGGTTTTTCATGTCGATCCTCAGATCAGGTGATCCACTGTCATTTCAAAAGCCAAGGTATTGTCAATTCGGTTGGTGTTCATTTATAACCAACAGGAATGTGAACCTCTATGAGTTGGGGCAACTATAGTTGCTAGTTGCCTAACAATAGAAACAATGTGGAAATTCAAATGGGATGTCCAACCTCATGTTCTATATAGTCCAGATTTAGTACCATCGGCTACTTAAGGATTTCACCTTTTTGCTCCACTTAAAGAGGTTTTAGGAAGGAAGAAATTAAACTCTTATAGTCGCTGTTCATGAATGAATCAACATACAGTCACAAGACTACTTCTGGAATTCCCAAGTGCTGGCACAAGTGTATTGTAGTAGCAGGGGACTACATAGTAAAGTGAGTCAATAAATAATTGTAATCATAAAAATGTCATTGTATTCAATAAATAAAGTTTAGCTGATAAATTCCTGTTTATATTTGAACACTCCTTGTATGTTATGTTACACTCACGTTTGATTTCATAACTCCATTTTTGTAAAATGATATTTACTTCAACTGTTAAAAAAATGGAGTTTTTCTGAATGTATCAGCAGAAGGTTAGACAATACTTGAAATGTCCTATACCTACTTATTCACTGTATAATTGTTGAGTCTGTTTTTTTTTATAATAGAATTGAATTTCGATAATATCTGTAGAAGCTTTGTTATGTCAATTAAGAAATATTAAAAAAAAAGAAGTTTTTGTTGTTTATCTAGGGGAGTAGGATTTACAGTAATTTTGGTTTTGGTTTTGGTTATGCTGAGTAAAACTGTATACAGGATAATTCATGAACTTTTACCAGGGCTTTCTGAGCAAAAGAAAGAAAAAACTTCATATAAACATATGTCCTAAAAAGCTTTGGTAGCTAGTTACAGCTCGTAAAGGATTTCACCCTGATTTGTAATCCTCCGGTAAAATTCATTCTTGCTGATATCCCAGGGACCTAAATTAAGGGGCAAATTTGGTGGTTTTATATGCAATTTGACCTGAAATAACTGTAAAAGTAAGTTTCAGAACTGTTTCTCCAGTGGTTTATGAGACAACTGAGGTAAAACACAAATAATCAAGATATGTTGATTTGGGAATCAGTTTATATATACGGTACCAAATATCTGTCAATAGGTTTAATAAACAACAACACTTTTCATATGTTGATTTGGGAAACAGTTTATATATACCAAATATCTGTCAATAGGCAATTAATACAATATCATAACATTTTCCATCATGTTTTAATACTTCAATATTTTATTACTAGGACTATAACGAGCTGTTTGATGGCAATGTTACAATGGGTGATGAAACGTTGGACGAGTTATTGGATGAAGACGAACCAGATTCACCACGTCGCCATGATCGAAGACAATCGGCTAATATGGAAAAACAAAGTACTCTGTCACATTTTGGACCAAGACAGGTTTGTAATATGTTTTGTTAACTTAATTGTAGTTAAAATTAAAAATTGTTCTTCAGCTGATGAGTTTGAGCAATTATTATTATTTTTTTTCTTTAATGTTTCCTATGTCAACATTCTGAATTTAATCCATCAACTTGATATTCCAAAAGTTAGGAAAAATGTATGGCACGATCCCAAAAAAGTTTTGTCCGGTTATGTTAGGAGGCAGCCTGATAGGTGCTGGTATCTAGAAACCCTTAATGCCAGTACTATGTTCTCGATAAATGTAAGGCTGGTAATGCAGGCCTTTACAACATAAATCAAGTATTTTTCACTATCTGTTGTACCATAATTCTGATTATTGTACACAAATTTTCAAATGAGGGTATTCTAAATTCATTTCTTATGTAAGCCAATTTATACAAAACGTTAATACAAGTAATTTATTTATTATAAAGCACAATAACAATTAACATTCAATTAGTGTGGCTATATTTAAAAATCAAACTGTACAATGTTATAGGCAAACAAATATAAATTGACTAAATTAATATAAAATGGTAATCAATCAATTGCTTTATTTTATAATAAACTAAGCTAGCTATCTATCATGTACAATGTACACAAACATAATTAATTTTTAAATATGTATACGTCAGTAATAGCAAGAAAAAACCATACAATGTGGAAATTATATCAAAATTTTATTAAGAAATAAATAACCAATGAAACTAAATAATAGATGCCTTATAAATAGACGAAACAGCTGTCATACATTTACGATAAGATTGCTCAGGCAAGTAATAGTTTCTACTGTATTAATATAAACTAAATAATTGATTGTATCAATAACGTGACGCTGAAATATTTCATAAACATAACATAATAATTAGTTTTAATTATAAAACCACAGAACTCTATATTCTGCAAGGAAGACGTGGACAAACCACAATAGAATATTAATTTTGAAAATTAAATTTTTACACACGACCTCCATTTAAATATTTCGTTTTCATCACAAGCAGTACCAGGCAGTCAATTATTTCTAGAATAAAAAATCTCTGCCTTTATTTAGTACACTTATTTAAAATTAGTAAATTTTGTTTAATATTTATTATAAGTTCAGAGTTTATATAATAAATTTAAGTAAGAAAAGAATAAAGGTGCTGGAATTTAACATTTCATTTATGCAAGATTAAGATTGGCAGATTTTACATTTAAATGGTGTTACAAATTGATTACACAAAAGTTGTTTCACAAAAATAATCCAGATTAACAAGGTTTGTTAAGTACATAATATGCTTTTAAAATTAGTAAATCTGTATATAAAATTAGTATATACGTATAACTTACCTTTACATTTTAAATCCAAAAGATTGAGCATAGAGCCTTTCTGTATAGGAATTCATTCTGTACTTAAACTATTAATCTATTTCTGAATGCTTGTTGGCCACTATAAACATAACAGTTGAGGAGTCACTGTTTGTCCATTGATATTATGTTTTTTTCTATGCGAACCCGATGTGTTTTCAGTTTCATTGAAAGTAGTTAGTACAATTCATTGCTAGAGAAATAGTATATCGAGCAACTGTAGGTGAATAAAATTCGTAACAGAAGGGGCCAACAACTGTATTCAGTTTATTCAAATTCTCAGACAGCAATACATGATAACATCAGGTTTACTACTAAGGAGATGGTGGTTTCTGTTCATGATTGAATTTTTTTCATGACACAAATTATTTGTGCGTTAACATTTTAATTAAAATTTTTTTATTTTATTTGTGCCACTAAGCAATCATGTTTTTTTTTAGCCAAATTTCTTAGGAAGTTTTGATAAAGTAACACAGTAGTCTTACGACTATCTGGCCTAATGCGATTAACTGTGCCAGATAGCAAAGAAGCCAAATCGCCCATATGTTGAGGGTAAATCACTTCCTTTGCAATGCAAATAAAACAATATTGAAATGTATAAATTTATGTTTATAGATTTTATAAAAGAATAAATGTTAATTTGACATAATTAATTATGAAAAGTAAGTTAAATAAAATTATATTTTTTTAAATAAAAATGTTAACATTTATTAAATGAATATAACAAAGATTACATATATAGGACAACATATGTTTTGCATTTTTACTTATATATAGCGAATGGTTTTTAAATTACACAACTGATCATAAATACAAATAATAGCACAGCAATAAAAACTATAGCGCATAAACAACTGATCACATTATATATCTTCTGCTAACTGAGTACTGTAAAATAATATAATCATAATTTTATTGTACAAACTGAGGCGGTTTGGAAAAAGCCAAACGTCTCAAGTCCATTTAAAACAAGTTAAATTGCCGCGCTAAACCTTGTAGAGTGGGGACGAGGTGGGGCGATGACGTCACGCCAGCTCGAGAGCAAACTTGCTTGTTCAAACGTGAAAAGTCAAACTGCCTTAGTTCCTATTTTATTAAGAAACTAAATTATTAATATAAATAAATATTCAGTAGAGTCAACCGACCAATAATATCGAAGAATAAATTTAAAATCACATAAAACAAAAAAGTTATTCAAGTTTTTAGAAGGGCTCAAAAACCTAAAATTTGGAAAAAGAATAAATTCAAAATTCAAAAATCGTAGAGTCATAACCAAGTGGGGAAGTAACAATAATCACAAATAAAAAATATGAATTAATAATAATTAACAGGTGAGAATGGACTTAGAAAGTCATTCTTGGGGAGTTTTTTGGAATTTTTGAGTTGAAGGGGGGATCATTTAAAAAATAATAATAAGTACTATTGTAGAGACCACAATAGGGCACAATAATAGGTACTTAGAATCAAATTTGAAAATAAAATAAGGGAGATATAATAATTACAAAACGTAAAACTTCAAAGCCCAAAAGCGGGTAAAATAAACGTTAAAGGGGTAAAGTAACATGATAATTATATGTATTTAGTATGTAAAATGGTAAAACACCAAAGCAGAAGTAATAATATATAATGGGGGGGTTTTTATGAACATAAACTCATACGACACAAACTTAAGGACTTCAAAGGCGAATAACTCGACAACCAAACGAGTTATGGGAAAAGTGCAAACATAGTTTTTCGTCGTAGTAGAAGAGGAACAAGATTTCGTCAAAAGAATTTTGAGAAAGGACTTATCTCAAAATTTGAAAAGAGGAAAAATCAAGTTTAGGGAAAAGGGCGATAACTCGCGAACGAAGCGTAGTAGAGCGATGAATCAAGTTCCACAAGACCCACAAGATGGAAAGGAAGAAGAATCCGAAAGGAACTTTAAAATGGGTTCGAGCGTTCGAAAGTTATAGCGAGTTGAACGAAAAAACGTCAAAAGTAGAGATTTTCATGCCAAAACATGAACAGTTGCGCGCGCATCTTCAAGCAGAGTCTAAAGTCAGAATCATCATATTGCCAACATGGATCAAAGATAACGTTAAAGAAAAAATACTATAAATTATTAATTAAAAGGTGTTTAATTAATAATTAAGGAAGAAAACTATTCATTAGTCAAAAAATAGGACTAATAAAACATATAGTGTAAATATTTCAGACCAAAAGGGCCTGAAAACACATAATATATGGAAAATACCTTTTTCCCAAAAAGGGAGGAAAATTGGCTCCAGAAAAGTGGATTAATTCCCACTGACAGGGAGACCGAGTTTTAATCGTCGAAAGACGATTACTTTTGATTTGGAATCGACGCTTAAAGGACGTTTCTTCTGCAACCGACTCTGAGCTGAGAGGAAGATTCAACTGTCACTCTACTAATTGGACTTAGAATAATTTCAACTTTAATCGATCTTCAAGGCGACTTAGAAGAATTCGAGACCAGCATTCAACTACTTAGCAGATTACAGACTCTGGATAGAAAACATCACATCACTATCATCTTAATAATACAACAAATTCCAAATCCAACTAGAACTTCTATTAAAGTGTGAAGGTATCTTATACTTAAGGAATAATTCGCAAATATTAACTTCTTTTCAAATATAACGTCATTAGGGGAATTATTAAAAATTAAATTCATTTTTTAAACCTCTCCTTTGGTGTTGATAATAATTAATAATTTAAATACGACTTTTTCAGTACAGGAAAAACTGTTTGTGGTTCTGTCTGGAAAGTCAAGCGCTTTTATTTTTGTTTAATATATAGATAATCTTACATTAATTAATGTTGTTAAATAAATAAATAGTTGTGTTATTGTTCAATTAAATTGTTTTGTGTGGTTAAAAAAGTTTTGAATATAAAATTTTTCTGTGGAAAAAAGGAGATAATATACAAATAATTCATTTCTAAATTTTGTTGTGTTTTTAATATAAATCCATTCTGTGTATGCTATTAACTTTGTTTTAACATAAATTTTATATATATGTGCTCTGGTAATATAATTTGAAAATTTTTAAAAAGTTATCATCAGAATTTAAGAGCCGATTTCTCCCAAAAGGCACGACCTTGGAGAGAGAGAGAGTTAATCTTAAAAAAGTTAAATAATCGAGCATTGAGATAAAATTCAGGGAATTTTGCGTTAATTAAAATTTAGTAAGTTTATGAGGACAAGCTCATACTTATTAGAGCCAAGAGTTGCAAAATCTTTGATTTAAAAAAGTAAAAGTGAGCATCTTGGCCTTGCCCGCGTCTGCTCTGAAAAGAAAGGTGGTTCGCCCAGTCGGTGGTGATCGTACAGCGAGTTTAAGAGTTCGTGATAATAGTGTTCCAAAAAAGGGAACAAGAATCTTAAATTCGCGTGAAGTCAGACAAGACTTTCGGCGTGGTAAGTGGCGTTCCAACGTGGGGCAAGAAGAACCCTACTCGAACACACTAACGCGGAGAGAGGCGGCGTGGCAAGTGGCGCCCAACGTGGGGCAAGAAGAACCCTACTCGAACTCACTAACGCGGAGAGAGGCGGCGTGGCAAGTGGCGCCCAATAGCGTGGAGCACGAAAAAGCAAAGTTTTGGAACAAATTTTCAAAATTTTGAATTTTTTAGTGTTTCATACGAACGAGAATATCTTAAGTTCTGATATAATTTATATGTACATGTGTGTTAGTAATAAGTTGTGCTGGTAATTACAACGACAAATATACTAAATTGCAAGAATAATAATAATTAAAAGTAGAGTCCAAATTAAACCGAAATTTAAATTTTTTAACTAATTAAATAAATCAAGTGAATAAGTGAAGTGAAAATGGGACCAGCGAAAGATCCAGCAAAACAGGAGGGTTCAAAGGAACAGGAGACAGAAATGCAGAAAATGGTGAGGTACCTGAACCAAATGGAGGATAGAAGAAAGCAAGAGAGAGAACAGGACAAAGCGGAACAAGAGAGAAAAGAAAAGGAGAAGGAAGACAACGAACAAATAAGAAGAATAGAAGAAAGAATCGAGAAAAACAAGGAGAAAGAGGAGATGGAGGCCAAGTGGATCCAGATGGAGGAATTACGGAAGAAGGAAAAAGAAGATTTGGATGCCAAATGGAGCAAGAGAGATGAGGAAGCAGAAAACAAACGGAAGCAGGAGAGAGAAGAAATGGAAGCAAGATGGAAGCAGGAGAGAGAAGAGAGGATGAAGAGAGAGGAAGAAATGGAAACGAAACGTATCCAAAGGGAAGACGCCCGTAAACAGGAAATAGGGAAATATATGGAGGAAATTAAGGAATCTATAGATAGTAATATGGCCGAAAATACTAGACGAATAGAAAATTGTGAAGAAAAAGTGGAAGAGTGCGTAGGGGAAATTAAAAAAATGACGGACAGTTTAAAGGAACAGGGAAAGTCGACTATAGAAATTGGGGAGAAAGTTAAAAAATTAGAAGTTAAAATTAGGGAAGTTGCCAAAATTAAAGAAACCGGTGGTAATGCTAAAAATATAATTTATTTGGATAGGGCAAATTTAGAGTCAAAAACTATAGAATTTTGGGGAAATTCAAGAGAAAATCCTGTGCAATTTTTGAAACAAATTGAGGAGGTATTCCAAGAAATAAATCCCGTGATGGAAGAAAGTGATAAATTGAAAGTTGTGGAGAAAAAATTGAGAGGAGCTGCCATGGAATGGTGGGAAATAATCAAGCGAGATACAGAAGAATATAGCCAGTTTAAATTGTTATTTTTAGAGCATTATTGGGGTTATCAAACGCAACAAGTAGTTAGGAATCAGATAGAAAACCATAGATATAATCCTAACGGAAATATGAGTAGGGTTGATTATTTTTGTAAAATGGTGCGAAAGGCCGAATATTTGGAACCCAAAATTCCGGAAGAGTTCCTTATATACCAACTAATGAGGCATTTCGACCAGAAAGTTCAATTAGCGTGTATTGGTAGGGCTAGTGAGCATTTGGAGGACGCTATCAAGTTTTTGAGGACCATTGAAAACGTAGACGGAATGACGAGAGAAGTTCGCCGACCAGATAGTTTCGAAAGGAGGGACGGACCACAAAGAGATCAAAATTTCAGGCAAAGGAATCAAGACTACTCAAAACCATCCCAAAACCCTAACCCTCGATCCTATGGTCAAACCCAGAATAAACCTCAACCACAAATACCTCAAAACCCTGGTCCTTCAAATCAAAAATTCCCGCCCAAGGTCACAAAAAACTAAAATGCGAGATCTCAAGGCAAAATTTTTGGCAGAAAAAGGATAATACAAACGGAATTGAGATCGACGATAAAACCAAATTTAGCAAACTTAAAAGGGGGGATCAGAAAATAAATAAAATTAAATTGGGGATTTTAAACACAGAAATTAAGAAAGATTTAATGGAGGAAAGAGATAATAAAATTTTAAATAGTGAAGTTTACGAAAAATGTCCGGAAATAGGGATAGAAATCGAAAATATAAAAGTAAATATGTCCATTGACACCGGAGCTCAAATGTCCTGTGTGCAAGAGGATTTTTATAAACATGTGCTTAAAAATAGGAACGATAAAATCATGGAATTACCAGTTGTAAATACGGAAATGGTGACAGCGATAAAAAGCCAACGACAGAAGATTAAATTACAGGCATTATTGGAAATTAGAATAAATAACCAAGCAATAAGAGGGGTATTTATGGTGGTACCAAAGCTGGAAAGCAAAATTATAATGGGTTGTGATTTGATGTGCAAATATCGAAGTCGCATTAATATGGAAAAGGGTTTCCTACAACTGGTAAAGGAAAATGAATTTATTGTTGTAGATTTTCTTAAGGAGAATAAGATATTAAGATTGAGCAAAAGCGACGCGCAGACCGAACATCAAAAGGACGGCGAAACCGGTAAAATGGTAGAGTCGTCAGCAGCGAATAATGGAGGCTCAAATTCGCACAAGCGAGCAAAAGGGGCTTGTGTGTTGGCCGTTAAAATGCCTACGGACCTAAAACAAAAAGCAAAGGACGTGTCTAGACCGAGTAGTGACAAATCAGAAAGTGGTCAAAAGCGAAGAAGCAAGTTAAGTGCAAGGAAGGAATCGGCGAAGAGGAAAAATGCAAATTTTAACAATGATGAAGTGCTGTTAAAAGCGTGGGATAAAGGTAACCAATTAATTAATAAAGATGAAGGGCTGAAAGGAGCGGAGAATAAAGGAAATAAAAATGTGCCAAAGGCAATAATCGACGAAAATAATAAAATAATACAATACGACGAAAATTTGCAAAATAACTCTGAAAACGATTCGGAACTTACACAAGACAGATTCGACGCCAGAGACGAGAGTGATTGGAGAGCTATAATACAAATGGCGGATCCGGAGAGACAAAATGGACGAAATTTAAGGTATCGAAAGAAGAAAGTTAAATTCAAAAATTCTACGAAGTGTAAGATGAAAGAATGGAGGCCCGAAGGGAAAGTAATATTTAAATGTGAAGGACTAAGGAGATATTAATAGAACGTAAGAAATTTCATGAATAAAATGTATAAGTTGTAATGTTTAAAGGTTGTAATATGTAAAGTGTAGAAGCGAGTGAGGTAAAAGGGAAATAACGGACTGTCAGCTGATTTAAAAGAATGTAACCTAGGTCAGTGATTAACAGGAAAAGTCCCGAATAAATTCCTAAGTGTACAAGGTCAGGAGAGTAGCGGTAACACGCATCTGCAGGACGCACCTGAATAAACAAAGTATAGACGAGGAGGGGAAGCGGTGAACCGGACGTCAATCAACAAATATTGAACGACAACCTGTCAGGCAAATTAGCAGAGGGGTGATGGAAATGAATGAATGGATGTTTAAATGTGTACTGTTTTGTTTTTTATTAATGAGAGATTCCGAAAAAAATAAATAATTTTTCCTTTTAACTACAATTAGGATAATAATCGTTGTAGTTACCAAGTACTTTATATATATATGTAGGCATAGTTTTAAATTCAACCAAAGCAGATAAATATAATCATATAAGACGAATTATTCCTTATATAAATGTAATATGTTTTGTGTGTGATAATGTGTTTATTTACAGCAAGGACGTTTAGATGAAACGGCTGTAATGGATTATAAGAACGCTTAAGCAAATTTGTATGTATACCATAATAAATAACATGTGTTTTGAATATATAAATATTATACAATCATGAATAAAATGTGTTTTGAATATATCAATATTATACTATCATGAATAAAATGTGTTTTGAATATATCAATATTATACTATCATAAATAACATGTGTTTTGAATACATAAATATTATACTATCATGAATAAAATGTGTTTTGAATATATAAATATTATACTATCATGAATAAAATGTGTTTTGAGTATATCAATATATGGAATGATGGAGGAGATGTTTTTTAGATATAAATAAATGTGTTTATATAAGTTGTTAGGTTAATATGTCAAACTTTATGTTGATGATTAATAGAGATGATAAATAAATAGTTAATATGAAATGTGATATGTCGAAAAAGGGGTTTAATACTAAAATTTTAGTTTTTTAAAAAATGAAAAATAGGATATTTTCATTTTAACCGAAAATTTTAGTTCAAAGGGGGGATTTTGAGGCGGTTTGGAAAAAGCCAAACGTCTCAAGTCCATTTAAAACAAGTTAAATTGCCGCGCTAAACCTTGTAGAGTGGGGACGAGGTGGGGCGATGACGTCACGCCAGCTCGAGAGCAAACTTGCTTGTTCGAACGTGAAAAGTCAAACTGCCTTAGTTCCTATTTTATTAAGAAACTAAATTATTAATATAAATAAATATTCAGTAGAGTCAACCGACCAATAATATCGAAGAATAAATTTAAAATCACATAAAACAAAAAAGTTATTCAAGTTTTTAGAAGGGCTCAAAAACCTAAAATTTGGAAAAAGAATAAATTCAAAATTCAAAAATCGTAGAGTCATAACCAAGTGGGGAAGTAACAATAATCACAAATAAAAAATATGAATTAATAATAATTAACAGGTGAGAATGGACTTAGAAAGTCATTCTTGGGGAGTTTTTTGGAATTTTTGAGTTGAAGGGGGGATCATTTAAAAAATAATAATAAGTACTATTGTAGAGACCACAATAGGGCACAATAATAGGTACTTAGAATCAAATTTGAAAATAAAATAAGGGAGATATAATAATTACAAAACGTAAAACTTCAAAGCCCAAAAGCGGGTAAAATAAACGTTAAAGGGGTAAAGTAACATGATAATTATATGTATTTAGTATGTAAAATGGTAAAACACCAAAGCAGAAGTAATAATATATAATGGGGGGGTTTTTATGAACATAAACTCATACGACACAAACTTAAGGACTTCAAAGGCGAATAACTCGACAACCAAACGAGTTATGGGAAAAGTGCAAACATAGTTTTTCGTCGTAGTAGAAGAGGAACAAGATTTCGTCAAAAGAATTTTGAGAAAGGACTTATCTCAAAATTTGAAAAGAGGAAAAATCAAGTTTAGGGAAAAGGGCGATAACTCGCGAACGAAGCGTAGTAGAGCGATGAATCAAGTTCCACAAGACCCACAAGATGGAAAGGAAGAAGAATCCGAAAGGAACTTTAAAATGGGTTCGAGCGTTCGAAAGTTATAGCGAGTTGAACGAAAAAACGTCAAAAGTAGAGATTTTCATGCCAAAACATGAACAGTTGCGCGCGCATCTTCAAGCAGAGTCTAAAGTCAGAATCATCATATTGCCAACATGGATCAAAGATAACGTTAAAGAAAAAATACTATAAATTATTAATTAAAAGGTGTTTAATTAATAATTAAGGAAGAAAACTATTCATTAGTCAAAAAATAGGACTAATAAAACATATAGTGTAAATATTTCAGACCAAAAGGGCCTGAAAACACATAATATATGGAAAATACCTTTTTCCCAAAAAGGGAGGAAAATTGGCTCCAGAAAAGTGGATTAATTCCCACTGACAGGGAGACCGAGTTTTAATCGTCGAAAGACGATTACTTTTGATTTGGAATCGACGCTTAAAGGACGTTTCTTCTGCAACCGACTCTGAGCTGAGAGGAAGATTCAACTGTCACTCTACTAATTGGACTTAGAATAATTTCAACTTTAATCGATCTTCAAGGCGACTTAGAAGAATTCGAGACCAGCATTCAACTACTTAGCAGATTACAGACTCTGGATAGAAAACATCACATCACTATCATCTTAATAATACAACAAATTCCAAATCCAACTAGAACTTCTATTAAAGTGTGAAGGTATCTTATACTTAAGGAATAATTCGCAAATATTAACTTCTTTTCAAATATAACGTCATTAGGGGAATTATTAAAAATTAAATTCATTTTTTAAACCTCTGCTTTGGTGTTGATAATAATTAATAATTTAAATACGACTTTTTCAGTACAGGAAAAACTGTTTGTGGTTCTGTCTGGAAAGTCAAGCGCTTTTATTTTTGTTTAATATATAGATAATCTTACATTAATTAATGTTGTTAAATAAATAAATAGTTGTGTTATTGTTCAATTAAATTGTTTTGTGTGGTTAAAAAAGTTTTGAATATAAAATTTTTCTGTGGAAAAAAGGAGATAATATACAAATAATTCATTTCTAAATTTTGTTGTGTTTTTAATATAAATCCATTCTGTGTATGCTATTAACTTTATTTTAACATAAATTTTATATATATGTGCTCTGGTAATATAATTTGAAAATTTTTAAAAAGTTATCATCAGAATTTAAGAGCCGATTTCTCCCAAAAGGCACGACCTTGGAGAGAGAGAGAGTTAATCTTAAAAAAGTTAAATAATCGAGCATTGAGATAAAATTCAGGGAATTTTGCGTTAATTAAAATTTAGTAAGTTTATGAGGACAAGCTCATACTTATTAGAGCCAAGAGTTGCAAAATCTTTGATTTAAAAAAGTAAAAGTGAGCATCTTGGCCTTGCCCGCGTCTGCTCTGAAAAGAAAGGTGGTTCGCCCAGTCGGTGGTGATCGTACAGCGAGTTTAAGAGTTCGTGATAATAGTGTTCCAAAAAAGGGAACAAGAATCTTAAATTCGCGTGAAGTCAGACAAGACTTTCGGCGTGGTAAGTGGCGTTCCAACGTGGGGCAAGAAGAACCCTACTCGAACACACTAACGCGGAGAGAGGCGGCGTGGCAAAACGTGAAAAAGTTGTGTGTATTGCTTGTCAATAAAGCAATTCCAAAGGCAGTGTCTATAATTTCGTGGAATATATTATTTATGCAGAAAACATGTACTGTGGGTATATTTCATAAGGCCTTACAATTTAAAAGTATTGTAAGTTAACCGTTTTGTAGTTTAAAATTGTGGATCCAAATTAATATTATTTACACCACAGCCCAGTCTGGATAGTCGACAGTTCACTGTACTTTGAAATCTGGTAATAAGATGCAAGAGACGACAGAATATTGTACTTATGGAGAGTGGGACTATTTATGTTGTTAATGATATTTAAATGGGGGATTTATATCTTACTTTGGAACCATTTATTTAGTTATTAATTTTTTTTTAACACATTGATGTAAAATTGTTGATGGCTGTAAGACTAATTTTATAAAAAACTGGCTTGTATATTAGCCTAATCACATTTATGTTAAATAGAGCTACGGCGATAGTGTTGAGATAACAAATTTATATTTTGAAACTTCAGTTGACACCTTATTTAAGAATAGAAGTAAGTCAGTAGGTTTAGTTATGCGAAGCAGTAGCAGAAAGTGATGCTACAAATACGTTTGATTTAAGATTATAATTTGTTAGGGACTTAATTTTTGAAACAAGAAAATATAAATTGCAAAAAAATAACTCGCATGGCAATATATTATGTTAATCCTCCAGGTACTTACAATGTGCATTGCGATATGTTCCGACGCTTATGAAGTGCTAACATTGCGGAGAGTGATACTTATGAAAAATCAATATATCGTCACTACAAATATCAATTTCAGCTATATTTTTTATAGTATCAAAGTAGAATGTTCACTGAACACATTGTATAGTGTGGAGTACCATGTGTGAAAAAATATGTACATAATCATCTGTGTTAGTCAGCTGTTTGTTTGTATTGTAGTTGAATAACCTCTGTTAGTGCGTAGTAGTTTGTTGATGGTACTCTTGTGTGTTATTTTCTGCTTATTTCACAGTATTATTTCTAGTTATTTCAACAGTGAGTGAACTTAGCAGTTCTAGTACAATTAGAAATTTTTTACTGGATTCACTAAGTGATAGTTCTGATGGTGAACAAAGAAGTGATATATTGACACAGACTTGGATTATTTTTCTGGGTGATATTCCTCTTTTGGGATTTTTTGTATGTACGATTTTTTCCTGTATGAATTAATTCAAGGAAATATGTTACTACTATTATATGTTTTTGTGATTGGAACTAAATTGTGAACATTTTGTATATTTAGGAATTGTAATTAATTATTCAGTTAAGTGAAATTCTATAGTCCCTGAAAATAAAAATAAAAATATTTTTTATTCTTGTTTTGTCAACAAATAATGGTCAGTTTGTATATGTTATATTACATTATTCTATAATTCTTTCTGAACAAAATGATATATAATATGTGATATTTTAGCCATTTGTAATATTTCAGAAGTAATTTAAAAAACATGTCTACCCGATTCCTTAAAAGCCCTTAGCACTGTAAAGTAATATAGTCAGCACCTGGAGGGTAAATACAAGAGATTTTTATTTTAAAACTTAATTATGCCTAAACCATATCCATATGATATATACCGAATTGAATATTTTGTCCCATAACAAAACACAATCAAATATTTATCTATCCATATATAATTACTCAAATGATCTCCTACTTTTAGTTTACAGAAACAAGCTATCAATTTACACAGCTGAACTTCAACTTAAAAAAAAACTAAATATATGTCCATAATGATATATTTTTATATCAAAGTGATTTATTCAAAAAGGTTTATTCTAGTTTCCCCAATTTAGAATAATAAATGCTGAAATTGATTTAAGTATTAACCTCAAAATTAAATTCAAACACAAAATAAGTCCCCTTATTTTTTTTTTCCCTTAATTAACTTTTGAAATCAGGTCAGCAGTCCTCCAGCGAGACCTTCTACACCCAGCTAATCTACCAGATGGAAATCCTTTTTTTTTAATGCTCCCTGGTTTTTTAAAACCTTTCCATCTCCCTTCTCCAACTGTACCATTTTAAATACAATACAAATAGACCAATAGGCCTAGTAAAGATTGGCACAATTTTTATCTCAAGTTGTAACTAGACCTCTTGGCATATTTCGATACTTAAAACACAAATCTCTCTCTTGCTTAATCACCACTCTTATAAATAATTATCTAACATCTAATTATTTAATTTATTTCTAACACCTGGAAGTCGTTGAAGATTATGTATGCCAAAAAAACCCTAAATATCAATTTATAACAATATCAGACTAATGATTTCATAGAAACCTGCGTTGACAGACATAAATACTCAGGAGAAACCAATATTGTATACTCAATATTTTGTTGTTGTTGCAATCACAATACCTTCCCCTTAGAAAGTTGAAAATTAAAAGCAATTATTTATGTAAACAGGGCCGTCTTCTATCCAGACTTCTAACACACACACATCTGCCTGGACTCTCCAGTTTAGATCAGATGCATCTTCTAGCATTAGCTGATACTGTCTCGACGTGTAACACAGACTTTGCTGAGCGTTTTGCTATAGATGCTGCTAAGACTGCTATCGCTAAAGAGAACCTAACTGGACTTCCTGAAGGAGAACAAGGATCCTCAGGTAAGCAGTACTGCATAGAAATACATTAATAGTAATTAATAACTCATTAGATGTTCAATGAGCACTGTGGTGAATGTGAACAATATAAAACGCTGAAACCCCTACCACAAGTTTGATACAATTACACACACACACAAATATAATATAATATAATAACAAAAGGCAAATAAATATTTTGTTATTTTATTTGTGTGTGTGTGTGTTATTGTACCAAACTTGTGGTAGGGGTTTCAGTGTTTTATATTAATAACTCATTATCAAAAGTAAAAAACGTGTAAACTTAGTTTACAAATATATTTTACAAAACTGCTCCCACTAAAAAGCAAATATTGTTTACCTTCTGTTCTAATATTATAGATCATTATTTTCTGTTGGTGGTGTGGTATGCTACGATCCCCCTAACTCCATGTGGCTGTCTTGGTTATAGAAAAATTATTGTTCTTAATTCCGGTTCTGCGCATTTTTACTTTTAATGAAATAATAACTCTTCTCATCGTAACTGTGATACAATTATAGAGTAGTCTATGTATAAGTTATCATTGCTTTCTGTTCAGAAAATAATTAAATTATAATAAATGTTTGTATTAACGTAACTGATCATTCGCTGTTGATTCCTAAGTAGTGCATGTGGCTTTCCCTCAAGTTTCACAGTCTGTTAATTGTTTTTGTTAAGCTCCAGTACAAGAAGATTTGTACTGGGTAAGTACCAACAATGTTTACAGAGGAACATTAGAAAAGGTAGTTTTTGGAGTCCTATATAATAATTGTGATGTTTTTTTAACCACATCGTTGTCAGGGGTGAAAATTGGATCTCTTGTTACACTCACGAAACAAAGTAGTAATCCAAAGAACGTCAACATTCATCTTTGACAAAACCAAAAATTTTAAAGTAGACTTTATACATCACATAAAGTAGACTTTATATACTTATGTGATGTATATGTGAGGTAGTAAAAATGTCCCTTGTATTTCAAGTCAAAGGTGAGATGACATTGATACAAATTTGTGAGAATGATTATTAGAATACATGAATATTTAAAGAAAATAATTTATAATAATTAACGATGAATAATAAAATATTTCAGGCCTATTGTTATGTTATAATTTTATGTTAAGTCCAGAGAATACCTGGACAAAAAAGTTAAGTACAATTTGTTATTTAAATTTAAGTATTAAATAAATGTATATGAATTATTTACAGATTCTCTTGACGACTGTGGCCTGCGTTTTTTGTTAGCAATGAAACATTACAACTATCTGTTAAGATGTCTTCCTTTAGCTCAAAGAGCGAAGTTTCAACGACAAGGAATTGCATCTAACAATTTGGTCTGGGCTTTTCATTCAGAAAGTGAAGAAGAATTGTTGAACCTAATACCTTCGTACAGTAAAGGACAGCCTAAGTGGAGTACACTCAAGGAGCTGGGAGTAGGATGGTGGTTAAGGAATCATACAACACTTAAAACTTGTATTGAAAAAGTAAGTTATAATAAGTTATTTAAGTTTTACTATTTTAGAGTAGGTTTGAGACTATCCGGCCTAATTTGGTGGTTATTCGGTCCAGATAGCATATAGGATGAGTAAATCACTTCCTTTGCAATCAACACCCAAATTTGTGATAATTAAGTGTAAATAGTGTTTCATAGCAATATTTATTTATTTATTGTATCTTGTTGTATAAAGACGAAAAACTTTTCAATCATCAAGCCTTATAAAAAAAGGAAGAAAAGAATATAAAATAGAGACACTCCTCTCACTCCAAGCCCTCAAATACTCTAATTGCCTGGATCGGAAGAAAATATGAGTTGGTCGAAAGAGATCTTGATAGAAAAGTGATCTAACTCAAGATGGCATGGAAAAATGTGGAGATGAAGCTAGATCCCTCATATTGTGCTATGCCTATACTCACTATCGTACCCCTGAAGGTCATATCATATTATTTAAACTTGTGTTTGTAGAATTTGATCAAAGAATTAGAGTTCATTTCACCCAATTATGAAAAGAAAATTAAATAAAATGACAAAAATATTTATAACATTGTTAAATTTATTTAAAGAATGTAACAAAGGTTACGTATATCAGACAACATATATTTTTTATTTTTTTTTGGATTTGTTACTCATATTTAAGAAACAATTATAAAATTACACAACTGGTCATAAATGAAAATAAGTACACATCAATAAAAATTGAACAGCAGATAATCAACAAATCACATTAGATATCTTCTACTGAGTAATATAAAATAATACAGTGGAACCTCGGTAACTCGAATCTAAAAGGGATTACTAACACTTCGAATTATCAAATAATTTGAGATACCAAGATTCAAGTTACCAAGGGTAAAAATGATTGACTTGGAGTTATAGAGTACCCAAGTTGACTGATCTTTATTCATTTAGACAGTGTGTTCTGATTACAATTTTATTTCTTTACTATAATCCTATAATAAGAGAAAGAAAACACCACAGTACAAGTATTTTGTTTTCATAAACAGTTCTTAATTTTATTTTAATAAAAAATTGGCACATTTACATATAAGAACAGTACAGTACTGTACATAGTTAACATTATTTTATGTGAATACAGTAATAGCAATAAATGCCTAACTAATTTACTGTCCAGTTTGTTTCGTCTGCAATGTAGATATTATTTGATGAATAACTCTCTGTTAGTTTTTCAGGCTTTCAATAATTTTGTTTTTCCTCTACACTCGATGTCAAATATTTTCGTTTCATTGATATACTACAGCACAAAACACTTCACAATCGCTTTGAAAATACAAAATCTATAAGGTAGGCACATACATATACATAGGGTTAACAGTAGATAGAGCTGTACTGAGGCCAATTGCAGGAAAATGCAAGGACACAGGAGAGGGGAAAGTTCATGTCTTAACTTAGAAGTGACTTTATTAAAACTTTGACATATAAAGGTTTTGTAGTGCCTCTAAGCTAGAAAACCACGATTCATCTTATAGTGGTTTTTTTCTTTAAAATATTTTACTTATAGAGGGAAAATTAGCATTGGGGGGGTTATAGGAAGTTTAAAGCGGAGTTGGAAAAATTCGAGGTATCAAGAAATTCGAGTTATCAAGATTCTATTGTATAGTTATAATATCCTTACAGATGTGAAAAATATTTTGCACATTGCTCATGCTGCTACAGTGCTACAGTGATCTCTTTGTCAATAATGGAATTCCAAAGCATAGTGACTGTAATTACTTAGGATATAAAAACTACACAGAAAACACGTACTGTGTGTATACTCATATATTTCACTATGCCTTATAATTGAAAAGTATTGTAAATTTACTGTTTTATAAGCAAAAATTGTTGATCCAAATTAATATTTTTTATACCATAGACTATCGTAAATAGTATAGAGAAAGATGTGTGATGAGTCAAAATTATTGATTTTAATTTTTTCACCTTTTGAGATTTCCAAAGGTGTGGACCAATTTAAATTTGGTCATTTGAGATTTTTTAATTATTTCTCGATAATTCGAAACTTCTAATTTTCTGAAAATTTTCTTTAATTATTTTGATTAAATTGTGCTAAATTATAGCTTGTGAGTACCTAAACAAATCATATTGGTTCTCTTCTTACCAAAAATACTAGTTCAGGAGTTAGGAGTAAAAAACAAATACAATTGTTCATGGAGCTGTTATAAAAGTCAAAGTCATAAATTTTCAATTTTGGCCCTATAAAATTTTTTCAAATTCTAATGAAATTTTACAAATTTGAAAAGTATATGATAACGGTTCAGGAATAATTGGAAAAAATGAATGTGAACCTTGACTGCCATTATAAAAAATTCATAGGCGTGTCTTTTCCATTATCTGACAATCGCTACATTAATTGACTTGAAGAAAATTAAATGTAAATATAGCCGTGTACCTTTTTTCAGGATGCTAATAACAGACAATATCAGCCAACCATCTTTTCAAACATATCTTGTCCTTCATGTTATCTGCATCACATAAACTCAAACTAGTAGGAGTCAATCATGGAACGATGATATAATAACTAACCTGTTTGTAGTGATTCTTGCAACCATTAATCTAATCTACATTTTTGTTTACCAAAACTCCGCAAAGAGGTTAGATTAGGACAGGTTTGATTATATATTCAAATAGACTTCTGACATTATTCAGTTTAAAAACCACCATAATTTAAAAAATTTAAGTTAATAAATCATGATTTTAATTTTATTTGTACTGAGATTTTTAGTCTGATGCCCTTAAACGAATGTATTTTCAATTTACAAATTCAGTGGCGGCTAGCTAGATAACGGGGAAAATGCATTTACACTGTGGATGCTATGTTTAAACTTGGGCTTTACTAAAATATATAAACATTTTTCCAAGTAGGGGAGATAAAATGCAAAAAGTTGATAACGCAATGTTCTTTTATACCTATTTATCTTCAATCAGTTCAGTAGTTATTAATCAAAAGTGAAATGAACCATGGACTCTGTTTATGAAAAAATATTTATATATTAAATAAAAGCGTGAAATTCCTTTGCTTGAGCCATAAAGAGTTCCTCAGGGTAAGTCCTAATTGATTAAACTTGACCTTTTAATGATAGCAGTCAAGGTTCATTTTTGTTTTTGGCTAATTATTCCTGAATCATAATTTTTGTTTACTTGTGATTTTTACACATGGGTTTAGGTCATTAATCTTCATATTTCATTAAATTGGTGGAACCTACAGTATAACAGCCCCATGGCTGATTTTGGGGTTTTTTTACCGATAACTCACAAACCAACATTTTGGAGAAATGGCAATCAATGTATTTTGTTTGGGTTCTTAGAAGCTACATTTGGTAAAATTTGATCAATGTTGTTAAAGACGATTTTTAGAAAATATATATTTTTTCTTTGTGGCAACCACCTCCAAATTTTGAGTTATCCAAATTTAATTAAAATTGATTGACATGTTTATGGTGGTAAAAATATATGACATACAGTGATTGATTGATAATTTTTTATCATATCTTTTACATTATTATTATATTTATGATTATATTTATTATTCTAATTATCAATTGATATTTATATTGACATATGTGTTAACCCTCCAACCGGCAATGTTAATTGTCTTGAAAATTCTTCGTTTGTTTAAAAATTAATAAAATATATTATTTGTATACAAAACCTAACTTATAAGACATCATTTTTCTCAGGAAGATGCATAGAATTCATCTATGTAATAAAAAAAAAATTTTTTGAAACGGTTTTGGAGTATGTTAGATGTCAAAAATGATATTAACTTTTTTTCAGAAAAATCTGTATCACCCTAAATCAATAGCCTACTACCTTTTTCTAAGATATACAAAAGTTTTGTGTAATATTTTTGAATATATTTAGAAAAAAAAAAGGAAAAAAATGTTACATTTTAAAAATTAAAAAAATTATATACGAAAAAACTGAATTTTCTCTTTATTTTTTCCAAAAAACATAAAAAATAGTAAAATATATTTTATATAGAACTTCTATATATCATTATGTCCAGAAAAGTGCATAGAATTTAGTTGTGTAGTGCAAAAAAAGTTACATGTATCACATTTGGAGTTTTTTGGTCAAATACCAAAAAATCTAAGAGTAACGAAGCGGAAATTTCACAGAAATGGTGATCAAAAACATACTAATACATTTTTTGCATTTTTTTTCACCGTTACTTGAGATTTCTAATATATTTGTGAATATATTTAGGGGAAAAAAATAATAATACGTTACATATTCTAAATAAAAATGACGATTTTTCAAAAATTTGTATTCTGGCGCTTGAAGGTTAGGGTGACATGTCAAACTTTTAGGCATAATTAGTATTTTTCTAAAGCTAGGCCTAAAACAAAAGCATTAGATTTTACTAATACAATATACTTTACAAAGAATAACACACATATTCACTTGTATACTTATATAAAACACTAAATATAAGAAAATATGCTTATAGCCTAAACTAACCATTGTTATTTATAGGTTATTCCATATACACACTCGAAATTCACTCAAAAACAAACTTTAGAAATAAAAACACATATATTGTAACTTGTATACACAATTTATATACAATTTGTATACACAAACCTTCAAAATAACAAAAATCTAATCCCAAAACCAATATTTGCCACGCCAAATATTATAGTGTTCACGTCAGACATTTACTACGTTTGGACTTCAAAACAACAAATTGTTAGTAAGCAATTCCTAAACTCAAGTGGTACCAACTTATAGAATGGAATTTCCCCTACAACATAGAGTAAAAAGAAAAATAATTTTAAAAACAGAGAGATATCAACTTCGTCTTTTTGTAAAGCGCATCAAATGCTAAATGAATTTCTTGTTGTCAGGTTTGTTCTATGTTCAAGTACGAATATCTCTGGATCTGTTAGACGCAGAACAATTTGTAATCTATGGTTAGAAAGAGAAACATGTGATCTATATAACAGTGTTTTAGTTGACTTAAATGACAGAAAAATATAGTTGTAATCATATCAGGAAAAATGGAGCCGCGCTATACGAAAAGCCGCAGAGTTGAAAATTACGATTTTACGCATCAAAAATACTCGAACTTCACCAATTTTTGGAATATTATTTATAACGTTTTGTGGTAATTTTTTTGCATGATATGCATCTACGGAACATTAGCTTTCCAACGGTATTTTATTTATTGCAATGGGACAATTTTAAGTGGGCGTAACGTTGAATGGCAAAATACGTGATTAAGAGTTGGTGAAATCACTTGGGAGCACGTGGGCGACCTACTGTAGGTCGCCGTGCCGGTTGGAGGGTTAAAGTAAATAGTAATGATAGTATGATGATGACAAAACAAACCCAAATGTTTTTTAAAATGGGAAATAATTTGTCTATGGTATTTAACTTAAATTATAATTGTATTTCTGAAAGGTTAGGTTAGATTATATATGAATAATTATATTCGTTTGTAATTATAATTTGTACTTGTTTGTTCACAGGTTGCTAAAGCAGCCTATCAAGTGAATGAAGATCCACTAGACGCTGCTATATTCTATATTGCCATGAAGAAGAAGTCATTAGTTTGGGGATTGTTCCGTTCAAAACGTGATGAAAGAATGACACAGTTCTTTTCTAATGACTTTTCAGAAGATAGATGGCGTAAAGCTGCATTGAAGAATGCGTTTGCATTACTTGGCAAGCAGAGGTTTGAGCATGCGACAGCTTTCTTCCTATTGGCTGGAGCTCTTAGAGACGCAATTGAGGTACATTAAATTCATTTTTGTAAATGTAGGTTGTATAGTATGTGTATGTAAATATGTAATTTCATTTATTCATGTTCTGTTTACAGTGACGCCAAAAGATGAGGTATATAACAGGGTGTTTCATAAACATATATCAGAAAATGATTCGTTTTCCATCTGTCGACCATTTTGTATTTTTTCGAAAAATAATTATAACTTTAGAAGTAGCCTACTCAAGATTTTGAGTTGAAATTTGCTATATATTTTTATTATGCTGCATTTTACCAGTATGAAATTAATCAAACGTTTATCTTATAAATTTTCAAAATGGTGGCCGTTTACATGTTTTGTTTTTAAGAAAGTTTTAAAGATGTTCAATATTAAAAATTTCAAGTAACCGCCATTTTGATCATTTATAAGGTAATGTTTTTATTTTTTATATACTGATAAAATGTAGCACGAATATTGTGTATACCAAATTTCAACTAGAAATCTAAATAATTTTAAAGTGATCATTATTTAAAAAAACAAATAAAATGGCTGACAAATGGATAATGAAGTGTTTCAGATATTTATTTATAGGACTTTAAACAAATTTTTAACACACTGTATACCCCTCCTACACACACACACACACACAAACACATACAAACACACACACACACACACACACACACACACACACACACACACTCTCACTCACTCACTCACTCACTCACTCACTCACCTATACTTGTTTACTGTATGAAACGTGGAAACGCTAGCGTTAATGCATAGTCAACTTTTCTGTAATACTTAAAATATCTTAATAATATTTATTACTTATACTAATAATATTACACCAAAACTAATTATGACAGTTTTTTTCAATAAAGGATATTTTTAAAACATGCACAGTACATACACTGCGAGCAAATGTAGCGATCCTGTGAGATACACTACTTTGCGTAGGGTATATGTACACGTAGTAAGTTTATTCCCAGGCATTTCTTTTTTTTTTTTTTTTTTTTTTTTGTCAACCGGAAACTATACAGGATGTCACATTGTTCTTTAAATTAAAAAAGAACACCTGCACCCCTATCTTTGCAAAACACGACCGTGAAAATAAAATTGTTTTTACACAGGCATTACGAATGTTCTGTCATTTTAAAGGCAAGGAAAAAATTAAGCCTTAAATACAAAAAAAGAAGATGATTGATGGGAACATATTTTTACCTATACCATGAAATGTGATACTTTCGATTGCATCTCTTGTAATAAATTAAACTTAAAATTATAAAGCTTATTATTATTGTGAAGACAATTTATGTTGCTGATAAGTAAACAAGTCGTTAAATATATTAACTTTCTATTATGAGATGTGCGCCAACCCTACCACATTCATATTTCTTTATTTATTTAAAGATACATTTTTAAAACTTCATCAAATTGTTGAACATTATCTACATTAGTGACAATTTAAACAAGTCTGTAAATATACACACTCTCTACTATGAATTGTGCCCCGATCCTATCATTTGAATCTCTCGCCATAATTTAAAGTTAAATTTATATAGATTTTTATTATTATTGTTGAAGATTATTTATATTTTTGGAATTTAAACAAGTCTGTAAATATACAAACACTCTACTATGAATTGTGCACCGATCCTGTCACTTGCATCATTCGTAATAATTTCTAAAGCTTATTATTATTGTTAAAGTTTATTTACATTGCTATTAAATTATACAAGTCAGTAAAAATACAAATTTATTATTATGAAAGTTGCATCGATCCTATTACTTGCATTTTTTACCGAAATTAACTTAAATTGAAAAGCTTATTATTATTGTTGAAGATTATTTACATTGATAATAAGTTAAATAGTTTAATAAATACACAATTTTTTTGTTAATAAATGTGTGCCGATCCTATGACTTGGATCTCTCATCATAATTTTAAATTCAAACTAAATATCTCATAATTATTATTGTTGAATAATATTTACATCGCTAATAAGTTTAAAAGGTCTATTTTTTTAGTTTTAAGGCGAAAAACCATTTCGGTCATTATCGCCTTTAAACATGTCTATACATATACAAACTTTCTATCATGAATTGTGCAAGAACACTTTCACTTGTATTTCTCGTTATTTTCCCTTGAGATTTATACAAGTCTTAAAATATACTAAGTCTATACTATAAAATATCCGTCCATTTTCAACTTTTGAAATGAATAAATAGCAATCAATTTTTTAAAACTAGTCTTAACCATCAAATAGGATACAAATTGCAAATTACTTGCAAGTGTCACAATCACCTTCTCTTACTTACTTACTTTCTTCTACAAGCTTCCAGAGCTGTCTTCGATGGCTCGGTGTCTCCTATAAACCTCCTCCGTCAGTTACCAAAATTTTCTGTCTGTTAAAATTTGGTCAAACCCTGAGTGAGCTTCAGTCATACATGTCTTCACTCTATCCCTTGCGGAGTTATCTAACTCACAACGTAGGAGGATATGTTCAATTGTATCTTCCTCCTTCTCACAAGTTAAACATCTGGAGGTCTCTACCAAATGAAATCTGCTCAGGTAAGCCTGGGTAACAATGTGACCCAATCTTATTCGAGCAGCAAAAGTTGCTGTTGATCGTGCAACATTCCTGTACAGTGAAGGTTCGGAAGGCTTTTTTTGGATCCTGAAAAAGGAGCGCCCCAGTGCACCTACCCTCCATCGCTCTGTACAGATATCTTCAAACTTTTTCCTAATTTGCCGCAGACATTCACCAAGAGATGTTTGTCTCTGGGGTGCAGGTTGGAGATTTGTCGCATGGTTGGCCAGGCAATCAGCTCTCTCATTGCCAGAAATACCACTGTGACTTGGTATCCACTGAAATGCAACATTTCTTCCCGATAATCTCTCCAGCATATTGTGAATTTTTATGATTCGATAGTGGAAACTTGATGGCCTATGCTTTTGTATTATTTGCAGGGCCGATCTAGAGTCAGAGAAAATGCACACATTATTGACAGGGAAAGAGTCAATGTAAGCAAGCGCACCACTAATTGCAAGCAGTTCAGTGTCTGTACTACAGGTAGATTCCGATGGCATTAAAAACTCCGTGTCTGTTGTCTGGTCATAGAAGGAAGCCCCAGGTTTCTTTTCCTATCTCCTGACTGGCCCATCCATGAAAATCCAGTGTATTTTTCGTTGATGTACTCCAAGGTCGTCCGCTGCAGCAACTCTGGAATTTCTTCCATTCCTTTCGATTCCAGGAATGGTTAACTCAATATTTATGCTTTTTGTCATCCATGGGAGAGTGGCATTCACTACTGGGAAAACCTCCGGAGTACTTTGTATTGATTTATATTCCATATTTGCTATGATGTTGTTGAAGGAGTTCTGAGCCAAGTTGTTTTTTTCCAGACGACAGAATGGATGGCTTTGCGGAAGAGCCTGGATTTTGAGATGTCTTGTCATGAACATTCTCTCTATGTACAGTCTCAAAGGTTCGATTGCTAGTTCAATTTCCATCGACTGGATGCTGGTCGTTCTAGGACATCCCAAACATATCCTCATTGAGCTGTTCTGAATTACCTCCAACTTCTTAAGATGGGTGGCAGCTGCGGACCCCCAAAACTCAGATCCATATGTCATTTTTGATCTAATGAAGGTCAATTAGAAGTTCCTGACAGTAACAGTATCCGCACCCCAAGCTCTGCTCGCGATCGCTTTTATAGCATTTGTTCTTCCTATGCATTGGCTCTGGACATATGTGATATGCGGTCCCCATAGCAATTTAGAGATCATCACGATACCAAGGATATTTGGATTTGGATTGTAACGCAGGATATGGCCATTTATGCCTATTGTTGGTTTGAAGTCCTTAAAAGAGTATCTCCTGGTAAAGACTATAGTTTCTGTTTTCTCCTCAGAGATTTTAAATTCCACTTTGTTGACCATTCATACACTGTATCTACAGCTCGCTGCACTTCAAAAGCAGCCTGATCTGTGTCTTTCTGTGACGACCATATTGTCAAGTCATCCGCATATATAACAAATTCTACCTCTTTCGATGTGTCGGATGCAATATCATTCACTATTATATTGAACAATGTGGACCTTAGAACTGCTCCCTGCGGCGTTCCATTGCTTACTGGTTTCAACCCAGACTCAACATCACTCACGACAGTTTTTATTTTTCTTCCTAGCAGAAAGTTGTGGATGAATCTTAGAATTCTACCTCCAATGTCCAGTTTCATGCGCTGGAGGACGATCGACCTACTCGGCACTCTATCGAATGCCGCTTCAAAATCTATCATTACAGCTACTGTACACTGTTTTTTGTTGAAAGCTTTGTTTATTTTATCAGTCGAGTACAGCAGAGCATCCACAGTACTTCTTCTTGGTCTAAATCTGAACTGCCTGTCGCTTAAAAGACCCTCTGATTCCAACTTCCATTTTAATCTTTCATTTATCATTCGTTCCATCAATTTGCATGTACACATGATGTTGAGGATATTGGTCGATATGAAGTGACTTTTGTTCAGTTTTTCCCAGGTTTACAGATTGGTATTATTTTTGTCAGTTTCCATTTTTCTGGAAGTTCTCCCACTGTCCATATCTTATTGAAAAACTTGAGTAACGCTGCCTGGTATGTATTCGATGTATTTTGCAGCATTGCATTGTGTATACCATCTTCCCCGGGTGCCGAGCCATGTAGATCAGCAAGCGTCATTATAAATTCATTGTCAGTAAAAGGCTGATCTATGGCATCCCTTTGTCTGAAAATGTGTTCCATGTTACAGGTCAGATATTGCTCCACTGGTGTCAGGCTAAAAGGCCAAGGAACCGGGCTGGAAGCCTTTAAGGAATACATGTTGTTTAGCATTTCAGCAATTTCTGGCTTCTCCGTCACGACAGTATTATCTAGGTTCACCAGTTTTAAAATTGTGTTGTCATCATTTCCCTGTAAAGATTTGAATTTTTTCCATACTGTAGTGGCTGGTGTGTTGCAATTCATTGAGTTTATGAATGTTTTCCAGGACTTGCTTTTAGCCATATTAATAGCTATCTTGCTCCTTGCAGCTGCTAGGTTATATTTTTTCTGATTCTCCAGTGTACAATTTTTTCCAAAATCTTCTGGCTTTTCTCCTATCTCTGACCAGTCCTGAAATCTCTTGTGTCCACCAGACACTCTACGCCCGCCACCATGTTTTACTCTCGGTATGCTCTTATCTGCTGCATCTCTGATCACTTCCTACAATCTCTCCAGAGGACTTCTCATCCACACAGCTCACATCTGTTTCTCTCCTAAAGATCTTCCAATCAGCTTCTCTTACTTTGTATTTTATAGTTTGCAGACTCTGTTTTGCACCAGGTTTGCTTCTATCAAGCATGCAGTACACAGGAAAATGATCGCTCAACAAATCATCCCCTACGGACCAGCTCCCCATGCATTTCAGAAGGTCCGCTTGCGACGATCTTCTTCTCCTCCCCTCACGATTGTATGTATGTAGAGCCTCGTACGACGATCTACCCGGCTCCGCGCAGCTGGTTTATATATATATATATATATATATATGGTCCTGATATTTGGAATCAAAAAGATCGAATGCAAGAAAATATTGTTTACCCCCTTTTTCCGGTGGTGTATACAATAAATTCTTATGTGTAAGGTTTTTGTATAAATTTAAGCTTAATTTGAGCCGATTTTTGACTCTATCTCGACTCGTGCCATTTGGAGAACTATGATTCCTGACTTTAGTTTAGGTTTTATTAATGTACTTACAAATTAACATAAATATAGGATAGCAAAAGTAGAATGGGAGACTATGCAAAATAACGTACTCAAGGGTGATAGTATTAACTTGTAAGAATTTATCTCCTTAATTGATTTTTATACAACTTATAAATACTTACTAAAATTCTTAGTTATTTGTACAAAAATCTATATTTATAGCAACATTTTCTTATATTACAAATTTTAATTAAAATGATATAAACAATATTAATGCTTCTAATCCACCCAATGAGAAATAAGTATTACTGAATTTACTGACTTTAAACTTTATGATAATTTATGGAATTTAAAAGTTGTCATTGATCTTATAATGTTCAGATTCGATATTTCGGTACCTTACAAAAGCGATGATTGAATCCTCGTATTGCCAGTCTGAATTTCTCCAATCTGCTTCCGATGAACGTTTAAAGTTGTTTGCTGTGTCTACTGATGCTTCCAAATTATGCCAATTTGTGATGTTTTATCGAATCTACATTCGTTAGTTGAAATTACTACATTGAAAATAAAACTGTTATTTTACTTTAACATTTTAAAATTAAAAGAATGACCGAAAGACTGAATGAATCGTCACTAAAATATTTAACTTAAAACTTGCGAAGAAGAGTGTTAACATAGTGTTAACAGAGTGGTAAGAAGAGAGAGCTGTTGGCTTTGGGCAGGGAGTTTTATAGTTTTGTTATGTGACGTCACTCCCCTTCTCTGATTTTTGGGGTTGTCCCGTTTAACGCAAAGATTTCACTCCTCCCTACCTCTGCCTACTTTCCCTTTACATTTTATCATGGTTTTTAAATAAACTTTTATGAATTTTATTTAAATTATTATGACAATATTTTGGAGCAATTTTCGTTAAATTCATACTTATTTCTCCTGGGTTATACAAAACAACATGCTCATACATAACTAATCATTAAAAAAAAAATATATATATATATTTTTTTTTTTACAAAAAGTTCTGTTTTAAATAATAGTTAGTTAGGTTCAAAGGAATATTTCATAATTGTTGGGGTAGTTACTTGTAAATCTAACGGTACCAGGTTGACCTACTTTCTATTGCGGTACCTGTAAATGGACTTTCTTTCAAATTGCCTTGTGGCGGATTAGGACTTTCTAACTTTCTAATCCGTCACACGGTGAAACAATCGACAGGTCCAACGTGCTTGTGTCTCCCGATGATGGTGACTGATAAGTAGGCTCCCATGGCGTGTTCAGGAATGTCAAGTTATTGTCGTGTATCCATTCTGAGACCTCTCGTCCATTGTGATTTTCCATTCCTTTATTCCATGAGCTGTGTCTGCTATTGAAGTCTCCCAAATCATAAATGGTTTCCTTGTTGGCAGGATGTGATCTAGTTGCACTCTTGTTACTTTTTGAGAGGACATGTAATCATTGACAATGGTTAAGGTAATTCCTCTTGGCATAATGACATCCGTTGATATGTACTCCAAGTTTTCCTTCATACAAGTTTTAATATTGTCAACCAGGAGTGATTTGTGCGTAAAGGTGGCGATACCTCCTCCCCTCTTATCTCGATATATAGTTACAACCGTAGTCCCTGATTGTTATTAGTCTCTCCGGATTGGCTGGCAAATTGGCCACCTGTGTGCAAATTATTTTGCTACCCAATCTCTCAACTTCTCGCCTCAGTTCCGAAATCTTGTTCACCATACTTCTTGCGTTCCAGTGCATAATCAACAGTGACCCGTTATTTCCATTTCTTCCTCTAGTGTGTTCAAGTTCTTCTCTTTTCTTTTTCCTGTCTCGATAATTTGTTCACATTGAAATATGGTTTTCGTTTGTCCTCTCCTTTGTGTTTGCTTTCTTCTTAAGATCAATAAGCAGAAGCTTGGCTTCAGATCGTGAGCTACACCAAACTTCCATTCTCGTTAAAGCATGTCAAACTGAGTGTAGTAACATGCCAAACAAATTTTGTACATTACATATAGAGGATCTGTTTGTATTAAATTGTATGCTGGGGCTGGGTATGTACTTTGATGGCGATCATTTAAACACAGCCTAAGCTCACTTTGTTGTGTCATAGTCTCGTCAGAGATTGAATAACTTTTAAAAGTTGTGAGTTAAGTTTGCCATCCTAATGTCAAAAGGAGTATAGTAAATGTCAACCAACTTTTGTACATTACATTTAGAGGATCCGCTTGTATTACATTGTATGCTTGGGCTGGGTATGTACCTTGAAGTCAAAGTCCTCTGCCTGAGGTCATTAAAGCACTTACAAGAGAATTGAATTAAAGTATATCCGGTAACACAAGGGTCTTCGTTTCCAATATGTAAGAGAAAGTGGTCAAGATGAAGCAGTAATACTAGTTTGTCAATAAAACTCTAAAAATAAATTTCATTTCAGTTACCTACCTGACTTTCAGTTCATGTACTAGGTCTGGTTATAAGACTAACACACACACATATGCACATACGGACGGACACACAAACACACACATATATATATATATATATATATATATATATACTTACACACATACATATATATACTTGTGTGTGCACACACATACGCACACACACACACACACACACACACACACACACACATACATATATATATATATACATATATATACTCGCTCATACTACGCCAGACGGACGTAAGTGTTTATTTGGATTTTTGACGGGCACCTTTCCTTGGTGCTAATTTACCCCGAACGAATGTAAGAATTTAATAAACGAGTAAGGATTTGTCTCTTCATAGCCTATACCCTAATTCCCCTATCAATTTCCTAAACTACCGTACACTATTTTATACAAGTAGTACTAATATTTTGAAAATTCTTATTCTAATACATTGACACAAAATAATTTTAATTCTCTATATCTATCTTACCTTTATTTATGTTTCTTTAGACTCTATCTCAAAGGTGTGCCTTTTGGAGCTCTTGTTATCTCATCAAATCAAAATTATACTTTACTTTACTTTACTTTTAAATTTTATTTTAGAGCACTTAATTTCTTTTTTAAAATTTTGGAATTCACGTAACAAAGGATATTTTAAGAATATAGAACAAAGTTGAACAAATAACAGATTTATTAATTCTGAAACAAATTTTAAACTGAAATGTTGAATACTAATTGACTTTAATATTCAAAATCATTACAACTTGCATGAGTTGACTAATATAACATATGAGATTTAAATGTTATTTTCATAAACAATCTATTAGGATTGGGTTCTTTGCAATCAGTGGTTCAGTTTATGAGTTAATAAATGCTTTTATACAAAACTTTTAATACAAAACTCTAATACAAAAATAGGAATTCAATTAAACAATAAAACAAAACACTATTATTTATTCAAAGCCCAGAAGTATTCCAACTATTGTTATATTTTAAATGTAAGAAATTACAAGTCTTCTAACTGGTGACTTTATGTATAGAAATGCTTGCTTACGGTTTGTCGTGTAGATTTCCTGGGCCATCTTCCACCACGGCTAGCAACACAGCCGTCTATCTTCCAAGCTCCAAAAAGACAAGAGACCCCCTCCAAATCATGCTGACCGCTTATATACCTTTTGTTCTCTCTCTTAACCTAGTTGACTTGCAAGTCAAGCATTTCAACATTTTTTTAATTGTTTCACAATAGTTGGGTCATTCTGAGCTTTGTGAATATGTGTTCTTCCTAATATAACCTTAATATTAAACTAATATTAACTTATTCCTAACAAATCTGATACACACTTACTTCTATACTTATCCTATAATCCTTAAATTCTAAACAATATACATCCTATTTTAATAATTATGAAAATTTGAAATTCTACTCTTATATTTGACCAATCTGTTTTCTTTAAATAGATTTGAAGTTTTCGATAATGGCAATGACTTTAATTTAATTAATTATTTCTTTTCGCTTATTTCTTTTTATTATTATATTTATTCCCGATTTTATTATAATTTTGAATTTAAAATTTTTTAAGTTTTGAAAATTTTTTTATATTGAAATTCTTGATTTATGCGGTACCTTTTTAAATTGAGTAGCGCTGGTCTTTTCTCCCTCAGATTTGGATGATTGTGGTCCTTGAAGAATTTGCCTAGTGATGTCTTCCTCCGGTGAATCTTCAGAAGTCCTTCTTTCTTCTTTTCTTCTCCTGGTCCCGTTAATTCTTCTAAAATTCTTCTTTACGGCGATAACGACAAAATATTAAACTTAATATTTGCCGTACTATTAATAATAGTACGGAGTTCGTACTAAATTCACTTCGGCAAGCTGAATTTGGATGTAGGGCCGTCTTCTTCTAAGGCTGACCCTTCTTTTGGTAATCGTACTTAACCTCAAGAAGTACTGGAACACTAACGATTTCTGTTTTCAGACTTACTAGAAACGTGGTTTCCTCCTGGATGTTAGTACGAGACTGTTGATCTGACCTGCTACTTTTCAGATCTTCAAAAATTGCCTATACACACTATAACCAACCTTATCATATTTTCTACTTTCTTTATTCTTTAATTTATTTTGGTTTTCCCACTTAATTAGTACGTTTTTGAACTCCTTATGGCTTATGTAATTATTCTGTCTCTATCTCTATTGTTTTTTTATATATTTTCCCTTTTATTTTAGTTAATTTCAATATTTGGATTTTCTTGTAATTTGCCTGTTTGGTGGTAGGCCTTCCCCCACTCGGCGTAGCAAGATATGTCATCGCGCAACCTTGATTTCTTGTTAAAACGTGAAAATTGAGTTTTGTTCCTTTGATTTCTTTAACTCGCCATAACTCCCGTTCGCTTCGCTCGATCTTCTTTTGGATTGGTTCGTTTTGAAGCCCCGTTTTCCTGGTTCTGTCCAAACTTTATTTGAATCTGTGCAACCTTCCTTTCTTGAGTTATAAAGACTTGAAGATTTCGTGAATTTTCCAATTTTACTTTCCTCATTTTTGGAAAACTTTAAAATTTTCTTTTTGATTATTGTTCCTCCTATTCCAAAAGGCTCAAAACTGTTCCCATCTTCCTGGCTTCTTTGGTTCCCAAGTTATGACAATCCCTTCCTATTTGGTTTTCATTATCCTTTTTATTTTATTAGGTTTAATTATTTTTTAATTTGGGTTAATTATTATTATTAATTGGTCTTATGAACACATCACTCTATTATTACTTTTTCGATTAATTTTGATTTAAAAAAGTTTTTTGTTTTACACCTCTTTCTTTTGACTATAACTTTTTTAATATTTATTTTACAGTTTTGTTTTATTATTATTAGTTGTTCTATTTTAATTACTCTACAAGATGACATTATTTTTATAGGTAATTTCGAATTTTGAAATTTTAACATGTACTCTTGTGGAGCTTTTCATCTTGAGACCGGAAATATTGATTATTCCTGTCTAGACAATCTTACATCACCATTAGCCTTGGCGAGTTACATTATTTTTCCCTATACTGAATCTAATTATTATTCTTATTTCTACTATTTTTGGTTTATTTTACTGAAATTTTGGAATTTGGAGTTTTTCAAAATTCTTCCTTGAGATCGGTTTTTAGGACCGTCTCAATACACACATGCACACACACCAGACACACATACACACGGATGCATACATACACATGCATGCACATACACACTAAATATATATGATATTAATATTGCCTTATAAAATTATTCTATTTTGGAGCTATAGATGACCGATATGTTTTGCCCCTTAGCAACGAGGACAAAATCCTTCTTATAAAATAATCAGAAATAAAACAGATGATTCAATGTACAGACAATTTCAGACGTATATTATTGAATAACAAAATTAATAATTACATAATTCAATTAAAATAGAATAAATTACAAGTTGTAAACTTTATAAGTGTACGAGTGCCTCCGTTTAGTAGGCTTCCGCTTCCTAACGATCGTATCATTCCTCACTCTAATACGCCTTGGTATTTCTAACTTAGGTTTCTTGGTTTTCTTCACTTTACGCCGATACCTTCTGTGACGGGTAGGACCACAACGAGCCCGACGACGACGTCGTGAACTAAATTGATTTCGTCTATTTGTTATTCTAGGCTTCATTATAGAATCCTCATCATATGATGTCGAAGATCCCACAAGCCTATAGCTTCCATAGGTCGTTTTCTCTAAAATGTTATATTTCACTGCGTGGTTAATAGCGTTGATAATTGCTGGTATCTTTGGCCTCTCTTTATGGGATTTTGAACAATACTGCCAAATGAAATCACAAATCGAACTAAGATCGGAATCCTGTAGGTAATTTATCGAGTCGCACACCTCGGGTATCAATTTATTACATTTTTTGTTATATCTCATATTTGATTTTTAAGAATATGAACAAACAATTTTAAAGACCAAAATTTATGTCTGCACTAAATAAAATTTGAAAAAAAAAAAAAAATTATTTTGGTAACCATGGATTCAAAGAGATTTAGTCTAGTATGGTTGTTGACTTGGTAACAGTTATTTAAAACAACATCGTTATGTGAATAAATAAAAGGCTAAAAAAAAAATTGCTTAAGACGACACGGAATTTAAACTAAGGTTATTTTTATTGTTTTGTAGGCTGAAAAATAACTTTCCTTGTCAAAAACGGTAATTGTCTAAAACATCTCCTTAATTATAACCGGATGTATTAGACCTTGTGACATGTAATGTAAATGTATTAACAGTGCTTAAATAATACAATTAGTTAATTCACAAGGCGTAGTACATAAAGAGTTGGTGGATGTTCTAGACAATATCCAGAAAATTGTGATTTTTGTTTTTGAAGTGTAAACTTCTATGGCGATATTCTAAAAATATATAAAATGTCACAGAACATCAAGCGTGACGCCCAGAATCGATTTACCTTCGGCAGAATTTGTGAGCGGTGCGGCTATCACTTCAAACTAATAAATCACAATTTTCTGGTAATTGTCTAGAACAATTACCAGAATTGTTCTACACCAGCTGTTTATGTATTACGCCTTGTGAATTAACAAATTGTATTATTTAAGCACTATTAATACATTTACATTATATGATAATCTAATTCACAAGGTCTAATACATCCAGTTATAATTAAGGAAATGTTTTAGACAATTACCGTTATTGACAAGGGAAGTTATTTTTCAGCCTACAAAACAATTAAAATAACCTTAGTTTAAATTCCACCTGAATTTGATTGAAAAATAAGACAAATCAATTCCGGAAATAGCTCGAATTTTCGAAACATTTCAATGCCTGTAGCTGCTAAACAGTCGGATATATCGTAAAATATATCAGAATAAAAAAATCTTCAAATAATAAATTTTATCCAAATCGGTTTGTACAAGGTTGACCGCCATAATTCCGTGTGATGTGAAAAATTCGATAATACCTCTAGTTTTAACTCTATCTTAGAAAGTTTTTTTTTGTACTTATCGAATAAAACAGCCGTTACATTTGTTTCAATCACTCAAAATGTTAACAACATTAAGCGTATCGTAATTTCAGAAATAAAGTAAAACAACAACTAAGACATGCTAAAATTCAATATTATTATGCATCAAAAATTTTTTTGAAAATATTCATGTGAGTTGCCGAGTTGGTAAGTATTTTATAAATTCATTGTATTTTTTTCTACAAATCCGTATTTTGTTTGTGCAGGTGTGCCTAAACAAACTGGAAGATCTACAACTAGCCATGGTTATTGCACGGCTCTACGAAGGTGACATGGACTGTCCCAGTCTTAAGCGTCTTCTCTATGAGGTAACTAGATAAATAAAAATGAAATGAAATTTATTTTGTAGTGCAAATTAATACAATAGATTTATTTGTCAACATAATAATGTTAAAATTAAAATAACAACCCCCATAAACAACATTTCAACTAAATGAAACAAAATATTTTGTAAAATTCTACAATTCATTGAGTCTAGCCGGCTATGTTTTGCCAGTTATCGCATTTGTGAGGCAGTTTAACACAGACTAACGAAAAGTATTAATAAGATAAAATATTGACTAAAAATGTATACATATCATTACTAAATATATATAAATTGATTGCTTTCTAATATTTTTTTTAATTGTAGTATTGGTATTGTCATTGTCCTAAATATGTATAAATTGTTTGTGTCTTAATATTTATCCTTAGTTAGTGTTAAGCTGTCTAGTAAGTGCGATAACTGGCAAAACCATGGTCAGTATGTGCAGGAGTGATTTTTGATTTCTAGATGAGAACTATTTCAACACAAATTATCAAGAAATACTGAGTATACAAGCTTAGGGATGAAAGCGAGAACGAGAGTAATGCCAAAATTTCTCTTTACTTTCTTAATTCATTTTTAAAAAATGAGTAAGTTATTATTATTAAGCAAAACTATTTTGGTTTTACTACTAGGTCTACGAAATTCTTCCAAATGTATTGTGTTAGTCTGCAATTCATGGTTAATTACTGCTTAAGAAAAGAAGTATATTACTTTTTTCTTAAATGTGTTTTGTACAATATAATTTGTACATACTACCTAGAGGGTGAAGAAATAAATATTTATTATTATTTCCGAATCTGATAATGATTTGATCAGATAATTTTTTTTGTATGAACAATATAAATGGAATAATTTATTATATAATGCCAAGAAAGAACAGTAAAACATTAAAGAGTTACACTTAAAATAAACATTGTAGACATTCATTTATTTGTTAGAATCTTTTTGCCCTCTAATAAAAATATACTATTATTTTTTGATTATATGAAAAAAGTAAGTATGTCATATTCTTGCCAAACCCAATAATGTTCTGTAAAACAGTTTTTAATAGGAAAAAGACAGTATAATAATCAAACACAGTGTTCAAATTATGAACTAAATAAATGATGTCTTGGGATGCATGATGAAGCCTGGTGTTTAAACTACTTTGAAAAGTATCCCGTTTGTACAATCTCCATTTTATATTCCAAATTGTAAGCTTCGATTTTACCAGTTTTGGGTAATCCTTAAATATTTATCATAGTATAAATATAGTTATTTTGACATTATATAGTATCTATTAAAGTCTTATACTTACCTCCTTTGTTTTATTAATCATTGTAGAAACACTTAATCGTGCCCACACTAAGTTCAAGGTTAAATAAAATTTTGTATGGATAGAAGTTCTGAAAAACACTAACTTTTTTATTTTAATATTGCGTTTTCCGATTTGTGTGTTATTTGGTAATAATACCAAGGACCACTTTCCAAGGTACGCCTGTGTCTCCTATCCATACAAATCTAAACTAATAGCATATGTGCCCTATTCTAACCTATTCATTAACATGGTATTCTACCCAAATATCTTTGGTGGATAGTATAATACTCCAATTATATACATACTTACTTCTTAAATCGTTGCAATTCCAATTTTCGTAGTTTTTTAATAACGTTAAATATGGTTGACAAATACAATAAAATTTTATTCAATAAATATAATCTTTGTTATACTTTAAATAATATTTATGTCATTTAATTTAACTTCTCTTTCATAATTATTTCAAATTAATATTAATTCTTTTATCAAATTCTATAAATGCAAGTTGTTATAATACGCTACTGATGTTTAACCATCACAAATTTAGGTGTTGATTCCAAAGGAAGTGATTTACTACGACACAGGTTTTATGCTAACTGGCACGGCTGATCACCACATTAGGCTGAATAGTCGAGAGCCTACTGCATATATTCATTATTATTATATATATATATATATTCATTATTTTATATAAATTCAGTTATAATAAATTGTTCTTCATCCTATGTTTTCAGGAAATATTGGGTTGTGATAGTAAAGGTGAAAATCAGAACGTAGCTATGGAACATCCTGACCCGTTCTTACGTTCAATGGCTCTATGGATACTAAAGGAACATACAGGAAGTCTTAATACTTTATTGCAAACTAACGTAGGAAGTATGCATCCCCTGTACCATGATGACGATAAACCCGAAGGGTCTACAGGTAAAAACATAATTTTATAGTTGTGAACTTAATTTTGATCAGAGCTTTTTAAAAGTGGGGACAATACATTAGAGTTCATAGGTACGGATTACATATGTTAAAATATTGAGAAAAATTACAGTATTTGCAATGTTACCCTTACAACTACACTGTGGCCCATAACAAACAGTACTGAAATTTTATTTTATAACAATGTTGTTCTGTATTACGTACTACATGAACAGAGAAGTAACATTCATAGTTTTTGTTAACCTATGTGTTTTCTATTATGCGCTAAGCAGTACTCGTAGTGGCTCCTTAGATTTTATTACATGTCTCTGAAGAGAGGTTGATCCATTCTCCTTACAGTTGACACAATATTTATTGCAGCTCAACAATTGTTGCCGGTGGTTGTTCTTTAAAAATCGTTTCCTTCAGCCTTTCCCAAACGTAAGTATTAGGTAGTGTTAATTCAGGAGGATGAAAAAGGGATATGGAATATCTGCTCCATAGGATATCATACAGTTTCCAAAGCTGGCATGAATCACTCTGAGTGAGTCCCTTGCTGTATGAGAAGTAGCCCCTTGTCAATCTTTAACTGGACAACCTGTGCAACCTTCGAGCGTGACAAAATTTTTCTATGACTGATGCATAGCATATAACCATTTTAGTCGGTACTTAACATTGAAAACACTCTTAAAATTCATTTGCAACATATAGTAGGCTTGATATATTTGAATTTCTTATTCCATATGAGCAAAAATAGTGCTTAACAATATAATTTTCTCTTCAGTTGTTAACACAATTTTAATCTCTATACTGCTTACTATCAAGAAACAACCTATATTGTTGCTAAGGTAACAATAGCCGAAGTGATATCCTGACATAGACACATATCATGTGGTAATAAGATTCAGTATTGTTTGTTTTGAGCCATACTGTATCATGTCAGCTCTCAATGTACATGGTATTTTCTTGTTCCTATAATATATTAGGCAGTAGCTGACATCAAACATTAATTGTTTTTGCAGGTATTTTAGAACAATTATATTTTAGAGTGATAATGATATTTAAATCACTTTTTAATTACCTTGTTAAATATTTGCCCATGAAATATCCATATGCTATCTTTATGCTCTCTCATTATGGCCTGTATTGTCAGTTTTCAGCCATTATTACATCAGAAATTATAATTTTAGTTATATAATAAGTTATTGTTCTATTTTTTTCAAATAAATTTAAGGCCTATTCAAATGAACTATTCTTTGTGATGAATAGAACAGTTCAGTAAAATTATCTCTTCTTACACTAATGTAGATTGAGATAATAAAATAATATTTTAAATTTTGTGTTACATTGTTTCAGCCAATCCCAATGTGTTCAATTTCTATGTGTACTTGAGAACACATCCTCTTCTCATCAGACAATATTTAGCAGCTTCGTACCAAGACAAGAAGAAACACACCGTTGTTCTATCAGGCTTCAGTTATGGGGTAGAAAACAAGACAAACAATTCTGATAGACAGGTACCTAATTTATATTTATGTATAGAGTAAGTCCTTATCAAGTAAGCTCTTAATTTAAAAAAAAAAAATTCAAAGACGCCCATTGTTCATTTTCACTTTTTTATTGACTATCAACTATCAAATTTACATTTTTGTTTTGGTTTTATTTGGGGATGGGTGAATAGGAAAGTTCATACAATATTTTTACACCATTTATTGTTGTGATGATTTTAATTGCCTTTGGAATTGTATAACCTTCAACTTTGTTTTATGATTTAATGAAAATGTTGTACGTAGAGATGAAGTTTTATCATATTCTTAACTTAAACAACACTCTATAGCTTGGTCTTTTGAATTTTTATCTCTAGTATTTAGTTATGTCATCATGAATTTAATCATGTGGGCCATAAATAAGTAGGATTGTAGTGTGGTGAATGAAAATCGCAGTTATATTATTTTTATTTGTTATGGCAGTAGACAAATGACAAAACATAAAAATATTCAAAGAAGGATGTTTCGAATTTTGAACTTACAAAAAGGAGGTCTGTATAGTTAGTACACAAATATCCCAGGAACATTTAAAATTTCCTCGATCACCAGATGTGGATTATTAGACACCCAGTATACACAGTTTTGTCTATTCGCACATCCATTTATCTTAAATATAGCTTGTATCAGTCCACAAAATGTTTTATATTTTTGATTGCATAGGAGTTTGATTGCATTCTTTTGAGATTTGTTTGAGATATATCATACTCCAGGAATGTTTTTCTTGTAGACTTTGTAGATGACTGTATAAAGCACTGAGTTACAACTTCCACATTTTCTTCTATAGTAACAAAGACAGGGCTACCTAAATGATGAAGATCGGTTACTGATCCAGTTTGCACAAACTTCTTTTTCAATTTGTGAAGATCTTGCTTTGCTGATGATATAATGTCAGGAAAGCACCCCATAAATAAATCAAATACATTATTGTAATTATGGTCAATTTCTACTAAGTGTTGAATAAAAATACTTGCTCTTGTACAGATATATTTCTGGTCATCTTTCATAGCTTCCTGTATACTGATATGAAAATATACTCAACTGAAAACAAATATGGTACTTTATTACAACAATGTGCTTCAGAACAAAAACAGCTGTAGAGATTAATCACAGCTGATTAACTAATCGTACAACTACTGCATGAACATAACTGCAAGCATCAACTGACTTATGGTCCACCCATTATATCCATTCCTTTAAAGATTAAAGTAAATTTCTTACCTTTATTTCATTTCTATGAGTATTCCCTAAAGAAATATTACAATAATTATATGCTTAAATTTGAAAACTTTAATTAAAATTTTGTATTTGGTGAAAGGATGGTGGATTGATCTTCTTTCTATATTATCTAGAAGTTGAGATGGTACAAGATTGTATTCAAATATGATCATTAATATGAGCCACTATTACAATACACTCGTTCCATTGCTCAGGAGCTTCTCAATTCCAGAAGAGTAAAAATCGTTTTAACCCATTCTTCCACAACATCAATAACCTCCTCATTAGAGTTAAATTTCATCTTTCCTAAAAATATATTTGTGTGTGCTGAAAAAATGCCATTAGCAGCTAAATCTAGGATGATTGTAGTGTATTTATTGAGTTTCCGCAACGTTTCCATTGAAATTAATTGAATGTTGGGCAACTCTCCTTTTTGGACAGTCACTGGCTACACATTCTCTTTTAAAATTGTAGAATAGTACTCAGCTGTGATAGTTCTCAGCTCTGTAAGAAAATCTAAGTAGAGAAATCCTTGTGAATCCTGAATGAAAGTGGTCATGATTTTCCCAGGTAAAAAAGTGGTATTGGCTTTCCATGGCAAAGGTGAGTTTAGTTGTTGGATTCACATGATTGTTCAATTTGAGTCTGGAGTGAAGTAGTACATGTTTCATCACAAGTTTACTATAAAATCTAAAACTTTTCTCCATCCTTTTCATACTGCTAAGTAAATTGTGTGACTGTAACTATAACCAAACTTTTTTCTTTTTGTTCAGACTTCAAAAGGCAGAAACCCCACCTGGCACCCACCTTTCTAAATTTAAGATGAACTAATGTTTCCAAATTAGCTACACTTATTTTAAATTATCATTAATTCCTCTGATGGTGATTCTCTAATTGTCTCGAATTAGCACATCATCAGTCAGCTTTTCTTCACTGATTTAGGTTGTAGGTTTGGTTTGTTTTTCTCAACCAACGCTCTTTAAATGACTTGCACCAATCAAACACTCCTGATTGATAGTGATACTCATTTCTAAACTGAATATTACATCTCTAATATATTCAAGACAAAATGACACCCTTAATTTCTCAAAAATCTAATGATAATTCGCTGCACAACACTACTAAGTACCTCCTGCTCGCAATTAATAACAAGTGTTTGCCCAGTGAGTTATGAACTTTGAACTTTAGAGCATGAAAAGATGTGTTTACTTACATTGAACACATTTATGTTTGTTTTCACCAATTTCAATATTGTCCGGTAACCCCCGCTAATATGGGAATCTATGGTAAAGTCTTAGTGAGTAAAGTTCCAATTAAAGTTAATCCCTGTTGTTCTTCAGCCCCTCAGATTTTACTTCAAAAAGTAAAAAGTAAAACATAGTATAAAGCTTTTTTATTTCAAAATGCAGAAGAAAGTAAAATAAATTCTTCTTCATAGGTAAAAAAAAAAATGTACATACACAATCTACTAAAAATAAAAGTATGAACTTTTCATTCATTCCTTAACTAATAAAAAACCAGTTCTATATTAAATTATTTTACAGAAATAACAAAAACTAAGAAATACAGATTTTGATTTACAAATGACAGATTTTAAAAACTATATAACACTAACATTGCATCAGCATGATTGTTATCATTGTCTGCTGGGTTAACAGTAATTCAAAACTATAATTATAATTAAACTAAAATAATTATATAATACAAAAATTAAATAAATAAATCCAAGGAGAAAAGAAATATCTGTGTATAGGCTATATAATACACACACTACAATTTTATATAATGTAAAAAAGAAAGAGAAACTATAAGAATTTAAAGTAAAAATAAATGTTATTAAATTTAATTCTCAAAAATTAAATTCTTTAATTAGAACCTATACATCTTTCAGGTATTCAATATTTTTATAACTCTGTATATAAATTTGATTGAACAATCAAATATAGTTTTGTGGGATCACAGATCAGTCTCATTTGATGGTGCAGTTTGTGAAGGTATCTACAATAGGTTTAATTTCCAAAGAGTTTTAGCTAAAAAAAAATCACTTTTTATGATTACAGTTATTATTGGAAGATTCCATCACACCATTAGAGAGACAACTCTACTTCACCACTGCCCATGCACACTTCAAAGCTGGGTGTCCTGCTCTCGCTCTTGAAGTTTTGTCTAAACTTCCCAACAAGGTCATTGACTCCAACGAAGACAGCCCCAGTGAGTTGATATTTATTATTTTTATTGCTTCTTGCATGTGGTGTAGTGATGCTGACCCAATCTTTATCATTGTTGTGACTATGTTATAACCTTATTTTTCAGAACTCTTTAAATAGTGCCGAACTGAACAAGGGAAATCAATTTCGAATAAGAAAAATTTCAGATAGTGTCAGAAAAAGGCATGAGATTATAATACTCAATATTTTAAAAAGCACTCAATATTTAATTGATTATAATACTAGAGTATCATGCTGTAGTTTATTAAATGTTAAAAATGACAACTTGCAGGTTCCATACAATAATTTTGAACTAGACTATTTTTGAACTGATTTGACAGTATTAATTTATATCAGATTTGAAAATTTAAATATTTAAAAGGCTACGTATTTAACCCTAGACCTGTCCTGTATATGCCTAAAGTGGCAGGTCTGTATGGTGCATTTTGCAAGCAGTTTTTTTAAATTCACATAAAATAGTTTAGAAGTTCAACTAAACCCAACTTTTAACATCATTTTTTATATGAAGGTACATACAATTTATCTCTGTAATAAAAAAAAAGTTAGATGTAATCACTTTGGAGTTAGTATGTTAGGATTGACAGAAATTTCTCTAAACAGAAGGAAAAATTCCATTTAAACACTATAAACAGTACAAACAAATTTTTCTTATTTTTTTCAACATATACCTAAACAAAATTATCTGTCAAAGTGATGCGGCGAGACACGATAATTATCAATTTGAATCATGTAATATATTATTATATATATTTTATTATTATTATTATTTTTTAATTGGAGTATTTTTAGTGGGTGAAATTTTGAATTGTAAAATCTATGTTGAGTGTAGTTGATTATAGTAGAATGCACATGCAGGACAGACACTAGAAGAAAGTGTTTATATCTTAGTAAGTCTAAAAGCCACGATAATTTTGAATTCATAAATGAAAAAAGAGGAAGAAAAATACTTTAATATGAGAGTATCAATGTAGAGAAGTAGGTTTGAAATTCTAACTTGTGAAAAATAAACAAAAATGATGTTCGTTTTGGACAAAATGGTTATGCTCTAGCGCTACCAAAGTGACGTGGTGAGAAACACTAACTTTATCGTTTTAATCATTTTATATATTACTATTTTTGGTATATTAGTTATATGAAAATGAAAGTTTAAATCATTAGCTTTACTTTGATACCAAATGTATTGTGATTGAACAATTTTTAGTGGATGAAATGTTGAATTGTAAAATGTATGTTGATCGTAGTGTGTTATTGTCAGTTGCCTCTTGCTGGATGGAAAAGTGCAGTGTGTTGTAGGCTGTTGCCACTTCTAGGGTTAACAATATATGTCAAATAAGAACTTCTATCTTAAAAAATTAATAAACAATAGATTATTAGATGAACAATGAACACTGTGGTGAATTTTACAATTGTAAACACAATTTACTAACTTGTGGTAGGGGACTTAGTGTTTACAATAGATTATTAATCAACAAATTAAATTTTGCATGTTTTTTAGTTTTTGAGCTCTATCTCTAAAATGGTATGCTCCAATTTCTACTATCTAAACTCAAAATAATTACGGTATAATCTCACTTCTTACTTTACAATTAGACCAATTTCAAACAACAAATTGTTATGTATCTAAACTAAATTATTTCCTATGGAAGATCACTGGCTAACAATGCGTATTACGATAGCTCAAACTTTTCAGTGGCAATTATAAGTCGTTCTTTTCTTTATTGTCGTTCAGCATTAATAGATATAATAGATAACTCAACACATATAGTTAACATATATTATAAATCATTGAAATAGAAAATAAATACATTCAGAACAAGACAAAATATAGAAACTATTGCCAATATGACTGAGTTGAAAATCTCATCTTTTGCAGCTGAATTTGACTTCCACATTGTAGAAGCAATATAAACCTAAAAGGAAAAGTATGGACCTAATGACCTTAGCATGTTCATATTCAACATAATCGTCTGATTTAGAGAACTGAATAGAAATCCTGAAGTCCAAGACAATGATCTGCAAATACACTTCATTATTTTTAGAAAATAGAATCAAGCTCTGATAACAATGACAAGACTACAAATGACATTACTATAAAAATTTTAAAAAAACATAATACTTTAGATATTAATAAAAGAACTTACTGGGAATGATGGTCAACAGTGATGAAGAATTTGTAAACTTACCAGATCAGAAAATGTAATGAAATTTAGTCAAAATAATAAATAACGAACAAAACTCAAAAATGTAAAGGCTATAATATATACATAGGCCATCAATGAATAAAGAAAGAAAAGGTGATTCACGATCAGCCAAAAGAAGACAAAACAACGGGATAACACTAAAACAAGTGGAAAAAATAAGATTCTGTATCTATTATAGAACTTGACTGAACAATTAAAATTATAATATATATTTTTTGATAATTTCAGATACAGCATGAATTGGGATCAAACAAATTTATCTATTCAATATGGTGGAGAAAACTATTGTAAAAAGAGAAATTAAAACAAATAAGGAAATCTATTGTTTAAAAAAAGAATCACAATACAATAAGAAAAGACACACAGAATTGTCAAGCTTAAACATAATTTTATTATTGATGAAATTTATTTATTTATTCAACAGCCCTTGACCGGTATATATGTATGGCTTACACCAAAATACAAGTTATAATTATCAATATAATAAATAAACTTTTAACAATAAATTTCATCTAAATATAAAACTTTAACATATATTTTTAGGAGCATATTAAAAAATAAATAAGGATTTAAGAATAAATTACCTGAACATAACAATATATAAAATAAATAGTATAGTATAAAACAATATATTAACAACAATTTATAAAATTAATTTAAAAAGAATGCACACCCTATGATGGAGGAACTCCGTAACAGAATAGATATACAGACCCGATATTTCTGCACACTCCTCTTAAATATCATTTTGGATGGTTGTTCTTTTATGGTGTGACTGGTAACCTATTAAAGAACTTCACCACACAGTAAAAGGGATTGTTGGGACCTCTTTTTGAAGAAACAAGAGTCATGTGGAAATCATCTCCTAACCTGCATCATGGCTATAAATTTGGTTATTGAAAAGTGAGTTGAAATTAGTAAAGTAATTTTAAAAGCGTTTCTAAAAGATAATAAAAAGATGATCAAAGAACTGAGAAAGAGGTTGATAAATTAAAGAAAAAGTTTGCCCACATACCAAATTTGGTAAACATTGGTTTACCTGTACTTACCAAGAACAAAAGCTCTATTTTCCTGTGATTCATAAAATTTCTTAATGGTATCTTGTGCATCTTTTTTTGCTTGTTCTACTTCCTCGTGAGCTTCTTGTAGTTTTAAAGTTAGTTTTTCCACCCTCAGTTCACTCTCCTATAACCAAATATATATTCATATTACTCCAAATTAAAATTATGATATAATTCATAATATATCAACTTTCTTAGAAACTTTAATATTTAATTCATTATTATGAAGTTCTGTTTTAGGTGCTTAGCAAAATGTTAACAGTAGCCTAACTAACATTCCTGGTTTTTTAAGTTTGTAGAAATATTTAAAATTTAAAAAAGAAACTAGATAACCTTTCATTTTGAGATCAAAACCACAAACAAAAACATTGCAAGATATAATAGAACGTTGCGGGATATTTCTCAAAAACACAACCGAGAGAACTATGATTTAAATTTGTCCATATTGAGACAGTTAATATGGTGGAAAATATATTTCTACTTCTTTGAGTAAAAAAAAATAAATAAAAACACACATCACGAAAACAGGGTACTCCAGTTTAATTTATTGGACCCTACTTCAACACACTTAAAGTTGGAACTGAATATTGATTAGTTACTGAGCCACTTTACCCAACTGTTCTTTAAACTCTGCTGTTGGAGGGGATTATCGTATGGAATATTTCATTAGAAGAATATTTTTAATTTTTAAATTAGCATTAAGGTTATCTTTCTGTAATTTTAAGTCTCTGTAAATTTGATATTCATCCAAAGTATTTAAGAGGTGACCCTCGTGCTTTTATGTAAAACATATCATGAACAATTAATTGGATCTATAAATGTGGTCATTGTGTATTATTAGGTCTTTGGCAAAACTTAATTTTTATCACCTAGTGTCCTAATGTTCTCTAAACCTTTCTGAAAAGGTTTGACCTGTCTGTCTGATATAGAATTTTCAACAACTAGTATTTGTAGTTACTTTCAATGGCTATCTAACAACTATGATGGACAAATTAATTTTTAAATATACTAAACTTTTCATGAACACATACACAATGTAAATGTAAATTGTAGTAGATTAAAATCGAGCTTGTAATGACGACGGTTAAGGTTCATTTTTGGTTCTTCCCAATTAATTCCGAATCATAATATTCTTTTATTTTCGATTTTCCAATCAGGTTTTGGTCATTAATCTCCACATTTCACTAGAATTTGTACAAAATCTGTGAACCTGATTGTAAAAACTTTTGTAGTTGCCCCATGAACAATTTTGGGGGTTTTTTACCAATAACTCATGAACCGAATTTTTTGGAAAAATTGTGAACAATATATTATGTGTTTGTTCCTTAGAGGCTACACTTGAGCAAATTTTGATCAATATACATAGAGCTGATTTTGAGAAAATCTTAATTTTGTATTATTTTTTGTTTTTGTAGCTACCCCTAAAATTTGAGGTATACATAAAAATGAAATAAAGGGCACGAGATGGGCCCAAAATATGCCCACATACAAAAATTGATTAAAATCGGTCCACATGTTGTACTGTACAGTAGTGCAATATGACTGATGTGGACATCATTCCTTGGGCTTGGAATCTAAAAACTAATATATCCGCAAAAAAATTGAAAGATTTTTGACCCATCACATAACTTTCTCTGTACTATACGGATTTGTGGAAATGTAAATAATTATTTATGTGTTAAGAGCGTAAAGTAGGTCTTATGAGAGCGATAAAAACACTTTACACTCGAATTTACATGCAAAATTTTTCCTATAACTGTAGTATACATTTCCTACTGTTTTAGATCATGTGAGAGCCATAAAAAATATAGGTTACATGTTAGTATTGTAATAATATTGTATACAGAACAATCAATAGTTACCATGTTATTTACTGTTAATTTATTTTAAATGTACAATTTTTGAGAGCAATACGTTCTCCGGCACTTTTTTAACGGCATTTGCAGTACATCACAACATTACCTCTTCATATTTCTTTGCATATATATCTCTTGATTTTCTAGACATCTAAAGCTATTTCTGCCGCTAAAGAGTTATATCCTGTGAAGTGTTTGACCTCTCAAAATCGTCCTTATCCATTTCAAAATTGTGTTCCAATATTATATTCACCAAATAGGCCTATAAATGCATTTGAGGTTAGCTGAGTCTGTTTATTGTCCAGTGAGCGGGCGACGTGACAATAATAACCCTGAATGAGCTGGTTTATTCAACTTGCTATTAAGAATCACATTTAATGTATGTAAATTTGTGTATGATAAATTTTTGTTTGTGTGCAGAGTAGTAATCAGCTACTTTAGAACCTGTTCTTATTTTGTAAATGAACACTTTAGACACAGTTGTAATAAAAAAATATATTTAAAAGCAAGACTTTGTTTCCAAATAGACAGTCGGTAATTATCTTTTAATAAGAAATAAATAAAACGATTTTATTACATGGGTTGAAAATTAAAAAAAAAAACTTTTGCCTTAGTTTTAGTTTTATATCAGTCTTAACAAAGAAAGTAAAATATGTGTAAATTAGAAGTGTTATATGATGAGAGATATTGATCGGAAAAGAAAATTACGATAAATAATAAACCATTTCAAAGCCAGCAAGTTCATTCTAGGATAGTAGCACTGACTTGCTTGAGAATTATATCATAATAATCCACTCTGTTGTCTATCCTTTGTTAGTCATACACAGCCAATGTGTCCAATGTTTTTTTTTTAATTTCCTTTCAATTCAAATTTTTAAATCAAATTAATATTTAATTATGAGAATAAGGTTTATATAAAGAAAATGGAATGTAAATTATGTATTTATATCTTGCTCAGTTCAATATATTGAATTTGTTTTGAAATTGGAAGTAGATGTTTTCAATCGACATGTGAGCAGCCAGTATTTAATCACAGAACACTTTTTGCCTATTCAATAAAAATTCAACACCTTGTTACTCAATTCATATCTGCAGTGTGTTTTTAAAACTTGTGCAGTATTTCCCATATTTCGTCTATTATGAACCCAATTTTCCTCAATTCTTTATCAATAATTTTACTCTGACAGTACTTTTTTTTATTATTTTCAATTTTCTATATTTTCTATTGTTGTTGGCAAATATATTATTTGTACAACAAGAGTAATTAATCACTAAATTAAACAAGTAAACAAACACTATACAAACATTACACTACAATATTATATTCAACATTACAAATATCAACTCTTATATATAATTTGATAAACAGTTAACAAGTTAAATAATTAAGAAAACAGAAACAACAAAACAATACAACATTATGTTAAAATACAAGTTGCACAGAGGGAGGGCAGGAAACCCCGAATCACAGCGGCTGCGAACAAAACTCATTTACTGAATAAACATTATGCATAAATAACAAAATGCTTTTATTAACTGTGATAGTCTATTGAACAGAATAATTATAACTTGGGCAGGGAGTTATTTATAGATATTCAATCTATGCTGATCAAATCCCTTTTTCTCTTGAAAAATAAAAGGCACTATTTTGAGCTCTTAAATAGACAACATAATGTTACTTCTAAGATATATATACTTGTGAGTGTTAGAATTTCCAAATCCATAAAAGCATCTCTGCACGAATCTCTATCGTTTAATTTTGAAATGATTGTTATTTTTTTATTTTATTTTTTAAAGCAAATAATCTATGAAGATGTTGTTTATTAGAATTACTCAATAAAACAATGCCATAATTTAAATGGGAATGTATGACACCATAATATGTCATTTTCAACACATGGGTTGGAGTATTTGGACAAATTTTAAAGTAAAAACAATTCTCAATTATATTTACGGCACACATTATCTGTATGATCAGTCAAGACACTCTACTATCTATAAAGTAATGTACAGTAGACTCCCTCTAGTTCGGCCACCTCGGGACTGGACCACCGGCTGGACTTCAAAATGGCCGGACTATTCGGATGTACTATCAAAATTTAAAATATCCCTATTAAATACATTACCTATGCTTAAGAATCAACAAAAGACGTTGTTTAAACATTTTTAAAACTTTATGTACTTACCAAAAAGGAAATTTTGATGTCTCTTGGTCGAATTGTCATGTTGTGCCACTCATAGAAACGTTTTTGCAACACATATTAAAAAGTAAATACCGATACCGTACTAAGGATAAAACTGATCAGAAAAACACATTACAGTACGTACTGTAAAAACAAACTAAAAATGTATTTGAGGAAATTACTGTACAACACGTATTACTTGACTCATAACCTATAAAAATTAAAATAAATCTGTTACTTTCTTTTGTTTTTTCTGATTAAGAGTGTTTTTGAAAGCATAGTAACGCCATTTTCTCATAAACATCACGTCGACAACTGTTGCCTCGCCTGCGCTCCTACATAAACCAGACCCACAAAGTATGATCAACTTGTTCAAGTTTAGGCTTTTTTAAAGTACATCGAGTAGACAGCACTTTTTCAGCTTCAATCTGAGTACAAAAAGTCTCAATAGATTTCCGGTTCCGACGCCAGTCATTTACAGTACTTTACCGACATTAAATTCTCTACAAATACTTTGGACCGATTCACCTTTATCTAGACGCTCTAGGACACTGAGTTTTTGTTCCATTGTCACAAATGTATGTTTACGTTTTTCACTCATTTTAGAAAACATTTTTCTCAAAGCTAACTCGCACACGTACAACTTACACTTACTCACAACGTTCACTCCCGAAAACAGTCCTACATACTAAACAGCAAAAAACATTCACACACGAGATTACAGACCAATCAATCTCACTGTACATTAAGTGCGACCGACAAATTATAAGCTCGCCCGTAAACTAAACTGACAACCCGTAAATAGTTTAGTATGCAGTATTTCTACTGCCGGAGTAGACTAAACATTCAAGATAAACGTGACGTGACATAATCTATGCGACGTGACTGATATGGCACTGATATGACTCTCATCCTAGGACCGACCGAACCATCCGGCGGCCTATCCAACCGAAGCCGAAATAGAGGGCGTCTACTGTATTTAAATTCACACTCGATAATTTTATATATTCGTGAATTTTTATTTCCCCAACTTGTAGTTTTTTTATTTTACCTATATTGAAGATTTTATGTAGAGTCTACTGCAGATCAATGAGTATTTGTTCCTATTAAAATCTCGAATAGGATGGATATCTACTTCCTATTCCTATTTCTCTTCACTCCTCCTTACACATATCTATATTGTTTATTTAACTTGTAAAGAAGGAAATATTAACATAACAATAGTTCGTGACTTTAGCTTAATAGTAGCATTCACTTTATATCTTAATTTAGAAGATAAGATATAGAAAAACAAACACCTTGAATAATAAAATTATCAACAAAAATATTAAATTAGAATCTCCAGTATAAATGACATTTCTATGAGAACATACAACTTGGACATAATACAGTTCGTCTAAGAATTATTTTACGAGACTAAAGTAGTCTATTATTAATGGCAATGTGAACAATAAATTTGCTATCTTAATTATTGATGAGTGGACCTCAGATAAGATAGTGACTTCAGAATAGATAAGGTCCCCTCTGTACATCCACCTGCCAGATAATGTTCATTATAACCATTACTCAACAAGCATCCAATAAAAATACTGTAATAATTAAGACATTTAGTATACAAGAAAAATTAAGTTTTTATTCCAAAGTATCATTTGTGCAGGACTGTGAGGAAATGATAAAAAATAAAAGAACTAATGTGAAGGGATAAAAATATCAAGTATGAGAAATTTTAACCATCATTCAATAGTCAGAGTATCGGTCCAAACTGAACTGATTCTAACCTCTAATCGAAATGTGAAATGCTTAAAAAGGAAGAACTATGCCTTAGTAAAAAAAGAATAATTCTACCACTTCATCATCATCATCATTAAAAATATGAAATATATCCTTATAATTGTTATTGGTCATAAATAAACAACAGACAAAAATGAAACTTAACGAAAATAGCTAATTTAATTTACCTGCTGGATTATTTAACAAGAGCTTCAACTAACATAACTTTATCAAGAGTACAGCAAAGTTTAACCTCCTGAAAAGTTATATCGAGACAATTCTTACACTTAACAGAAAGATAGTCATATCAGGAACTATTGATAAACTGTAGAATTGGCCCTTATACACAACCATTAAATCATAATTAATCACAGATGGCCATCTACTCCATTCCTCATCACACCCTTAAACTATCTAATCCATTTTCTCACCATTCCATCACTCATTTCATTTTCACCATAAATTTACTAATATGGCTCTGAATCTCTGCTGGTTTTGTATTTAAAAAGTATTCTATAAACTGACCGTAAATAATAACTGCTTTTCCAGTGTGATGTGTAACAACTTTGTAGGGATCTGGGGGGAGTTCTCATCCTTAATTAATTAATAGCTGAATTACATTTGGAAGCATGCTAATTTAGCTGAACCAACATGTTGTAACACCAAGAGGTTAGATTGCTTACTGAACTGATTCACAGCTGTCTCAATTTAAACCTATTGATTACCGACCGACAATACTTGATAGAATTCCATGTTATACAAATAAAACACACACAATTTTTTTTTTTTTTTGTTAAATTCTACAATTTATTGGTCTAGCCGACCATGGTTTTGCCAGTTGCGGCATTGATGAGGCTTATACAAAGACTGAGACTTTTTTATTTGATTACTGTATAACAATAATTTTACCACCATAATTAATAGTTATACAATAAGGAAAATGGTGGTCAAACGAGGTAAGCCATGTTTTAAGTAGCCATCACATAATTAAGAGGTATTTCAGTTAATTCACGAGTGCTCAAATTAATGCAGTTAATGGGGTCACTAGACCTGTCTAAAACTGAATTTAGTCAACCAATTTTAGGGGTAACACCGAACACATACAGAAACAACAGGCACTACAAAAACACAGCTAATCTCATTTGTCTCTCACAATGAATACAGACCAGTAGAACCTGCTCACTGGCCTAAATAAGAAGGTGGGGTACATACCATTATGTGTCAATGGAAAAAATTCAGATTTAATATGGGAATTGGGGTAATATACCATAGATCTCTGTAAGTGAGCTAATATACAAGTTTAGCACCCATGTAAGCTGACAACCAAAGCACTCTAATGGTCATATTTGGAAACAGTACATACTTTCCAACACACGCCTCGTATATTAAGACACTGATGTTAGTTTTAATATGGTTAATTGCAATTAGTGTTGCATAGTCACGAGTAATTATGTGACTATAAAATACTAATGGAACTCTTTGTCTACTTACGCTAGATAATATTCTCTTGCTTCTGTATTACAACTTGTAAGGATTTTTTTCCCTGTAAGGTTTCTTTATGAAAATGTTTGGAATTTTTGTTATCAAGTTATTTGGGATCTGACCAATGCTCTATTTAGGAGTACGCACCTTTCATGATCTGGAATTTCTCTTAACCCAACGAGTCTTTGCTCAGTCTAGTTCAATCATAAGAACCTGTTAGATCATTTTTTATTTTACGGGATTTAATACCCTTGAAATGAATTTACTGCTCTTAATTTGGGGGCCCCACCAGACCATTTAGGGTCAATCTTTGCTTGGCATGAGGGATGACTCCAAAAGAAACCATGTTAGAAATAATTCACCAGGTTACTAGAACAATCTATTAATTATATCATTGAGAGTCTAAGACCAATGTATCAATTACAACTTCTCCATAAACTATATGTACTACTTGAATTTTTAGATGTACAACATAATAAACTAAAATCATTCATTCATGATACTACTTAACTTTACCAAAATTATTTATGCTAACATTCTATATTAGTTCAATTTAAATAATAAAATTTGTTAAATCTATTTACGATATCTGCTATATGATTTGAATGTAACCCTTAAGTTCTGTCTTACAAGTGTTTACATTAGAAAATACTTACATTTTCTGACACACTCCCTTTTCTCATACTAGACACTTAAATTGACCTTGTATTTTAATTTTCTTTACTTAACAAATCGCACTAAACACTTATTTTGATTGCTCACTCGTTCACATTTGTTACAACTCCTATTTACCACACCACAATAGAATTTTTTATTAGATTTATTTATTTTTTACATTTTATTTGACATTACTCTGCAAGCACTTATTACTAATTGAAGTTTTTGAGCGTGTTCCTTCCCAGACTGACCTCTAATTTTCCTCGCATATTCCCCTCTCCTTTTCCCACATTATTTGGCTTGATTTGTTCTGATTGGCTTGTATCTCGGTCAAATTCCTCTTTGTATGCATTAATTTTGTATGAATATGTATATTTTTCATTCTCACGGCGAATTATACTAGCTGTGCAAAATCATGCTTTGATGAACCTCAATACCACTAGCCTTTAGTTTTACATCCGCTGCGAACATCCTGTTGAAATAATATCTGCCTCTGATTTCTAAGTTAATCATAGCTGAAATTTATTTATTTGTTTCGTTTTGTTTAATTTTGAGAGTATTATTTATTTTATGGATTTTATAAGTTAATTTGATATCTGGAGTTTCCAGATATATCCCTGACACTCCCCTTGCCGGGTTTAAAATTGTTACACCAATTTTTTGTTATAAGTGACTTCAGTATATTGACATAATTGTTTACATTTCATAGTGTCTGAAAATTGCTGAAAGTAACATGTTACTTGGATTGTAGGATGCGTTTTGCTGACCATATGAAATTTCTGAGTTGGTGATATCTGTAACAATGTACTCTAGGCGGTTTGTAGTTTTCTGTCTTCACTTACATCTCTACAATGGAATTGGCAGTTTTTTTGAAGTTCTTGTATTGGTTTACTTTGTAAGAGATTCTTTACACATATTGATGACAATTCTTTATTTATGCTATGTCATGGTACCCTACAAAGTTTGACTATTTACTTTTATAGACGAACTTGACAAATTTGAATCTTAACATGTTTTATTTTTGGAATTACCCTGTTATTACGTCTGGTTGGTTTGATGATCGTAAATTGACAAACTGAAGTTTCAAGTCCCACCCCCACCTCTTTATTAACACGGTTAATAATTTTGAATTAGCTTTGTTTTTACTGTGGCTTTCATTGGTTAACAAATCGCAGGCTTGCTTCTAATTAGATTTTCTCCTTTCAAAGAATTTGTAGTCCTTTTCTTATATCAGGGTTCATAAAGGTGAATTCTCAGCGTTTTATGTGTAGCTTGCTTATTTTTATGGGAACTTATAGTTCAATAAACCATAGACTTGACACATATCTTTATTGAAACCTAAACTTACCCTATACTCTTTTAACTCTTAACTGAGTTTTATGTTAATGTTAATTTTCTATAATAATTATTTTAAAGATATCAGTTTTTTAATATATATCTGATACTATTTTAACTTATTGTATCTTTTTTGACTGGTTAATTTTATTACTATAAATAGCTTATATGGTTGTTTTCTGCAGTCTCTTGATCCTACAGCTGCTTTGCCGAACACAGTCAGCTTCATCAGACACAGTACTTAATATATGTAATGACTGCAATAAGATATATATATATATATAGGCCAAACTGAACATTCCTTCACACAAAGATTCAAGGAACATCTCCCTAGCTACAAAAGAATACTAAAACACAAACCTCTTAATATATTACACACTGTTAAAAAGGAAATTTCAATAAATATTAAACAACAATATTAAATTTTACAGACTACAAGAGTAACCCAAACAACATGCTCAATGACAAATTAAATATTTCATCCAACACTATGAGACAATAACCAAACTAAAATTTTTTTAAAAACGTCGCAAATACCTAATCCAATCTTCTACAGATCGCATTATAGGTTGGACAGATTAACATTTGGCCACAAATAACTTCATTAAATATATTTAACATAGAACTCTATTCGGATCATTTTAAAGTTTCTAGTGTTTGTGTTATAATTAAATTAATGAAATAAAAGTCTGTAGATGTGTGTGAACAAAAAAATGGACTCTGAATGCCTTCAGGTCTGATCTAAGAATGAATTTTCATCATTGTTGTCCTCTGTTCCTGTTCTTCTTCCTCTTTTTTTGTATGAACCATAGTAACCAAGATGTCAATTATTAATGCACTTTTTATTTTCATATAATTTATATACACAAATTGCTGTTTTTGATACATATATTTATTTTGATGAGGATGGTATATTCAATTTATGATTGATTATGAATGTAATATGATTGAACTATGGTCTATGGTAATTTTGATATATATTTTTTAAATTATTTGGTGATTTATTTTCAAAAGGGTGGATTCAGGTTATGGTTGTTCATGATATGGTACCTTGAATAAATTTATTTATAAATCCGAATTTCGGGTCGTTACAGTGTTATGTGTTTGTATATGTGTTAAATACTGTGTCTGACGAAGCCTACTAGGTTCGGTGAAACAGCTGTAGTGATGTCTATAATCAATGGACTAAAGACAATCAAATAAACCTATTTGGTTTATAATAATAATATTATTATTATTATTTATAATAATAAATAATAATACAGTAATAATAAAACTATTTATAATAATAATATTATCTGTAGGTCTAACATATAACTAAACATTTGTTCCATTACAACACAGAGTTTTAGACTTCTCTTGAGGCAAATTTGCAATTTTTTAATTCTTTTAAATAAAAAAATTACGATATTTGAAATTTAATTTAACAACCAAAAGAAATTGGTTCCAATAGGTCAGGTGTATGGAGGTGAGGCTTGGACAATCTATTCTACCTAGTTAGAAGTTTTCTGAATCTCATATATCACTGCTTTCTTGAGATTGGCTAGGCACTAATAGGTCCTCGTAGATGTGTATAAATTAATGTCTCCACTTGCACCATTCATTTAAGTGTCTCAGTCTTGGTGGGTCTCGAAACTATACTATAAAAATATAAACAAAGTGATTTGTTTTATATTTTAATTATCTATCTTTTTGTGTGCCAAACTTTTTATTTAACTTACTACTAGAAAACAATCAGAGACAAGTTTATATTTATAAATATATATAATGTTAGTCCTTATACAAATATTAAAATAATATTATAATGATAAAAAACTTCTGTATTTATTCCAAAGTGTAATGCAAATTTTGAGACTTAATTATTTTTACTTCCTTAATGAATATTTTTAATCTAGGCTACTTAACATTTCAGTTCAAGTCCATCCCTAACACATACAATGCCCAACAATTCTCTGGTTTCTGTCTTCTAACAATTATCAATTCTTTATGGATAAATTATATTTACTTCAACTTTCATCACAAAAACGTAAAATTAATTTTTTTCTGAGAGTCCAAACAAAAATGATCTATAAAGCGTCAGAGCAAGAATAAGCGACCTCTTCTTCATTGTTACAACATCTGCATTCCTAATTTTATTTCTTCTTCCTACTGTCATTCGCTGGTATTTCACCTTGTTTACAAAATATTCTTATGAGATTATTATATTATAAAACTGCCTAAATTTATGTATATCTTATTTTTTAACATTTGGTAATTTTGTAATTATTTTAAAACAATCTTAATTTTACTTTACATACTTTTTAACCCTTTTTTATATTATTCAAATAGCTTTGAATTAGCGCCAACCATATTTGACTTACTTTCAGAACATCTGTTTTTAAATTTAATTAGTTCTGATTGGCAAAGATGGATGTCGCTCGCTATTCTATTTACAATTTTGACTTTATTTATTTGACAGTGTTTAAGTAATTGTTTTTATTACCTGTTTATGAACTTCCAATAATTTAATGCTTATTTAGGATATAGCGTAGTGTGTGCGAGTGTGTATGTGTGTGTGTGTGTTGTGACGATCAGGGATCGAGTTTATGACTTGGGTTCGATGTCGGGCCCCACGTTCTGCTCTACTTGCAACTGTCAGGTTTCGAGTTTAATTTGACTTTTCTCCTACGTAGAAGCCCTTCGTTCTTTGATGCCACTTACGACGGACAAACGTTAGCCTATTTTTTTTAGTCAACTAACTTACCCCGAACGTTTGCAAGAATTTAACAAGTGAGTAAGGTAGAGGATTTGTCTCTACCCTAACTCTCCTATTAATTTCTTAATATATAGTACACAAATAATACTAATATCTTGATTGCATTCTTATGCTAATACATTTACACAAAACAAATTTAAATTTCTATATCTATCTTACCTTTATTTATATTCCTTTAGACTCTGTCTCAAAGGTGTGCCTTTTGGAGCTCTTGTTATCTCACCAGATTAAAATTATATTTTATTTTACGTTTAACATTTTCATTAGAGCACTTACTTTCTTTTTTTAATTTTGGAATTTACTTAATTAAGGATATTTCAAAAACAGAGAACAAAGTTGAATAATAACAAATTTATTACTTCTGGAACAGTTTAAAATGCCACTTCTATAAACAATCTGATACAAACTTACTTCTATGCTTATCCTATAATCCTTAAATTCTAAACAATATACATATTATTTTAATAATCATGAAAATTTGAATTCCCACTCTAATATTTGATCAATCTGTTTGCTTTAAAATAGATTTGAAGTTTTAATAATGACAATGACTCTAATTGAATTAATAGTTTCTTTCCGCTTATTTTTTTTTAATTATTATTTATTTACGATTTAGTTTAAAATTTTGAATTTTAGATTTTTCAAGTTTTAAAAGATGTTATATATTAAAATTCTTGATTTATACAGTACCTTCTTTTATTTGAGTAGTGCAGATCTTTTCTCCCTCCGTTTTTAGATTATTGTGGTCCCTGAAGAACTCGCCCAGTGATGTCTTTTTCCGGGGAACCTTCAGAAGTCCAGCTTTCTTCTAAACTTCTTCTTGGCGGTGATAACGACAAATATTTAATTTAATATTTGCCGGAGTTCGTATTAAATTTGACTTCGGCAAGCTGAATCTGGATGTAGTGCTGTCTTCTTCTAAGGCCGACCCTTCTTTTGGTTATCGTAATTAACCTTGAGAAGTACAGAACACTAAGGAAATTTCTTCACGACGATTTTCTCTTCAGGCTTACTAGAAGCGTGGTTTCCTCTTGGATGTTAAAACGAGACTGTCGATCTGATCTTCTACAAATCAGTTCGTCAAAAATTTTGTTATACACTATAGCCACCTTCATCACATTTTACACTTTCTTTAATCTTCAATTTATTTTGGTTTTTAAATTTTAATTAGTACATTTTTGAACTCACTCTGGCTTATTTAATTATTGTGTTGCTATCTCTATTGTTTTTTATGTATTATTTCTTTTGTTTTAGTTAATTTTAATAGTTAGATTTACTTGTATTTGCATGACTGGTGGTAGGCCTTCCCCCACTATTTGTGACAAGCTATGTCAACGCGCGACCTTGATTTCTCGTCTTAACATGAAATCTCCATTTTAAACTCTCAATTTCTTCAACTCGTCATAATTCCTGTTCGCTTCGCTTGATCTTCTTTTGGATTGGCTCGTTTTGAGGCCCCTTTCTTCCTGGTTCTGATCAAACTTTATTTGAACCTGTGTGACCTTACTTTCTTGCGTTATGAAGACTTGAAGATTTCGTAAATTTTCCTACTCTACTTTCCTTAATTTTGGAAAACTATAAAATTTTCTTTTTGATTATGGTCCCTCCTATTCCAAGTCTCAAAACTGTTCCCCTCTTCTTCCTGGCTTCTTTGGTTCTCAAGTTATGACACTTCGTTCCTATTTGGTTTTTATTATCCTTTTTATTTTATTGGGTTTAATTTATTTTTAATTTGGGTTAATGATTATTATTTATTGGTCTTATGAACATATCACTCTATTATTAGTTTTTTAATTAATTTCGATTTACCAAAGTTTTTTGTTTTACACCTCTTTCTTTCAACTATAACTTTTTAAATATTTATTTTACAAGTTTATTTTATTATTATTAATTATTCTATTTAATTACTCTACAAGATGACATTATTTTTATAATTATATTTCGAATTTCAAAATTTTAACATGTATTCTTATGGAGTTTTTTCATGTCGTGACCGGAAAGCTTGATTATTCCTGTCCATACAATTTGACATCGGTTTAGCTGTGGCTGGTTACATTAACTTTTCCTATACTTAATCTAATTATTATTCTTATGTCTACTATTTTCGGTTTATTTTATTGAAATTTTGAAGTTTTCAAAAATTTTCTTTGGTCGGTTTTTTGGACCGTCTCAACGTGTGTGTGTGTGTGTGTGTGTGTGTGTGTGTCTGTTTGTTTGTAAATTGGGTGTATACAACGTTGTTGAATCTAATGTGGCCTAAACTTGGTAATTATTATTATGAAACGATTACAAAATTTTTACTTCTACTAAATTAATTTATTCACTATTATTATTTTTTTTTAGTGTATTTTGGTTCTACGAGTTCTCTATACGAAGTGTAGGCCTACATTTAATATCCTAAATCTAAATGATAATAATACATTTTTTGTTGTTGCTATATTTGCTAAGTAAATGAATATGAACAATATGCAAATAAACAAAACATATTAAACAACTAATTCTACAGCATCTTAACCCTTTAAGCGTTGCATTGAAATTGCTGTAAAACTAGATTACGTTACTAATAGAAATTTTAGAATTTTTAAAAAAATGTTAAAATTTGATTTTTTTTTTATTGTTGATTTACTTAATAAGGATGTCAGAAAAAAAATATAAAAGTCAGTATTGATCATTATGTATATTTTTACATAATTAATAATATTAGGACAAAATAAAAAAAATGTATGAAAACTGTATTGAAAATAAAAACAATAATATAAAGTACAGTCATATGGATATAATGTAAATAAAAACATATATAAAAGTAGGTAAGTAAAACAGATTTAGTAGTTTTGTTTTGTATGATAGTATGGATGAAGTACATTCTCATCGGTGCAGGTCTTGCAGACAAAGGCTGACTTGCGGCGCTGTCCTCTTTTTACACAAACAACGCAGCGGGCCCATTTCTTCCCCCTCTTTCTTAGAAAGTGTCTCCCTTGAAACCTCTCCTCTTTTGGGCCTTGGGCTGGGCGGCCAGTTTTTCTCTTTTTGGGGTTATTAGCAACCCTTTCAGCTACAAGGTCGCAAACCAAGCTTCTCCTAAAGTTGACATGAGAAAGTCCATTGTTGTTGTTTTTCTTCTGTACTTCCTTATACAGAATGTAAGAATTTACCAGTGCTACTTCAAATAACCAAAAGAAATATTTTCTGTACCACTTCTTTGTTCTTCTAATAAAATGATGCAAAGCAATGAAGTGGTCACTTCTGTCTACACCGCCCATGTGTTTTGTATAGTCGAAAACAACATTAGGCTTAGCAGTTGGGTGTTTACCGGGCCATTTACTGGGTTCATTTGTCATATCGTTCTTGCTCCCTTTACTTTTTGTACTCAATAAATTTACAACTCTCTTGTCCCGCCATGACGTTACCAAGACATTACCCTTCCTTTCGGATAAAATCTCTCCTTTTTTCAATGTTTTTGTTCTTATCTTCATGTGTTTAGGCATACCGGTTCTCTGCATCATAACAGTCCCGGTTAGATAGCAGTTCATTGCAAATAGCTCTGAAGCTAGCTCTGGGCTAGTATAGTACCGGTCCATATAACATGCAACCCATTGGGTCGGATTAATGGGGTCTTTCATAATTACAGACTGACTCAAAAGTTTGACGATTTGTGTAGTTTTCAAAAGCTTTGAATTTGGAATCAAAGTCTTCTTTTCCGAAATAAGGCATGAAATCGTAAATGAATCCATTTTCAGAATCAGATATAACAAATACCTTCATACCAAATTTATTTGGTTTCTGTGGGTTGTAAAACACGAAACAATACTTTTCCTTTGAATGCAATCGTACTCTCATCGACTGCTACAGTGTTACTGGGGGTGTAAAACAATTTACAAACATATTTCAAGTGTTCTAAAACTGGTTGGATGTGAAATCCCTTAGGCATAGACCTTACATTTCCTTGGCTATGATTAAAATGAAGGTTCCAAAATATATTCAAAAAGTCACGCTATGAAAATAAATCGGTGAAGAATGGGATATAGCGTTTTCAAAGTTGTACTATTTATATTATTCCAATGTCTCAAACGGGATTTTGCTTCATGCTTTCTTATATTTGCAAAATGGTTAGTCTCATCACAAATGTGTTGTATGAGATTTTCATTAAAAAACAAATAAAAATATTCTATAGGGTTTGTTTCCGCATTGAAAAATGAAGGCACATTTATACCTTGATTTACGTAGTAAACTGGTATGGTACGGCTAGGTCCAAGATCGTTATAAATAACGTTTATCCAACTAATATCAGATTGAAGAACCGTCTCTTTTTTTTCGGATTCACTTGCACTTATAATATGCAATAAAATATCGTCCTGTTCACTATGATAATCATTCGGATTATATGCACTTGAAATTGTCATGTCCATTAGTTCTACTACAAAGTCTTCAACATCTGGATCGTCCGGGTTTGCCATGGCTATCTAATATTTACAACTAGTATATACACTAATTTACACTATCTACAAATATATCGAAACAAATATAACACATCACAGTAACTGACAGAAAGTGTGTAACATCTGTTCACTAGCACAGATTTACTTCAAAATGGCAGGCAGGCAGGTGGCTATAGGCACACGGAACCTCAAGTCAATGACGCTGACAGCTGGTGCCGATGGTGGTTGTTTACGGTACTTGCCCCTTTGTCTTTCTGTGGAGGGAGGTAGGAGCCGCTTTCACTCATATACCTGATGGTGACCATACTAAGAACCATTCACTTTATATTATAGCCTTCAATTTTAGTTTAGAGAAATAATATGATGTGTCAATTGTGTTTGCATGAGTTTCTGTCAATGACGTGGGTACCAAGTCACACCTATGCGGGGATGCATATGAATGACGTTTAAAAGGTTAATATCTATTTTGTGTCAGAAATTTGTTACAATACACATATGTGAACTAGCCTCCACTCGCAACGCTTGTGTTGGTGACAGCCCTGTTAGATCTCATAACTATACGAATATCACTTTTTCTTAGGTCAGGGTTTGAAATAACATTTTGGATAATAACTTCCGAATTTGTCATCATAAATAGGTAGTTTGGTACCATTGCATACAGAATTTAAATTTGTATATTTTTATCTAATTTAGTGTGTTACAAGTTGAATAACACTCGAGATATGATCAAAAAAGCTGAATAAAACAGTTACAATTTGATTTTTCTGAATTGCAATAGGATTCTATATAAGCTCACTAAAGTTCCCTAAACCAAATTTCATATTCCTATCTTAATTTTTGTGGCTGTTTTCAACACTCTTTGTTGAAGATCTTTTTTTTGGTTTCTTAAGGCCATGAAATGTAACATTTTTTACAATTACCAAACTTACTATATACTTTGTATACTGAGTAAGTAATAGGCAGTATTATTGACAAAATAGTTTACATACAGGACTGTTGGAAGCGTCATGTAAAAAGAATGGAAGCTTGTAATCATAGACTAACAGGTAAAAATTATCAGAAAGATCTAAAGATGGTCTGACTAATGTCCTTTATGAATAGAATAGATGATAATGGATAAACTATAGGCAACAAATCTGTTTTTTAAACGATTTAGCATATAGTTAGATGGGAGCTCAGCTTAGAAAGTTCTTGCTAAGTTTTGCAGATCTTGCGGCTCTATTTTCTTTCTTAAACATTGTGCATGAATCATTTGCATGAGCCTTTTTTTGTACAATTTCCAATAAAAGGTCATTGTTAATATGAAAAATTGTTAGAATGGTTTCGGAAGAAAACTTAGTGAATTGGTATTATGGCAGGTTCCCCCAAATTATGAATTTTTATGTACCAAATTATAAGTTATTAATCACCAAAAATATACTCACATACCATATTAATAAAAATTATGGTCTATATATTTAACCAAATTTTTGTTGTAATTTACCATCTTGGTCACCATTACTCTTAACAGAAAACAAAGCATAAAATAGAGACTTATGTGTATGAGCTCTAATACTCAAATACTCTAATAGAATTAGCGTGAGAAAGAACACAAGTTGTTCAAGAGACCAAGATGAAAGACCTAACCTAACCTAACCCAAGACTACACAAAGAAAGTTGTAGATCTAGCTAGGATACCTCAGGAATGCCACACCCGTACTCACTACAGGTACCCTTGACACTGCACGAATAATTGGCATCATCTCTAAAATTGGGGTTTTCAACCTCAAAAAAGATAGTTTTGGAAAAACTAATCAATTGTCTTAATTGTATGAGAAATAATATATATATATATATATATATATATATATATATATATATATATATATTTAAAAGAAATTATGTATATATTTTTTTAATGTACATTTTTTAATAAAAAACAGTTTACAGTAAATTAAGTACTATTATAGTTTTGTTCAAAGGCCAATTCACTTTGTATTATTAATTGTTCAATCTAATTCTAATTGTCTGAATGAGGTTTCCACATTATTTACAGTTTGTTTCGATTTCTTATTATCTTTAGCACACAGTTTTTCTTGTCCCATTATTTCTAATCTCATATTTTCCATTTGTTTCACATTATCTTCTGTAACAAAAAGACAAAATAAGTTGAAACGTCAACTTATATTTTTTAGTTAATTCCTGAAATCATAGGAAATAGATTATTAATAGTTCATTTAAATTATTAACACATTCTTGATTCAAATTAACATTAATGGTTATATTTAATTTGAGTAAGTACATTCTTTATTTTCTGTGAACCCATTTTTCAAAAACTATTTATTTTGAAAAACTATTTTCAAAAACTGCTTCATTCCTCACCTAAGTCGTCTTATATAACTCACGTAACCTCCTCTCTCTTCTACCTATAGACTTCGCCTTCTTTTGTGATTGGTTGAAATTGTACTGTTGTTAGATTTTACAATTATGTTTCATTTAAATTCTACCCAATAACAATAGATTGTTAAATATTATATCCAACTGACCAATTTTGTTTTGTGATAAAAATATTGTAAGAAGTATTCAAAAATTTGATGTCACTCAACCTCTATGATCCTTCTTCTCCCTCTCCTTTGGGGTCACAGACATACCTTCTCCCCACTGCAAACCAAATGCTTCGCCTTCTTTTGTGTGATTGGTTGAAATCGTACTGTTATGTTAAGATTGTACAATTATATTTCATTTAAGTTCTACCCAATAACAATATATTGCTAAACATTATATCTGACAGAGCATTTTTGTTTTATGAGAAATATATTTATTGGGTAAATTAACAAATTGGGTCTTTTATGTTTGACTCAATTGAATTATTCAGATTCTACGCTTTGTACAAAATCCATGAGGATCCTTTGGATTAGCATCCTAAAAAATTCAGGCCCTACATGTACCCTTTCAGATATGCTGAGTCTCTGTCAAGCAAATGTACATTCTGCCATCTCTGTTCTATAAAAGCAGAAAGACAGATACCGAATAATATGTTTTAAATAGCCACCATTTTGAAATTTTGTTCATATTTTTTCAGTCATATTTAACAAAGAGTAATTAATTATGCTAAATTTAACTAAAATTCATAATTCCTATACTATCTACAGCTAGCTATCCTATTACTTCATGTTTTTGCTAATTTTTATTTGTCTAATTGCGAGGTAATGTATATGTTCATTTTTTTCTTCAATGTAATTGTCAGTTATAACTTTTAGAAAATTGTAGGTCATCATCGGTTGCAGATTTAAAGGTGAAAAAATGAGTTGTGTACGAAACTTATGTAAAAAATTATTCTCACAAGGAATTTTAAAATTTACAGACTAATTGTTTTGAATAATGAATTCATTAAATAGTTTGTAAAACCGAATATATATACCAAATTTGAACGAAATTGGGCTAAATTTATGATATGTGAAGCATTTACTGACATTTACACAATGAAACCAAAATTTGTACCTAATTCCTTCAATGAAGAATAGATAATAAACTCTAGGTGTTGGTATTTCCACAAGGGAGATCTTAATATCAAGAATTTCTATATTAGGTAATATATCAGGGGGGGAGGGTAATCAACATTTTATAATCAATGAATATATAGTCCTTACTGTGTAATTCTGCCATAGTTTTAGCTGTACCTCCATAATCAACAGGAACACGTGTTGTAGGAATGTTTTTGAAGAAAGCATCTGATGACGTATGAAATGACATCTGAAACATTGGAATAAATTTATAGATGGAGTGATTATTAGATAATTTCTATATTGGAAAATGGTTATTATAAGCTGACATGATAAGTCTAGACTCTCAACCATAAAGTTTGCATTTTTGTAGTACTTTGAACATGATTTAATTTCTTGGTCAAATATATATATTAGCACCCAAAAGTCTAAACCGTTTTTCTAAATTTTGAAGAAATGAACATAAAATACTTTTGGGAATCTTGAAAAAACTAAAGATGGCATTTCTTTATCATGCAAAATTGGTTTTTTCTATGTAATTTTTAAAGATAAGCCATTGATACATAATTTTAAAGGAATTAAATAGAGATAAATTGTGGAAATCAGAGGTCATTGCGTTGCTCTTAATAGAAGAATATCATAAAGGTTTATTCTATTGATCATGAGATTAAATTTAACAAACTATTTAATATAAATCTTACTTTGAAAAGGAAAAATAGTATTTTTAACCAGGATTCACTTTTTCACTATAAAAATCAGAAATGAAAACTACGAAATTCTGTAAACGTAGGTTATTACTATTGCAATGGAAATTTAGAAGTTCAGTATTCACTTCTAAAACAGTTACTTTTAAAATCTATTTTAAAATAAATTAATTTTTAACTGTGAAATTTCAATATAAAAATTATGAAAGAATATAATTTTTAACTGTTACATTCAAATATCAAATTACAAGACTGTGTTAATCTAACTACATTTTGACAATCAACATGAACAATAAACTACATCTAGTATAATATATTATTGTGTCATTAAATGTTTATGACTTCGTAGTGTGCCTTAAAATATGACGAGTTTTATAATTTAATATTGTATACATTTATTTATAAACAGTATTTCATATAAATAATAGGTAAATTATATTAATATAAAATAATTTAAACTTACCTAACCTGTCTTTGGTGAAAAAGACAAGTAAGGTAAGGTTAAATTATGTTATATTTATTTGATATTAAACAAACATCCCTACTATCATAATATTCACAGCAAAGTAAAACTATTGACAAAAGTTGTATTATGGATTCTTATTGATAAACGATACTCACTTTATTCTGTAATATCTAGTAGTTTATCATCTGTAAATTATTTCACTGACAGCAATTCTTTAGACTTTATGTAACATATTTGTATGTGAATTTTGGTACTTTTCATTCTCAATTTTGACATTAAAAAGGTGAATTCTGCTAAAAAAAAACACTTTTTTTTTTAAGTAAGGTTTAATCTAATGACTGATAGGGTTAACTTGTACCCAGAAGATAATAATTTAATATAGTGCTATGTAGCACAATATTTTATTTTAGCTTTGAACTAGTTGACTATAAATGAAGCAGTGAAATTAGAAAACAGTCATTAACAATGCAATCTTTACTAGGAAAACCATATTAGGGCTCATGGACCATAGTAAAATAATGATTTTGTGTGAAAGAGTTCAAATTGAAATTATTATCATAATTTATATTTTCTGCTAGGACGTTCATAATTGATTTGAGTAGATTTTTCTATTGTTTTAAATTCTGCTGACACAATTTCAGATGAATTCCATTTTTACAAGCTATGTACATATCATAATTGTTCCTTGAAAGAGTTGTTTTTTATAACCCAAGTAATCTCCCCTTTTCTCTACTTTTAGGCTCTCCTCTTCTTTACTTATAGGCTCCACTCTCTTCTTTGCTTAAAGACTCTACCCTCTTTACTTATAGATTGTCCTCTTTTTTACAATAGGCTCTGCCCTCTTCTTCGCTTATAGGCTTTCCCCTCTTCTTTACTTATTGGCTCCATTCTCTTCTTTGTTTAAAGGTTCTACTCTCTTTACTTATAGACTCCGCCCTCTTCTTTACTTATAGGCTTTGGCCTCTTCTTTAGTTATAGGTTTCGCTCTATTTTGTGATTGGTTGACACTGTGCAGCTATGTAAATGATTTGTTTCTATAGTTCGCTGTGTCTGTTAAGCTTTCCCAAATAGCTAGGGTCCAATATTTTAGGAAAACATTATATCCTATATGAAAGGAGGGATTCAAATTTCTATCACATCTATTAGAAGGAGAGAACACACCAAATAAAATTATTACGTTACTGTATCAGGGTTAACCCTTTCAGAACCGCAGTCAATTTGACGTTATTAGAGTATTCGAGGACTAGGAGTTATTATTTTATGTTATTGTTTTAATTTTTTATAAGGCGATGTTGACGGACAGTTTTTTGCCTTTAGAAAAGAAACAAAAATTGTCCTTTTTAGGGGTTTTATAAAAATAATTGTATCTTCCTTGTTTATTAATATATTTGTTGATAAAATTATAGGCTTTTAAATGTTTATAAATGGAGATAATTGTATTGCACATTTTTTATTTTGTGCTTAAAATGATATAGTGAGACAACTAAAAAACAATTTTACCATGGGAAAAGAGTTAACTTCATTCTAGAACATGTTTTCTAAATGGAACCAATCATAGGCAGTTTCTATAATGTTTTCACTCAACACATCTACTAAACTAAGACTTGCAAAATTTGTGTTGCCTAGACAATGTGTTTCAAACCAACCCTGTCAACTTCCACTCAAGTTAACCACCATTTATTTATAGTGTATCCGCTATAATTATTTTTATACACTTTAAATACAAATTTGGATGTAGAAAATAGTTATTTTATTATATTTACAACCGAAAACTAAACTAATAATTGTCTGTTGGTTCTAAAAGGTTTAAACATATTGGAAAATTTAGAAATACAGTAAAATTAAAAGGACACTAATATAAATATTAGTAAAATTTATTGTTTAATGATCTAATGTTATTTTTAGTTCTGAATAAATCTACCTAATCCTGCCTAATTTGAAAGGTTTCATACATATTCTATGATCTGAAGCTATATATTGTCATGAAGGCATTTGCAACACATTTATAGTGTAAATCAATACCTTTTAATTAGATTTGTAGAAACAGTTTTAAATCCCACCTGTGTTCTTTTTCTTACCATTTTCATAAGTTCTTTGTCTAATAATGGTTTGATTAAGGATATTAGCTTCTTCACAACAGAACTGGAGTTAATAAAATGAATTTCTGTCACTCGTATGCTTGATGCATTCTGTAACATAACAAAAAATGTAGTGCACAATCTTCCTTATTCACCATACAAAGACTCACAATGAGTCATAACCTTCAGTATAAACAGTGGAAAATTTCCAACTCGCCCATACTCAAAATCAAATGACCACAAACAAAAACTAATTGTCACCAAAAATATTAGTTTGGCAATTAATTATTAAAAAGTGAAAATGAAAATTGAGGATTTAATAGCGAAATAAAAGCTAGATTTAAATTAAATATGTCATATACTGAGGGCATTTTTATGCCACAAGCAAAGCAGCTTTAGACAATTTATAAATATTTTGTTCAAACACTGTGTTTATAGTTCATTGTGGTGACAAAATGTTTTTGCACTGTTTATTTGTTTTTATTTTAGAATGGTGTATCGAAAAATTACATAAATGATAACCTATATTTTTGTTGATACAGATCAATGCAGGTGGTCCAAATAAACAAAAAATTCCAAAGAACATATGTCTACAAATGTTTCATTTGGCATCTGTCTGTCCGTTTGTGCATTTTATACAATAAAAGCCTACTTAAGCAACAGATTTAGAAGTTGGGTTCAAATTTTGTTATACATACATGCAGTGGCGGCTGGTGCTTGAAAAACTTGGTGATTGCAAGTGTTTTAAATAACAATATATATGTTTGTATTGTAGATTGTACTTTTGAATTGGAGCCCATGAATCATAATCTTAGCATCACTTCAAACACATATTTGTATTAAGGATATAAATTAGAATGAATTATTAAACTTATATTATTTGAAAAGGAAGTCCACTCATCATTATTTCTGGTGGGCGAACTTTTCAATAACTCTCTGATTAAAATCATGGATTTTCATGATGAGATCCTTTTCTATTGACAACATGGCCAATGCTGATAGTCTCTCCTCACCCATGGTATTTCTTAGAAGTGTTAATTCTTTTGAGAGTTGAAAAACATCTTTCTGCTTCAGAACTCGTCATAGGTACAGTGATTAAAATTTCTAAAAGTTTAATAACTTCACTGAAAGTGTCATGTAAATCACATACCTAATACATATCTATTTTGTTTTACCCGTTCATTATGTGCTGCAATGTTCATCCTATCACATGCTTAGCTGATGCTTCGTGGTTTTTTATTCTATCAGCAATATGATTTACATCTTTAAATCCTGTTTTAACCCATGTGTCTTCTCCACCAAACAATAAACAGGGGAAACAAAATAATGCCAATTTTAATTCACAGCCACACAACCAATTGCACTTTATGTATAAATATGAATTAAATTTTCTGTTAAATGATATTTTTCCAGTTTGGACAATTTGGGTAAAACCAGAAAGGGTGCAGGCCTATCCAATTGTTTAATTTCACATTTTTCTTCACTTGAAAGCAAACTGAAAGGTCTTTCCCTCATATTTTTGTTATCGGATGAACAATAAAGGTTCAAAGTGATCGAACCACTCAAAAACATACACGACCTCAAAAACAAATACAAACGGATGACTCTAGTTAATAACCAGATGAATAAAGGAGCGCTGCTGTAGTCCACTCCATAGCCAAGTGAAAGCTATGCAGTGTACATGTCAGCTGTCAGGTTGCAAACTTTCTGCAACCTAATAGACATAGGCCATTACTAGGCAACAGGTTTAGTTTTCAAGACGCGAAGTGTTCCATGTTATTTTACCATTGGGCAAGCCTGGTGCACTCGAGCTCTGCAACTAAGTGATGACATCACATCACACAATTCTTTCTTAGTTATCACCAGCACTACACTGTACTTTTTTTATCTCCTTTTTGTTTAAAAGGATGTAGTATAAAAAATAAACAATGTGATTTGTTTTATATATTCTAATTAATTTAAATTTAATTTTCTTCAAAATGAGTTGTTTTATATTTTAATTATCATTCTTTTTGTGTACCAATCTTGTATATTTAAACTACTCTCTTTTTACTATTTATAAAACAATCAGAGACAATTTTATATTTATAATACTATATTAATTTAATCATACACGATATTGAATTTACAAATTATTTGAGATCTCTTTCTCCTCGGGATTTCTATCGTTACGTTTTATTTCATTATACTTATATATTTTTTTGTTATATTATTACATGCATCTTTTATAAATAAATAGATAATGCAAATTTTAAAATAAGATTATAATGATAAAAAACTTTTGTATTCTTCCAAAGTATAATGCAAATTTTGAGTTTTAATTATTTTTATTTCCTTAATGAATATTTTTAATTTAGGCTATTAACATTTCAGTTCAATTCCATCCTCAACACATACAATACCCAGCAAATCTCTTGTTTCTGTCTTCCAACAATTATCAATTCTTTATGGATAAATTAATTTTTTAAAGAAATGGGCTTTATTTAAATTAATTTTTTTTCTTAAAGCCCAAACAAAAATGATGTTCTAAGCATCAGACCAATAATAATAATCCTCTTTTTCATTGTTATAACATCCTGCATTCCAATTTTTTTTTTCTTCCTCTTATTTCTCTGGTATTTCATCTTGTTTACAAAATTTTCTTTTGAGATTATTATATTTTAAAACTGCCTAAATTTATGTCTATCTTATTTTTAACATTTATTGTAATTTTGTAATAATTTTAAAACCATCTTAATTTTACTTAACATACTTTTTAACCCTATTTTTATTATTCAACTAGCTTTGTATTAGCGCCAACGATATTTGATTTACTTGGTAAATCTGTTTTTAAATTTACTTAGTTCTGATTGGCTAAACGTGCAACTAACAAAGATGGATGTCGCTCGCTATTCTATTTACAATTTTGACTTTATTTGTTCAACAGTATTTAAGTCATTGTTTTTATTATCTGTTTATGAACTTCCAATAATTGAAAATGCCTATCGTATTGAAATGTGTGTGTGTGTCTGTAAATCGAGCGTATATTACATTGTTGAATCTAATGTGACCTAAACTTGGTAATTATTATTATGAAACGTTTACAAAATTTTTACTTCTACTAAATTAATTTATTCACTATCACTATTATTTTTGAGTGTTTTTTGGTTCTACGAGTTCCCTATTTGAAGTGTACATTTAATATCCTAAATCTAAATGATAATAATACTTTTTTTTATTTTTGTTATGTTTGCTTAAATGAATATGAGCAACAATATGCAAATAAACAAAACATATTAAACAACTAATTCTACTGCATCTTATTATCTATTTTGGGTCAGAAATTTGTTACAGCAGATAAAACTTGAAATCGTATTAATATTTTCAAAAAATGTTAAAAAATATTTTTATAGTTTAGATATTATATGGGATGGGGGTTGTGCAACCTAATCACGAGCCGCCACTGCATACATGGATGGTTAACACAACTAGAAGAGATCTAATTTTATACAAAATAGTTACTAATTTGAAACATTTCATCTCAAATTTTTTGAAAACAGTTAACAGTTAACAATTTACAAATACAAGATATTTTGCTGGTTTAACAAAAATCATGATAAAATTATTTTTATCATGTTTTAGGTTAATAGAATTATTGATTAAAAAAAAGTAAGCCTATATCATAATAGTCAACAATACTGCACACTATATTGTTTTAGTGATCTTGATAACTCTAGCCAATTCTTAGCTCTTGGTTCCTTCCTTAGTGTCCTATTTTTATTTTCCAACAAAGTTGTAGAATACTAGGCTATGGTTGGCTCTTTTACTTAGCCAATAATACGAAGTATAGGAAAAGTTATGTAATCATAAAAAGTTGACCACTGTTTTTTGACTGATCTTCATTTCATTGTTGTCATTTATATATGAGCATGAGAGTGACCATAAAAATTAATATAAGAACATAGAATTTGGTATAGGGGACTAGTGTCCTCATATAGATGTGAAAATGCCATTTTAAACAATTTATTGTTAATATCTTAGATAAAAATTGACAGATTTCAATTCTACATATAATGGTACCAATATGACCTTTCTATAATGACAAATAGCGAATCTGACAAGACTTCTTCAAATATGTAAAAAGCTTCTGGGTCTGTTAAGGTCAAGACAATGACATGAGCAAAAAGAATAGTGATTATTTAATATATATACATTTACCAGGTCAATTGGGTCTAGCCGATGACAAGAAAGAAGTGATATACACAGAAAACCATATAACAACTGTTTTACACTAACTTACTGTACTAAGTACTTACTCTACTACTTGATCTATCAATAGATTTTTTTTTTAAATTAAGAGACTCAAGAAACCATATTGAGGGTTTTAAATTTAGATGATCTGCTTCTATTAAATTATATGAGGCTTTGTAAGTACCATGGTGGCATCCATCAACTTGTCCATTTCTTTTAACTATCAAGTTATTTTAAAAAGCGATGAAAAAACCTTTCAGTAAAAAAATCTTTATAATTGTATTAACTTATACACAATACTAACCTTTCCAAATTGAATATAATTCTTAACAGACGATAGAGAGTTTTTCAGTACATGTGAGATCGTATAGCCTGTAGCATCATACACAATGATATAACCAGGCTGTGATCCATACTCCATTTGTAGTCTAGATACACACATTATTAACCATTTGACTGATGTGGCGAAGTCATATCTCTCTGGCATTATATCGTTTAGTTTGAGCACTACGATTTGTTGTTCATTAGGCGATTGTTTTGGTAGAATTGCTGCACACCTGTTTTATACAAATAATAATAAACAAACTACTTTGGGCAAAGAGTTTCCAAATTGTAACAGTACTAACATTTGTTTTATAATATCTCAGACAAGTATGTTCACTAAAAGTTTATAATCCAAATTTTTACATTAATGGAATTAACAATGTGGATATAAAGAATGGGAACAATTTAATATCACAGCTTCTAATTGTATAAATAAATTCATGTTATTTTAAAGGTCTCTACTACCTATTACAGTGCCTTCAAATTACTTTCCTGGCAATATAATATTTTACATAATAGATCTTCTACAAAATATATATTGCTTAATGTACAATAAAAATATGTTTTTCAAATCTAAAATTACGCTTATATTGATTAAATTATTTTTTGTACATCAAAACAATATTAATATTAGGTTAATATAAAGAATTAAACCAATTTTTGTTTATCAACAAGTGGAAGGGAACTGAAGACTGAATCATAACATTTAGAACAATTTAGATAAAAATTACCCACCCAGTAAAAACTGAATATTGCAACAAAAACAAAATCTATTCCTTCTCTTAACCTTTTTACGGCCACGAGCCGATATATCGGCTTAGCAAATACTATGCGAAAATGACCATGAGCTGATATATCAGCTTGTTTTACTTTTCGTAATTAAAAAACTTATTTCTTAATTAATTTAATTAAAATTTGCTTGTAATGAAAGAGAAACATTCACAGGGTTTGTTACTAGTGTTCTAAACGCGAAAAAACTACTTTGGACAAAAAGTTTCCAAATTGTAACCCTACTAATATTTGTTTTATAATATCTTGGAGAAGCATGTTCACAAGTTTATAATCCAAATTTTTGCATTAATGAAATTAACAATGTGGATATAAAGTATGAGAACAATTTAATATTGCAGCATCTAATTGGATATATAAATAGATGTTATTTTAAAGGTCTCTACGAACTTTCTACAAAAAATATATTACTTATTGTACATTAAAAATATGTTTTGCAAATCAAAAATTACACTTATATTGATTAAATTATTTTGTGTACATCAAAACAAAGTAATATTGGTTAACATAAAGAATAAATCCAATTTATATATATAAACAAGAGGAAGAGAGCTGAAGACTGAATCGTAACATTTAGAACAAGTTTGATAAAAACTAACCAGCCAGTAAAAACTGAAAATTGCAACAGAAACAAAATTTATTCCTTCTTTTAACTTTTTTACAGCCACAAGCCGATATATTGGCTCAGTAAATACTATGCGAAAACGGCCACAAGCCGATATATCGGCTTGTTTTACTTTTCGTAATTAACAAACTTATTTCTTAATTAATTTAATAAAAATTTGCAGTTAACAAAAGAGAAACATTCAGAGTGTTTGTTACTAGTGTTCTAAACGCGAAAAAGTTGTTTTATTTTCCTTTGAAATTGATGTATATTTGGTGAAATCAGTTAGACCTTGGTTTGACAGCTGAGAGTAATAATATCGCAGGTAGTATTGTAAACCACTGACTCCAAAGCAGAATCTGTCAAAAATTCTAAAATCAGACGTAAACATCTGATCATAAAAAAGAAACTAAAAAAAAAAATCACCAGTATAATCAAAATATAGGAAACAGTGTACCCCTCTACTATTATTTTTTAGATTAGTTACAAATTTTTGTATAATACCATGACAAAACTGGTATTTTTGGTCTGGGCTTTTTGGCATACAATTACTATTAAATCACTGGCCATTTTGGATTTTTTTTTTTTCATGGCCTTTTAAGGGTTTAATCTGTCATTTTGTTTCCCCCACTTCTGTAAGTTTACAAAGTCAATAATTTCCTTTTTTCTCTCCTACTTATGAACATAATCATTATCTCTTCTTCCAGGAGCATTTTATCTGATTTACTGTATTATTACAACTGGGAGAAATGCTTAACTAAAATAAAACATTGCCTAGAATAGTAGATATGACAATTTATAAATTAGCCACGCTTTAAAAAATTCACATTGTATTGTGACTAGTACTTATTATTATCATTGATTGCCCGACTGGACTGGTTATATTAAATAATTATATTAGATTTTTTTTTCTTACTTACTGCTCACAGTCCTTCTTCTATTTTGGAAGAGTTACATCATTACACTTATTTATTAAGGATTATCAAACCTCATTTAAAATTTGTTTCTTGCATTAATTAATGCACGTTGGTTGGTAATCGAAATTAAACTTAACGAAACAAAATACATCACTTTTACAATATGAAATTCACAACACTATACAACACATAAAATGGACATTTTAGTGATTTAAGCCATTACGCGAGTTATTCTCTACACCCGGAGTATTATGTTTCGTTTAAGTTTAATTTCAATTACCAACCAACGTGCATTAATCAATGCAAGAAACAAATTTTAAATGAGGTTTGATAATGCTTGATAAATAGGTGAAATGATGTAACCCATCCAAAATAGAAGAAGGAATGTGAGCAGTAAGTAAGAAAAAAACAATCTAATACAATTAAGTACTTATTAATTTCAAACCCTGGATGGTAGATCAGGTGTCAGAAACAGACTGCTTTTTCTACAAATTGGTTAAAGAAATGAAGCAATAAACAAGTATCTTAAGTTGATTAGAAAGCAGGTAACAAACACTCACAATACAGTATCCACATAATTTTTTAGTTGTGGTGAAGCTGGGTCCCAATTTGAGAAAAATTCTGACATTGACGATTTATACTTGAAGAAATGTTGCAATGTGTTCTTTGTTTGCTCAATGTTGAAGTAACATGCGTGGATGAACTGGCATACTTGCTCATCTGTAATATATAACATATTTTATAACAAATGTGAAGAGAATAATACTCATCAACGAGGCTCTTCATCAATTTTACATTTTTTTTTTTTTTTCCAGTGGCTATAAATTAATTTAGGGCCTTGGGATTTACATTAAGCCAAACTTATTAAAATTTAATTTAATGCATAATGCAGGTGTGTGGTGAGAGCAAATTAAAATCTAGTAAATATTATTATTACACCTTTTAAAATAAATTGGGTAATATTTTCTTCAATCATTAAATTGTATTCATTAAGTTTTATTTTATTTCCAAAATAATAGTTTTCAAATTACATAACTATTTTCTATTGCACCAAATACTCGATTCATGAGTAGAAGGCATATAAAGGGATTGTTAAAAAGTTATTTTACTAATTTGTAAAAAAAAAAAACAACATCAAAAACTTAGAATAAAATTGTGCCTTTTCACTTTTTAACCAAACTAAAATAACAGTAACTATATAACTAAAAAAGATTGTACTCTTAACGCTAAACTAATCAACATACAAAATAAACATAAAACTTAACAATTAAAAAAACTATAAAATATACTTACTCTTTTTACGAAACGTTTACAACAGATCCACACCACTATCACTATCAATGTCACTAAGAGATAAATAATCATCTTCGACTGTTATGACATGTTTACATCTAGACGACCAATCCTCTCCAGTGATCAGACCTACTTTTTCTTCTACTAATCGTATGCAGTCGTCTGTTTTAAATGTAGTGTTGTGTAAAAGCAACATAATCCTTAATTGTCGCCCAAATCATCTCAATTGGGTTTAGGTCTGGATGATACGGGGGAGTCTGAGCACACTGTGGCTGTGTTCTGCTAAGAGAGAGTCTATTTTATACATTTTAGTTCTACTTTTATTAAGTTTGATTAGTTGGTAAAGTTCCGATTTGAGCATGGTTTCTACATATGGAATGTTATTTTGTATAAGCCATGAAATCATGTCACATTTTTTTGTTGAGGAATTCGGTGCAGAGTTAAGTTCTTTATAATGATACAATGTGTTGTCAATAATCAACACTGATTTAGGAGGAAGATTCGGAATTCATTTTTCATTTAACCATTTTTCATAGTTTTTATAATTCATAGCGTCATGGTAGTCACCACTCTTCTGCCCAGATTTAAAAATTAACAACGCGTCATTTATGAAACCTTGTTCACACCCAGCATGGACAATTATTGCATATTGCCCTTTGAATATTGGATTATGAAGGCCAACTTTTGAGTTATCAGACCATGAATGTGGTTTAGTGTGTGAGGTGTGCACATAAGTTTCATCTATATATACACTATTGTTCGGTTGTCTTTTCGGTACTTTTGTGTATTGCTCTCAAATAGTTAAGCCTATTTTCTCTAATATCAGGTTTTTCAATTAAAATTTGTCTATTGTCATGGGATTTTCTCCACCTAAAACCCAGCTCTTTAATAACTTCCGTAAGAGCCCACTTCCCACCTTTGAAATCTATTTTATCCCTCAAAACTAGTAGTAACGTTTTTAAAGTTGGACGTTGGCCATTTGTTACATGAAACTCATTTAGCCTATAGTTCTTCGTACCACACACTTGTCAAAATGATCTAATTCTGTTTTTTGTTTTTTTCTTGGACGTTTTTTACGTGGGGTTGAGAAAGGTTGTCCAACTTCCACATTACTTTTACTTTCCCTAAGAATTAGCTGCACACTGCTGCGTGATGTTCCTGTGGCTTGAGCTAATCTTTCTTGAACCTTTTCTAATAGTATCGGCCCTTCTTCTGCTTCCTTCTTCATGAATTTATAAATGTTACAGATAAGCTCTCTTGCCTGGCTATGAATAATTTTCTTTCCACCTATTTTATTTAAATTAGGATTTCTTTCCATATTACTTTTAAAGTGTAACAAATACAACAACTAATAACGAAAACAAAATATCACAAACATAAGTAGTTTAAACACATCCAGCGTAAGCACTTTATAATAACATGGGTAAACTAGAAGCGACCGGTTTACGTCGTACAATGTGATGTGCCTAGTAGCACGGACAGAGTTAGACTGAGGCGCACGGATCCCCCACCACTGAACACTGGCTAGAAACCTGTTTGACAGATCTGGGTCAAGCGTCACCACCTACCGGCTCTGCTATACAATAACCAAAATGAACCTGAAACAAAATTTGTTTTGTTCTGATGCCAAATTTGAACTCCATATATCATCTACTTCCAAAGTTCCAAAAAAATGGAGAATTCTCTGCAAACAAATCGTCTCTGGAGCTATATATATACATATATGTATGAGCTAAATATATATATATAACCCCCCCCCCCCTACTTTGGTCCAAGGAATACACCTGTGAAGTATGTTGGTTTCCTCCTGGAACATCATTATTGGTTTAGATTTCATCCTTGATCTGATTTTGATAGTTAATTCATTACATTTTTAAAATGACTAAATACTACGTATATAAGATGAAATGAATTAATGAAATGGACATACTACATTTTTGATAATGGTGATATCTATATGGAATTTTGTTAATTAATTCATTCTTATTTATATAAATATTTGAATGGATGGTCGGTGAATGATATTATTATTCCAGATTTTAAATTATGTAAATAAATTGTGTATCTGAAGAATAAACCATAAGACACTCACCATACATTTTAGGTAGATGTGCTTGTCCTCGTAACCATTCCTGAACATGTTTTATATCATCTGCTTTTAACTCTGGATTCCTGTGTATTTCTTCTTCCATGCTCACTTTAAATGAATTTTGTTCTTCAATCATTATTTATTTACACCTTCAACATTACAAGTAAACTTTGGTCACACATTTTAGATTGATTGTAGATACATATATATGAAACTATTACAATAACAGAATAATCTGCACGATCCTCCTAATATGATGGAAATTCCTTGTGTACAATTGTTTTTCGGTTTTTATGATCAAATCTGGTTCTTCTGTGGTTATATCGTCTTTAACTTTTCACAGATTTAAGCATAGAACACAATCTTTTAGCTGATACACCATTTGTTTATTTAGATGACTGTGGAAGTTATAGTAGATCGAGAAAACTACGTAGTTTCTGTTTTATGACTCATGGGCTAAAAATTAGAAAACAACTGCTGTACCCTGTGAATGATTTATTTAAGAATTACTTTCACTCTTATCAAAACATAACTGTTAGATAAGAGTATGATAGACATGAAACACCATTGTACCTTCATAACACTACATGTCAAAAATATGCCGTGTCCATTTTGGTATAAAAAAGTTGGAGGTTTGTGGAGGCTGCATCACAGGTTATTTACTCTACACAACCTTTTTAGACTTGATAAAATTTGCTACATTTCCCATCTTTTGAATTTTATTCATTTGTTCATATGTGGGTTGTGGGGTAGGCCAACCCAAAAATTTTATATTTTTTATTTTATTTATTACATTTTCAAACAAAACAAAAGAGTAAATTTTCAAATGTCATAAACAAGGACTTTCACAGTGTTGTGTAATAACACATTTATCCCTTTCTAAATATGTTTGATCAAATTTAAAAATAAGCATACAAAACCACACAGAAAACCCATTGCACCACAGATAATATAGTAGACAGTTTCACGATTAAAGCTGCACAAAATAGTTGCTGTGAGATAATGTATGAGTTATAAATTATTCTGAAAAACAATTCTTTTAAAATTTGAAAACAGCAGCCATTTTGAAATTTACTAATAGATTTTTAGAAACCAATAACTTATGCAATGTTGTATAAAATCTAGGGTACATACGAATTTGAAAAAAAAATTAGATAAAATTATACGCATATCCTGGATAGGACAAATAAAGTGTTATGAATAGCTATCCACTAAATCATCAATCATACAACAAACTTTAGATGAGGTACTTACATTTTTGTGAGTTTTCAAAATATGTAATCAACTTTTTTTAAATGATGGCCAACTATTTTTTAAAAATAGAAATATGTATTTTGTATTATTAACTAATATTATTCTATAGGCAGCCATAAATACTTTTTTAAATTCCTATTATTTGGTGCTCGAAAATCTTCACTGACTTGGTTTAATGGCTTTCCATCATTAGTTTAATAGGAATAAGCTAGGAAAAAAATCATTGGTACAGAGACTTCCAAGTCGAAGATTACAGGATAGAGGCATATGAGTAGACGATGTGGGCTAGACCTTATCATTAAATTTTTGCACATATAATCTTAGAGAGTGTGTGTCTCTTACTGGTACGACAGACTAAAAGGATTTGGAGTTCTTCTTCTGCTAACCTCGTGTTGATGAGCTAGTTAGTGGACTATTAAAACTACTTGAAGGGACAAATCTGTTAAATTTCGTTATTGCTTAGTTACACAATAGTCTGTATTTAAGTCATGGTGCTACACATTTTTATCTCCTTCACCCTCTCTTCCAATCTAACCATAACAGGTTTAGTATGGATGTTAAGTTAACAGTTTTGGTTTCTATTTATACATGTTTCTATTTAATAATAACTGAAAATTGTTTCACTGACTTTGAATATAACATATTTTTATTATAAAAGTAATTGGAAAAGTCATTATATTTTATATTGACATAAATTATTAAGACTGTTCTTTAGTGTAGGCTATGGAACAACAAAATATCGATTTGTGTTCCATCTATTTTAAACTTTACTCTAGCCTATGTTTGTTATTTAGCATTTCAATCTACTGTTGGAATTTCTGATATATTGTCCTACTGTTAGGAACATATACCGAGTGGGTGTTTAATTATATTGTGGAACAAAATGTAAATTTGGTTTGAAATTATATTTTACTATTTCCAATATGAAGAAGGATATTTTTTGTTTAAAAAATTCAAAAGCTATTCTGATGAGTAGGCTAGAGATTGAGGTTTGTCTCAAAATTTTCAAATAAAAACATAAATCTAGTGTTACCATGTTTTAAACATGTTCTAAATAGAAACATTGTAACAAAAGTTTTTTCAAATATTACATTTTTCGCAGCTCCCCCCCCCCTCCTCCTCCATGTGTTTTACATCTTTCTCTATTATGGCTAAGCTGATTAATAGAAAAGAAATTTGAGACAAAATAAAGAATCCTTTCAAATGAATATTTTTAAATGGCAAATGTTAAGTTTCTCAAAAGATAAATCAAGTCTCTATGAATCAAAATTTGACTTGCCTAAATTGTCAAAATTACCATATCTCAAAATTTTTAAATAGGAAGATGAGCAACATATAACATCATTTTAAATGCCACTAAAAGGAAGAAATTTAAAGTCTAGCCTATTTCTAACCCTTACAGTTTGAGAATAGAAACAAAAAATATAATATTAGAATTCATTAATTTTAAGAAAATTATACTGTATCAAAAATTTGGTTAAATTGTTTGACATTAACTAAAAACTGAGTGGATAAATAAAAACTTTCTAAATAACTCTAGACATGCAGTAAATATAAACAACTGGTGTTAAGTTTACAATATAACTTTAAAATCTAGATCATATACTTTTTTCATCTCACATTTCATCAGATGGCATACTTGGGTAATTTTGACTATTTGACTGATAATTATCAAATTTTTGTTCAAGCCTGTTATAATATCTGAAAAGGTTATGTTAACAAAGCTGATAATATAAGTAGGTCATGTGTGGCCAGAGAATTTTATATAACAATTTTCCTGCGGTTTCTTATTGTGTGTTTGTGTGTGGGGGGGTGTGTGTGCGTGTGTGTGTGTGTGTGTGCGTGTGTGTGTGTGGAAGTAGGATCACACATTAACTTTCTACAGCTTTGATTACAACCAATTCATATTAGTTTCCTGAGCACATTTCATGGTAAATCAAGATTAAATATAAATAATACCTTACATAATACGCTTTTCCCAAAGACATATCCCTTTTTTAATAAAGTCTATATAATTAGAGGGGAATTGTGGTTAATAATAAATATAAATGGGGCCAAATAATTATAAATTGGTAACACTGTATATGTATAGTTTTTGTTTGTAATCAAAGTGTATGAAAGATAAAACCCGCCTAAAATTTTTAAAGTTTGGGAGAAAATTAGAAACGAAACAAGGAGCCAAAAATATTAATATTTGAAAACTGCAAAATGTGATATCAACTCTCAAATAAAATTCTCTGAAGACTTGATGCATTTTATAAAAAATAAAGGTACACAAAATATGAATTATGTATGATGCCATGTGGTTTTAAGGACCAAGTTATATACAATTTTGTGTTTTATTACATCTTCTCAAGTAACTTCAGACATGCACAAGTGATCAAATTTTAACAGATTACTATAATAATTATTTTGTAGACTAGAATTTACACTTTAAATAGGGATTTGTTTTAGGCAAAAAAGAAGACATTGGAGTTTTAAAGCTAACATAACTTGTATGGTATTTCTGACTAGTGAGGACATTTGCAGTAAGATTCTAAAATACATTTTTGAAAAAAATTACTAATATAAGATTAACTTTAATGTAATAGCAGATATTTCTTGTTGAAACTCCATATTCAAGGATAAATAAAGCAAAAGCTTAAAGTTTCAAATATTTTAATAGTATGAATGAGCTACAATTGTTTCGCCTTGCGGCATCTACGGGCAACTGATAATTTACAAGTATAGACAACTATATAAACATGAGTAACAGGAAACTGAAATACAATAGAGAAATCGGGGAAGGTAGGAGGATGACCTAGCAGGTAGGTAAAGGTTAATGAACTATGTTACGGATGGGTTTTAGAAGAGGTGACGAATTTAATACAATGTGGTCATTTAAGTTGAGAATAGGCCTAAGTAAAATAGATCTATTTATTTCTAAACATTCTAAATTATTTAATCTATTGCTTTTATTTTCTATATGTAAGAGTTTAACATTCGATTTCGGATCAAAACTATGACCCGGGTCCAAAAGGTGGTTAGTTAGAGTTTCTATAGCCATGTTTCCAGCTATTTACATAGGGTAAATAATTTATTACATTAAATAATTTAGAATGTTTAGACATAAATAGATCTATTTCACTTAGGCCTATTCTCAACTTAAATGACCACATTGTATTAAATTCGTCACCTCTTCTAAAACCCATCCGTAACATAGTTCATTAACCTTTACCTACCTGCTAGGTCATCCTCATACCTTCCCCGATTTCTCTATTGTATTTCAGTTTCCTGTTACTTATGTTTATATAGTTGTCTATACTTGTAAATTATCAGTTGCCCGTAGATGCCGCAAGGCGAAACAATTGTAGCTCATTCATACTATTAAAATATTTGAAACTTTAAGCTTTTGCTTTATTTATCCTTGAATATAAGATTATGTTTCTGGAAATATTGAATAGCGTCTAAACTTGTTAGAAAAACTCAAGTTTATAATTTAAAATAAGTTTCCCGGCAGCTTATGCAAAAATTAAATGGCAAGACAACAAAATTAATGAAGTATTGTTTAAGATCTGTACTCCAGTAGTTCCTATTTACGAATTATATAATGAACAACAACATGTAAAAGTTGAACAGTATGTTCACAAATTAATTTCACATATTTCTTTAAAAAAATCAAAAGGTAGATGGCTTAAATGAAAATTAATTACATATTGGGGTAATTTGAGAAACAGTATACAGATTCCCATTTTAGTTGAGCAGAACAGAACAATACATTTTAGACAAAAATATTTCAATCAAAAGTTATCAGTTTTTAAGAGAGATGTACACAGGCATTATTACTTTTTGTCCAGGTGGAGGCTTTCAGGTCATTTCAAGATAAACTTTGTTTTTCAATAACAACCCATATATTATATATTTTAGCAAATTTAAAAAATCAACCACTTTTTTTGAAAAATTGTTTAATCCAACCTTAATTTTTCAACATATTTAAAGATATTCTCCTGACCTTCAAAAATTAATTTCTCAAAAACCCAGTTTACAGAGCAAATTTATAAAGATTTTTAAAAAATGTACATAAAAAAAGAATGTATGCAGAAGTGATCTCTATAATCATTGTAAGTTGATAAAAATAAAAAGCTTATGCCAATTTGAAGTGAGGCACAGGAATAAATTCTGTTGATTTTAACTGACTGGGTTACCTTATACAGTACATAGAATATTTGGCATTGAGAACAGGTTAGATTAGTTGGTTTTTCTACAGGCCTACCATGGTTGATTTTAATGCTAATTTAAAGTTTTGTCTAACTTAGACACAAAATTTTGTTATGTAGTATTGACATTTAAAAAAAAAAAAAAAAAAAAAAAAAGACCTGTTTAATGTATTAAAAACAGTAAATTATATAGGATTAACCTTTTTGGTAAATATGCATTGAAGCATGCGTGTTGAATATTTGCTTCTATTTTGTGAAATCGTTAAATACGTACCTACCTTATTATGTACAATTCACATCTTAGTGATTATAGCATTTGTGGCAACACCCATTTTCAATACACCAAATACATTATTTATATATTATATAAAAAAATAACAAATATGCAAGTATGGATTATACTTTGCTGCCATTAATGTAGGCATCTGTATTTACACCACTCAATACATCGAGAATGAAGTTTCGGGTGACATGCCTCCTAGATATTACGTTGTTTGACTGTGCAACAATATTCAGTATGTTTGGTTAAAGGATAATCAAAATATTTTTTAACGAATTTGTTTTATTATGTCAAGTCAGGTAAGGTGTGTGTGTGTGTGTTACTCTGCATGACCTGAATCTGTGAACCCTTCATCTTGATGTAATCATATTTCTGTGTCTATGTACCTAACCTTCACGTAAATATTAACTTTATATATTTTGTTTTATTAGGTCAAGTCAAGTAAGGTATATGATATATACCTGATCTGACCTTCAAGTAAATGACTAACCAATGGCTACAAATTTATTATTAATATATACATAAAGGTGATATATGATAAAGGTAATATATTAGGACGACCTAAAAGTGGTAATTATATAGCAGAGTAACCTCACTTCAAAATCAATTTTTATGGGTTTTATTCGTCAAATAAATGTTGGAAAAATATTTTATTATCGAAAAAAGTATTATACTCAATTGTATAATCAGGCTATTAGGCCTATAAACTAGTTCACCTCTGGGTCTTAGAAGGTTAAGGTGGCGCCGTATTTTCCTTGTTTTACTTTTTTATCCTCTACTACATACCTTACTTCATAAGAATAAATAATGTTTTCTTTGCTGTAAATATGTAGGGCTGTATTATTATATGTCAAGAAAAAGGTTTGGCCAGGTTGCTATATATATATATATATGATATATATAAAACCACCTGGCCAAACCTTCCGTACGTTTATTGAAGTGAATGTCATGAGTACGAAAGATAACACAGAGTTAATTTTTTTCACGAAAAAACAACTTGTGTAATTATATTATGTAATCATCTTTCCGACACTTTTTTTCGATAATAAAATATTTTTCCAACATTTATTTGACGAATAAAACCCATAAAAATTGATTTTGAAGTGAGGCTACTCTGCTATATAATTACCAATAAAACAAAATATAAAGTTAATATTTATGTGAATGTCAGGTGTGTATATATATATATATATCTTACCTGACGACCTAATAAAACAAAATATATAAAGTTAATATTTACGTGAAGGTCAGGTACAGAGACACGATTACAACATCAAGATGAAAGTTTCACAGACTCAGGTCATGCAGAGTAAATAGGGTACTTACGTATTAACAAAGCAGGATTCCCTTGTTTTAAATTATTTTCTTATATAAGTAATGTATTGGGTGCATTGAAATGTGGTGTTGGGGACAAATGCCATAATCACTAAGATGTGAATTGTACATAACAAGATACATATTTAATGATTTAACAAAATATAAAAAAATATTCAACACATAGGGCCTATGCTTCAATGCATATTTACCATCTTTTTACTCAATTTTTAAAATGTAAAGTTAGGTACTCCAGAAATCCTAACAATTTTCTTCTTCTCTTTTTGCCTATGTATTAATTTTAAAATACAAATTTTACTTGATTATAGGTTAAAAGTAGAATGTGACAGGTCTAATCTAAAGAGGAGTAAATGGTTTTTCATGTAAAAAAGCTGATAAAGCTTTGTTCAGAGAGGGGAGAGCACAGGCACATTTTTATTAAGCTATTATATCACTCTGTTGTTAAAATTTAACTGACCTCTTCAATAAAAATACAAAATTTACTTTTAGAGTAGGCCTTGGCTGGTTTTGAAAGATAGGCCTAACCTCAAAATAAAGGTATACTTATTTTACACTTTAAATATAAATTTATACTAAATTATTTTTCATACTTCTCAAGCATTATGTAATTTATGAAAATTTTTATTTATAAGATACAAAATTGTTGAAATTATAAAAATCCATAATGGTTGGAACAATATTACCAACACATCACTTATAGGCTAATGTTTTACAAGATCACTTATAATGTTTTACAAGATTGTAAGGAACAGCTGTTTATTGTAAAATCAATAAAATACCAGCATTTGTGTTGTTAGTAACCAACTGTCATTTGTTAAGCACCACGATTAATATTAGGCCTATATTAACTTTCATCTATATTATCATAATTACCACGAACTGTAAAATTTAGACTATTATGCACTCATTGTTGTTGTAGTTACGGAAATAATTATAATATGTAAGCATAATTAAATTAAATACTTTGATTAAGATACCTTTAATCCTCGCACAGCAATGCCAATAGTTGATACTGTACTGCATAGACGCTGACGCTGTATGACGTTATCCTCTTTCTTTATCTCCCACTACAGCTGTTGATGACGTGGCCTTGAACTTAAGCGCTCCATGTAATGTTTTACAAAGTAAAAGTAACAAAAGTTGTTTTTGATTTTGCCTGATCACAAGAAGCAATAGTGCATTTAATTGAAAAGTTAATTATTATGCAAGTGTTGATATAGTAATATTACATTTTTCAAGATAAGCAAAATTGATTTATTGTCTGAGCATAATTAGACTATAAAAC